>BSQZ01000207.1:0-109087 GCA_033239005.1 Lamellibrachia satsuma | reverse complement strand
TCTGCCAAGAGATAACAAATACGGCAGGTTTTCTTTCGTCTGCACTCGGAGACGTAGAGAAGTGCACTGAGAACATTATTATTGTACAATCTGGGTTTTGTTTCCAATCTCGGTTGCGAAGGTCTGGCTTGCCTTTCTATAGTTTGTGGCTTTGAATATATATATATATATATATATATATATATATATATATATATATATATATATATATATATATATATATATATATATATATATATATATATATATATATATATATATATATATAAGTTGTTCAGAGTGTCACTGACATGATGCGAGTGACAGTGAAGAAGTTTCATAATTTGTGATGACTCAGTTTTCTTTTCATCAAACAAAAGGTTAACGTGACCATGTAGGCCCTTCTATCTCATGCATACATCAAAGTGTCTGTTTCTTTGTTTGTTTGTCTGTCAGTTGTGTCTCATTCAAGGCCGCATTTGTGGGCCGATCTGGACGAAACGAAAAGGTGACCCTGGGACCCGTCTGAAGGACATGGTGGGTCGGATGTGGAGCTATTCCAATGGGGGCCCCGGGGTGGGGGCCAAAATAACAATGTTACTATAATGTAGCTAGTGCTGTTTGCCATACTATGTATATGGGTCAGGAAGTGGAGCCATATATTTATATATATGGCTCCACATATATATATATATATATATATATATATATATATATATATATATATATATATATATATATATATATATATATATATATATATATACGCCTTCTATCCACAAACACCTCTTTGTTGTACAGACAAACTGACGGACATGATGGGTCGGATGTGGAGCCATTCCAATGGGGGCCCCCGGGGGTGGGGGCCAAAATAACAATGTTACTATAATGTAGCTAGTGCTGTTTGCCATGCTATATATATATATATATATATATATATATATATATATATATATATATATATATATATATATAATATATATATATGTATATATATATGTATATATATATATATATATATATATATATATATATATATATATATATATATATATATATATATATATATACGCTTTCTATCCACAAAACCTCTATGTTGTACAGACAAACTCTAATAACTTGAAAAGTATTCAACATTCCAGCATACATCCACCGGTGCAGGCATAATTATTATCTTTACGACGATACAGTAAATAAAATAATTCCACGGTTGCTTCTTCCGCTACAGTCTTTTGTGACGTATACACAATTTAGCCTGTAAAAATCCCATACAATATTCTGTAGATATTATATAGATCTTCTACTAAGGGAAACAAAATAAAGCATTTGGTTCTAGTTGTAGACAAACTATATAATATATACATAGCATGACAAACACTAACTATATCGTAGTAACCTTTTATCTATCCAGAGCCAAAAAGATTTGCTGTACTATGGTAACTCGGCTGGCAATAAATCATTCAGATGTAATCGAAGCTACGTTGTCGTTGGACCCGCGAATGCCGGTTGTCTCACAACTTCAGCTTCGTCACTGAATTGTCAATGGCTGTGAAATATTAACGACAGCATTCACGTGTTGCTAACATTTCTATTCAATACAGTTGATGTCATTAGGCAATTTTAGCGTAGAAAGAAGCGTAACCAAATAAACAAAAACAATCACACACAGGCCCAACGTCGCAGCGTTCTAGACAGTCATGGGTCGATTCTCTCTTCCCTACAATGTCACCACTCACCATATCACCACTGGACAGTTGCGGAGAGGTATATAGAAATGGTTGGCTGGACAACGTCGTTGTTCTTCACGTTATTGCAACTGTGCACTTGAGTAACGTAACATAGTTTAAAAAAGAACGTTTTGATGTTCCTAGACACATTTTCAATAGAACCACTTTCTACAAGTGTAAACAAGTGAAATCGAGATATTTCGTGAGAAAAAAATTTGGATTTTGCCAAATGAAAGATGTTCAGAATCTGCACAGCAAACGTAAGTTGTGTCAGCGGTGAAATGGTGAGTGGCGCCACTGGTGGGGAGCTGGGCGTCGATTGACACACGAGTTGAGATGTTTACCTTCTACCTCAAAATTGTACTCGCCATTGGCGCGGGGGGGGGGCGCCCCTAGGATACTCTCTCGGTAGAGCCATTTTGATTGCACCTCTACTTCTGTGTAATGGCTCTGCAGCGTCCAGCACCAGTCGTGAGGTGGCTAAGAAACAACCAGATCGGCCATGTCTGATTGGCTCCTTTTGGCAGACACCCCGCAGGGTGACATGACAGTTTGTGAAGGTTTGATTGGGGTGCTTTAACACATCGTCTATCTAGCAGCTGTGTGGTTTACCACCCAGGGTCATGACAGCATGAACGAAGCTATTAATTGACTATAACCTCTTTGGTGCTGGCTAATGTTGGAATAGTGGGTGACGAGGCCACGTTTCTGCTTGGTTCTTTCTATTTGTAGAACGATGTTCTTCAGATATCCTTGCCAGAGCTGCCTTCTTTCTGCTTGGTTCTTTCTATTTGTAAGAACGATGTTCTTCAGATATCCTTGCTAGAGATGCCTTCTTTCTGCTTGGTTCTTTCTATTTGTAAGAACGATTTCTTCACATATCCTTGTTAGAGCTGCCTTCTTTCATTCTAATATCCGATCCAATTCCTTCCTCTTGCCATCTGTCGTGTTCATCACAGTACATGCGCTTTTGTACAACCCACGGGTACAACGTAAGAGAGCAACTTTGCTGCCGACGGACGCATATCTCTGGACACAGGCCACGAGGCTTGGTTCAGAAGTATTCATTCCTCGACCAGCTGGGCTCCTCATTTTAATCTGCATACACAGAAGATGAGTTGTTTTTAGCTAAATAGACCGGTACCAATTTCAGAAAAAGGAAACCCTGTAAACATATGTTTAGTAACGCATCATATGGGTGTGCTGAATCCAGAAGAATGATGTTGGAAAATATTGGGAGCGGTCCTTGATCCTTATATTACAAAAACAAAATAACGCCCGATTTGCCCCCAAAATATATAACCTTCTACAAATAAATACAATAATCATACATATCCCCTGTGTTGGCCTCAGTGCTTCTCATCTGCCTAGTGCGTTGCTAAATATCATAGGGAAAACTATCATTGTTCATAATAGAAGGCGTTTAATTAGAAACACTTGTTACGTTTGAAGGGCTGGTGACGGCACAATGAAGAGACAACAATAGAAAGACTTGTTACGTTTGAGGGGCTGGTGACTGCACAATGAAGAGACAACAATAGAAACACGTGTTACGTTTAAAAGGCTGGTGACGGCATAATGAAGAGACAACAATAGAAACACTTGTTACGTTTGAGGGGCTGGTGACGGCATAATGAAGAGACAACAATATAAACACTTGTTACGTTTGAGGGGCTGGTGACTGCACAATGAAGAGACAACAATAGAAACACGTGTTACGTTTGAAGGGCTGGTGACGGCATAATGAAGAGACAACAATAGAAACACTTGTTACGTTTGAGGGGCTGGTAACGGCACAATGAAGATACAACAATAGAAACACAACAAATACGACGCTAAATATTAATTCCGTTTCATTTTATTGTGTGTGTGTGTGCGTGCGTGCGTGCGTGCGTGCGTGCGTGCGTGCGTGTGTGTGTGGTCAATACTTAATGTTTGGTTCCAATGCATTGCACAAACTGCAAACAAATTTACGCTTATTATCTGAGTTGGCTTGAGAGTAAATTTCATTTTTACCCCGAATCCGGGTAACCAATCATATACATCATAATGAAAGCTGCAGTTTGATTCCTGGCTTTTTTTTGCACAACAAACGGTGCCTGAATGACTGAGGCTACATGTTTTAACACTAATGTTGTACTATATAAATAGAGAGTTACATGTATCTCTATGGAACTGATTTTGGAATAATGTCGAACTCGATCAAGCGCGCGTCGGTTCGGCGGAATGTTGTGATAATTGTTCATTTTACTATAATTTTGTCATCAAGTGAGCCACTCTTTGCTATAGACATACCACGACACTGGCGAACAGTGTGGTGCACTACGAAGATATATATATATATATATATATATATATATATATATATATATATATATATATATATATATATACATATATATATATATATATATATATATATATATATATATATATATATATATATATATATATATATATATATATATATATATATATATATATACATATATATATATATACATATATAGCTAAACTTGCCCTGGGTATGTCTGAGACTACACCAGAACTATTTGGCCAAATTAATTGTATTACTCTGCGCTAGCCAGCCAGTAGCTTTAAACTTTCACTCCTACTCCAGTCTCTGCATTGCGAAGTTGTATCTAAAATTATCTCTTGAAATTCGCCCTCCTCCCCACCTTTCTTCCTTATTTTCAATGCTTAGTTTAAAATGCGATTGTACATCGTTGATGAAATGGGAAGTTGGAAGATGTCGACACCGCTTTCCCCACTTTTGGCTTTATATGAGATGAACACGGGGGTTTGTCCCCTAGTAGTTGGTGTTCATGGGGTTTTCTGCGCAGACAGGCTTCCTGTTTCTTCATCGGTATTCTTGGCTTATGTTTATATAGTTTAGCGAAATGACCCCACCTGTTTGTAATTAAATTTGTGTATTGGTGGTGGAATGTCTGTATTCTTTGTTTTATTTGTTCGTGACGACTTCTTGATGTATATATGTTATCGTCAAGCTTGTAGGAATGTGGGCTCTGAGAAACTTGCCGGACGGGGCTGTACATTTGTTCAGTTCCTGTCTGGTTTGCTTTGAGGAGCTCACATTCTTGTTAATGTTCACGCCTGCTTACAATGCGGACATCAAACATATTGTTATCATACTTTAGGCGGCCTATCAATGATCACAACTTAGACGATCCAAAATCATGTCTTTCGTTTTCAAAGTGGACATTTGTTTTAATTATTGAATTTCTATTGCCCTTAGTATTGCATGAGTTTTAAGAGAGATTAAGTGATGTGGCCCCCACTCCACAAGGGACCACAGGGGGAGGAGATTAACCCTGGTATTGTGTCCACTCCACAAAGGACCAGAGGGGGGAGAAGATTAACCGTGGTATTGTGTCCACTCCACAAGGGACCAGAGAGGGAGAAGATTAAACATGGTATTGTGTCCACTCCACAAGGGACCAGAGGGGGAGGAGATTAACCCTGGTATTGTGTCCACTCCGCAAGGGACCAGAGGGGGAGGAGATTAACCCTGGTATTGTGTCCACTCCACAAGGGACCAGAGGGGGAGAAGATTAACCCTGGTATTGTGTCCACTCCACAAGGGACCAGAGGGGGAGAAGATTAACCCTGGTATTGTGTCCACTCCACAAGGGACCAGAGGGGGAGGAGATTAACCCTGGTATTGTGTCCACTCCACCTTTTTCGCCGCCCGATTATAAACACTTTCGTAATATCTTAAATAAACAACAGTTCAGCTTTCACTCAAACACTTTATTTCATTGTTCTGTTAAACATTGTTGTGAATATTGATTGAGGTTCAACGGGTCACATTTTACTTGTTATTTTTCAAGCGCTTTCTGATCTTTTATTGATCAAACTCCAACAATTAAAGGAGTAAATGTTGTCCAAAGATTTATTAACGGATTACTCTTCCTGTAGGAATAATCTGGGGACACCATCATGTCGCAATCAGTCCCCTCCCCTGCAACAGGAATAGTCTGGGGACATCATAATATGGCAATCAGTCCCTTCCCCGCAACAGGAATAGTCTGGGGACATCATCATGTCGCAATCAGTCCCCTCCCCCTGTGACAGGAATAGTCTGGGGACATCATCATGTCGCAATCAGTCCCCTCCCCCTGTGACAGGAATAGTCTGGTGACATCATCATGTCGCAATCAGTCCCCACCCTCCATTAGGGGAAATAGAGTACCTCAGCCTTCTAGGTAAAAGTGACCACTGTGTCATTATATTAAATATTTTGTGTAAAGTTATAACAAATAAATACACTAAAAAACGGAATCTGTTTAATAAGGCAAATTATGAAGGAATGAGGAAAGAGGTTTCATATATAGAATGGGAAGAGTGTAAAGACAAAGTTAACGACCAATGGGAAATCCTTAAAACAGTACTAAATTTTTTAGAAGATAAACACGTCCCTCAAAACGAAGTTTAAAACTACATAAAGAGACATTTCCCACTGAATGCAAACACCAGAAAACTAATTAGACGTAAAAATAGACTATGGACAAGATACATTGAAACAAGGGATGTGACAAAATATTTAAAGTACTGTAAAAGCAGAAATAAAATCCGAGCTTTAACCAGAAAGCTCCGAAAGGAGTTTGAAAGAAATTTAGCTACTCAAACCAAGAAAAACCCTATAGTCTACTGGAACTATTATAAATCAAAAACTACAGTTAAACAAGGCATTGGGAACTAAATCGAGACCACACAAATCCGAAATCCCAAACAACAACTGAAGACGAAGAAAAAGCAACTATTCTTGCCAACTACTTCTCCAGCGTATTCAGTACTGAACAGACAGGGTCTATCCCAACTACACCCAAAGTAAACAATACATTAGCGATGGATGAGCTAAAAGTAACTGAAAACATAATATTACTAGCATTAAAAGAACTTAATATAAGCAAATAACCTAGCCCTGATGAAATTGGTGCCAGATTACTAATTGCGTTGTCAGAACATATCTGTGTCCCATTACAACAATATTTGAAACATCAATAAAGACTTCATGTATTCCTGATGAATGGAAGGATGCAAAAATATCAGCAATATATAAAAAAGGAAACAAGATATTAGCTTGCAATTACCGTCCAATAAGCCTAACAAGTGCAGTTTGTAAATGCATGGAAAAAATGATTAGAAATCACATCATCAGTTACGTGAAAGTCAATGGTCTTTTCAGTCAAAAACAATATGGTTTTATCTCTGGCAGATCAACAGTTCTCCAACTAATTAAAATACTAGATGAATGGACCTCAGAAATGGATAAGGATAATTACACAGATGTTATTTATATGGATTTTCAAAAGGCTTTTGATACCGTGCCACATACGAGACCGGTTATGTAAATTAAAAAAAATTAACATTAGGAATGATTTAATTAACTGGATAGAGGCATTCATCACAAATAGACAACAAAAGGTTGCAGTAAATGGAAAAGAATCAAAGTGGCACAAAGTAACATCAGGGATACCGCAGGGATCTGTCCTAGGATCTTTATTGTTTGTTCTATACGTAAACGACCTGCCAGATTTAACTAAATCCAATACATTTCTGTTCGTTGATGACATTAAGATATTTAGAGCAATAATAAATAAAATGACCAGGATATACTACAACAAGACTTAAGTATCCTAGAACAATGGAGCGATAAATGGTTACTAAAATTCCACCCAGACAAGTGTAAACACATGGAAATTTGAAAAAAATAATATAGGTGAAAATTAATATTTCATGACAAATAATAATGTTAAACATTCACTATCCACTACAGATAAGCAAACTGACTTAGATGTAATTATCGACTCAAAATTGTAATTTGATGATCACATAAACCAAGTGGTAAATAAAGCAACCAAAATGACAAAAATAATCCGAAGAACCTTCCACACTTTCTTGTCACTGTATAAGACAATGGTTAGATCTCACCTAGAATATGCCGTAGCAGTATGGTATCCATATAAGATAAAACATAAAATAGCAATAGAAAACGTCAAGAGAAGGGCCACAAAAGAACTACCTGGTATGAGGGATTTATCATATATAGAAATACTAAAATTACTGAAGCTACCCACATTAGCATACCGAAGGCTAAGAGGAGACATGATAGAAGTCTAAAAAATAATGCACGAAATGTACGATAATGAATCTGCACCAAACATCCTGAAATGGGAGGATGTAATACTGAGGTCAGGAAATAGAGGACACTCCCTTAAATTATTTACCCACTGAGCAAAAATAAATCTAAGAAAAAATGCATTCCCTGTTAGAGTGGCTGAACCATGGAATAGTCTCCCAAACTCTATAATACAAGCTAGATCAAATAACTCAGGTAAAAACAAACTAGACAAATTCTGGTCTACCCAGGCAATAATATACGACTATGAATCTCCTTTAACAATAACTAATGGAACCGGAAATTATGACATAAAAATATTTTATTCTGAAGATCTGATCATGGAGGAATCAACTGGATCCTTCGATCAGAATCGTCATAAGGTATAATAAGGTATTAGTCCGCTCCATCTCGTCCGGTCAGTCGCCATCTCTCTGAGCCTCACAAGGTTTCTGCCCGACCGCAGCCTGACGTCCGTCTGCTTAAATCTGATTCAAGGTTATTCTCCCCAAATTTTAGCCATGTCGGAGATAACGGAGTAAAATTACGACATTTTCAAGGTATTTTTTAATGAAATCACCCGAAAGTAGATTATGTAGAGTTGCAAATCCCCCCAAAGTATTTCTTAATATACAGAATTCCGTATTTTATGGCATAATCGCAGGATCCCAATTCACGATGAAAACATTAAAAGGGTATACTCCTGGACGCATTTGCTTTGTTTGAATGAGGTTTTACTATTTCATGGCGTTCGTGTTCGACATCCAAATACCATTAGGAGTTAACATATATATTGTACATGTTTCAGTTTATGACCGTCCTAAATAATGTATTAGAGCTAACTTGTTGAACATTATTTTATTGCATTTTAACATTAATATATTGTATAAAATTCGTAAAAAATAATCTTCCTACAAGAAATTAAACCCCAACATCTTCAATGTAAAATCCACGGCTTTCCGAAAATAAAACCGGGCGTGATATTCCCAAATATGTAGTGGTTCCGTTTGGTTCACTTGTTTGCTTCACAGAGGAAATTTATGAAATATATTTCCCCCGATCCAAATTTACCCTGTTTCAAATTGTCTAACGTTGTTCTGGTGGGGTTGTAAAGTAAACCAATTGTTTCAAATCATATATTTCATAGAATGGAAGTATTTTATCCAATCCAATTATTCCACGTCTTCATTGACTTCAAGAAGGCTATTGACAGGGTTTGGCCTGACGCACTCTGGGCTACACTGAAGAAATATAACGTTGGACGAAAGTTTGTTCACACCATCGAACAGCTGAACGCAAAAGCCAGATGTGCAGCACTCGTGTACGGCAAACTAGGTCAATGGTTCAACACATCAGTCGGAGTCCGTCAAGGATGCCTCTTGCCACCGACACTGTTCAACATATTCCTGGAACGAATAATGACTGATGCACTGGAAGACCACAATGACACAGTTAACATTGGAGGATGCACCATCACCAACCTTCGGTTCGCTGATGACATCGACGGGTTGGCTGGAGAGGAAGAAGAACTCGTCAACCTGGTGAACCGACTGGACGAAACAGCCAGATATAGAATGGGAATTAGCGCAGAAAAAACAATGATAATGACAAACAGCAGTAATACAATTACTGGTCCTTGTCATCTTCCTTTATGCATGTGAATCGTGGACTCTCGCAGCGGAACTACAACGAAAGATGGCTACAGTGGAAATGAGATGCTTCCGAAGAATCCTCGACATCTCCTACACCGACCACGTCACCATTGAAGAAATCCGCAAAACCATCGCTAAACACGTGGGTCACTGTGAAGACCTTTTGACCGCAGTGAAGAAGAGGAAGCTGAGATGATGTGGGCATGTGCCAAGATCAAGCGGTCTCACTAAAATAGTCCTTCAGGGAACAGTGCAGGGGAAAAGAAGACGAGGAAGACAGAGGAAGACATGGAGAGACAACAATGAGGAATGGACAGGAAAGACCTTTGCAGAAACCCAGACACTAACAGACAACCACCAAGACTGGAGCCGACTTGTGCAGCGTTCGTTGGAGCAGCGACACTACGACCCAGGCGGGTTACGGGATCAGTAAGCAGTAAGTAAGTAAGTAGGTAAGTAAGTAAGTAAGTAAGTAAGTAAGTAAGTAAGTAGGTAGGTATGTATGTAGATAGGTATGTAGGTAGGTAGGTAGGTAAGTAAGTAAGTAAGTAAGTAAGTAAGTAAGTAAGTAAATAAGTAAGTAAGTAAGTAAGTAAGTAAGTAAATAAGTAAGTAAGTAAGTAAGTAAGTAGGTAGGTAGGTAGGTAGGTAGGTAGGTAGGTAGGTAAGTAAGTAAGTAAGTAAGTAAGTAGTAATTCAGTCAAGATTATATTCGTAAACGTATTTGTTATGCATTAGTGACTGGATGACAGGATTTTCTTGCAATTGATTCACACTAAGTGTCTCTTTCAATGGCACCCAACTCTTGTTCTATATAGTTAATACTATTAAAATATGTGACCAGTGTTCGTTTCATTTAAAGTAATTTGATACGTGTTCGGACATATCCATTTTCGTTCGTTAAACTATTTAACGCTTCCTAGACAGGTCATGTCCACGGCTGTGTTGGCGCCCGGCTGAGAGACTGTTTTTTTCCGTCTCAGCATTTGTCTTCTTAAAGACACTCTTTATTTCCCTCCACCCTGGACAACCTCCAATGAATATGTTGTTTGCGGTTTTGAAGCAGCCATAACATCGTCTGTGGTCGTAGTCCGGGAGATTGTTAATCCATTTCTGTCTTTGTTGTTAAGTTAGTGCAGCGTCTTCTGCGTTACCCCAGTCGCAGATTTCATGTGCAGTCTGTGTTCCTGCAGCATTTCCCTATGCAATTGCCTTAGCGGCTGGCCTCTTTGTCGAACCCCAACATCGCCACAGGGGCCTTTCTGTGGCCCGCCTCAAAATAAAGCCGCTTATCCTGGACTTGAAAGAGAGCTTCATGTTTTATCACCAAACACTAACCCTATCCTTATTCCGTAACCATGTCATTAACCCAATTCTTAACCCTAAACGTTTGCTTGTGAGCCATCATTTAAGCATGTATGACTTTTGTTTGATGTGGGTACTTCACACAACACGTTACCACCAGCTATCCACCCGGAAATAAAATTCTTAAGCAAGTGCATGCCAGGTTCTGCGATACCGTCTCTGAAAATTGGTTAGATGCAGGAAAAAACTTTCGTACTTACTTCCAAAATAACATTGTCTGACTACATAAATCAACTCATCAACCTAAGAAGCCATTGGAAACCGTGGTTCTGGTCTTGACAACGCTTCACAATTATTGGGCATTTTCGCATTTATCCTGTTTTCAGACCATGCGATACATATGAAATGCTTGTCAAGCATACATACAAACATACATGCTACATATAACACCCTTTCCATTTTTAATAACCCGATTATAAATAAGCCTGTAGCTCTCGTTATTGTTGGTTGTTGTTGTTACCAAAATGTTGGCGTTAGTGGAAATAACGTGTGTGGGCTATATTTTGGGAGACTCTGGTCAGAGATATGACATTGTTTTAAACAATACTTACGAAACGCATATACTTTAAAATACATCCAGAACAATTTATTCGTGTACATAAATAACAATAATTACCTGTAAACATGCCTTAATGTATTTTCTAAAAGGAGGAGGAATCCACTGGTGCTTGGCTTATTTGAATTGGAGCTAATTTTACGATTTTAAGGCCAATGGAAAATGTTGCTTTACAAAAAAAATTGCATCAACAGTTTTGCGGAACACGCAGACCGGTCAATACATATATGTTGGTACGATGCGCTTCCCAGGGTTTGCGCGGTCACTTGCAGTAGTACATAATCTCAAAGGCACTTATTCTCTTTATATTTGCTTAGTAGGGGAGACCGGGGCTAGTTGTATACAGGTGCAAGTTGTTGCAGAGTCGTTTTACGAAAACATTGCACACATGTGGATATACCATCGATAATAGTTGGTTGCAAGTCCACCAACAGACATACTGTCCAAACATCGGGAGTCAAGCAGACGAAATTAACGAGGTGTTGCCAAAAATGTATTTTAGCCACCTAAAATTAGTTTTGGTATGTCTACAAAATATTTTTTCACACAGCCACTTTCTATGTTTCGTGAATGAAACTTGAAACATGTCTACCATATAGTATAAGGGGTCATACCAAGTAAAATTGAAATTAAAATTCAGGATTTGTCATCCTCCTCGTGCGTTCAACTACAAAAATTGTGTTTGGGGAAAGTTATTTCACTTGTGAGGCCAGGGTATTTGTTTATAAACAGTACTGCAAATGCCAGCAGAGTAAAATTTTTTTTTTCAGATTTCAGAAGGGCGGATTACACGTAGATGAAACATTGTTGGATTCTCGATAAGCCAATGGCTTCCTTGTCCACTTTCCATCTGGGTGGTTTGCAATCTTGAAAAAAAAATTTTATAGCACAGCCGTATTTGAGCAATTAATAAATATTGCACGATTCACTGAAATGTGAATGTTCTTGCGCGTGTGCGTGTATCATTCAATCAAATAGAAGTCTCATTACATGTACATTGCCATTCACTATTTCATACTCCATTAAATAATTGATATTCCATTCACAATTGATTGTTACGTAAGAAACCTGGAATTGATGCCTTTTGGTAAGTAAAAATAAAAAAACTTACCATACGAAGCTGTGAACACCTACATTGTTATGCACATTGTGTATAACATGTATATGATTGTTTAATCCAATTAATGTAATAACAGTAACCTGACCGTGTGACACTTGCTTTACGATCCATACGTTCTTTGCTGTATCAATGTGCCCCGTATGATGTAACAACTCGCCCCGCTTACGGGGCGAGTTGTTACAGTCGACCGCACCTGGGAAACTTCACATATCTACCTAAATACCATACGGAATATCATGGTATTGTACATTTTATTAACATGAATAATATATATAATGTATACGCTAACAGAAATACTGCATCTAACATACTTTTCACACAAAAAGTTACTACTAGTCCCGGTCCCAATTTATGATTCATACCGACAATCGAGGTTTAATAGGGTGATGTTAGGGCTTGGGGAAGCAACCCGGCAAATGAAGGTGCTGCAGGTGTTACGCCTGTGGGATACGTTCTCGTGATGTTCGCATGTCTTTATAAAACACACACACACGCACGCACGCACGCACGCACACGCACGCACGCACACAGAATACAGTATATAACTATATATTTATTTTTCATCAAAGGTGCCTCAGTCGGAAGTCCAACAGCATATTATTTTAACGTGCTGCTAATTGCATGCGGTTTTGATAACTACATGCGGTTTGGCAAAAAAATACACGGCACAATCTCGATGCCAAAAAGTATTTTGAATTACATGAACATGAATGTCGTCGGCAAACTCCTCTCTCATCCAGAAATATACCATTTGCAGTGATTGTGGCATTGAGTGCAGTAATAACAATTAGGTCCAATTAAAATACTTAACTATTAACATATTAAGTTCCATCACGACAAATACGTAAAACAGGTAAAACAGAAACATGTTCTTAAAGAATTAAACATTTTCCTGAAAATCATTTCAAACATACCAACAGCATAGCTAATTGAATGTTTGATTACAATATATTTGCAACCATGGTCATTCATAGATACATAGTGGACCTGGAGACAAACCAGGCATGTGAATAGATTACAAAATATCGTCTAAACAAGATTATCAGTGATATACGGCAAAAACAGCAATGAGCTACAAGTGTAAAACAGAATACATTAATAACAGATTAGTTCTAAATCGTGTACTCTAGGAATCTGAACGAATAAACCGACATGTTAAAGTGAATGATATTACAACAGTTCCAACGGTAATTGCATCATGATTGACAGGATCGAATGATCGGTATAATATGTCGCCAAGTTCATGCACGGTGCGGTGCGCATTGCGATACGATATTCCCAATATAACGGTTGGGACATGCCGCGTGTTTTAAGCACAACATAATATATATACACTAACAAAATAAGCATTACATGTCATATTCAAATCGGACACAGTTTACAAGAAATGCCTGCACAGCTGTCAAAAAAGAAATTTGTATTTGAAAGGAAATAAATGTTCCCACGAACATTATTTGTAACAAGTCGCTACCTGGAGCGTGGTTTCCAATTCAAACATTCCCAACACACTGTTGGTAAGTGTGGACATAATATACTATGTTCGCACCGCGTTGTTAAACATGTGTTTCGGGAACTATTTTGGATTTGGATTGCCAGAACGCACGTCATCAAGACTCGATGTTTATCTTTTTCTCGGAAACTATTTATTCCGCATTATTGTTGTTATCTTCAAAACAAGTTTTGTGGAACAAGTTGCTGAATTCCCTGATGCAATTCCGGCCTCGCTACCGACCGATTATAGCAATATTTCGCTAGTATATGTTATTGATTGGTCATATTCGTATTGCCTTCGTATTGGCCCAAGGGTAGCTGTATTGGCCCACGGGTAGCTGTATTGGCCCAAGGGTAGCTGTATTGGCCCAAGGGTAGCTGTATTGGGCCGAAGCAATTTATAACATTTATAACATATTAATTGACAATTGCGCATAATCACGAGTGTTTACGCTCGCTACAACAACGAGACACAATGTTGTGAAGAATGTATACATTAAAACTATACTGAATGTTAGACCGTCCGGTATTTCATACATTGGAACAAATGTCTCGTGATACCCTATTTACTGCATACAACTATCGAGCTGTTAATTCAATAGGCCTATGTTCAGCTTGAGTAACGAGCCAGGCCTTGAACAGGTCGTGTCTGATTTTGTTTTTGTGGCCGTGTTTTTTTTTCATTTTGATGATTTCATTTGCATCATCTTCTGTGACGATTTTAAGCTGGGAAGTTGCCTCCATGTTTGATGGTTGCTCCAGCTCCAATATCCTCTTCAGGAGACCACCGATGACGCTGTCACTGGCATGCGTCATGATAAACTGAAACGTTCAAAATATATGGTCACGTTGTAAAATCTCATAGTTTGTATTTCTTTTCAGAAATGGCTCGCCAGGTCGTGTCCATTGAAGTTCGTGCTTACCTCGACCAAATAAGCTCTACGTGTTCTGCACTGAAGTAGTCCAACGGAATATTCCAGGTCCGTCTCCGGTGAGTCTTTCATTAAACAATGAAGTTCGTTTCACTGCATCACCCAGTATACCAGTTCGTTACACGACATCACCAAGTATCAAGTTCGTTACACGGCATCACCAAGTATACCAGTTCGTTACACGGCATCACCAAGTATCAAGTTCGTTACACGGCATCACCAAGTATACCAGTTCGTTACACGGCATCACCAAGTTCGTTACACGGCATCACCAAGTATACCAGTTCGTTACACGACATCACCAAGTATCACCAATTCGACGAAGTCAACATTGACATCTCTGGTCAGTTTAAATAATAAAATAAAACAAATAGAGTTGAAATTGAAAAGGCCGAAGTTTTAGTTATCGAGAGGCAAGTCCAAAATATTAAGAGAACATTTTCCTAGTTCTCCTCGAACGCCGTGACTATACACGTCAAGTCAAATTTAATAGTCGCCACCGCCCCGCCCCGCCCCGCCCCTCCCCGCCCCGCCCCGCCCCCCCCCGTTAAATCTTCCTCCCGGGGTTTTTATACCCAGAGTTTACACAATTTAGACTCTACCGTTGGTGGCGCTGTAATCTGCATTGGTAATTTAAGAATCCCTATTGGCTGCTCTTGATCACTGAACCCACCACAACCTCAGTTGCTTGACACGATGTCGTCAGCAAGTATCGTGTACAGATATTACTTCTCATCTTGGACTGTGGCCAAACCAGGGTTGTCCAGGGTTTAACCATTATTAATTCGTTCCCCCTTTAAGTGACAACCATATTGCTTTAGCTCTCCCGCACTTGACACTCATCATTACTCACCCTGTGAAACACTAACAGTTCTTATTGATATAAAGCAGGGCGTTTCCCGTCTCAGAAACCTGGGTTCCGTTAATATCTGAATGTTAATAAAACTAACATATTTTAAATACGTTCCAAGCGATCTATCTAACTATAATCGAGCTGCCGTATGTTTGTATTACGAATGAAACGTAACGTCTTTATTTATTCGAAATACCCCGTTTATCAAGGGGCATTTTTTCTGGTACTTCTAAATATAACATATAAATTACCTTGTATTTTACAACGTGCGTGACGCGTTTGCCGCTGACTAAAATTTCCCGCGACCTGTTTATGAAGCGCCATCCATGTCAGTGAAGCGCGCATCTGATTGGTCAGTCACCGCCTCGCGCCGCGCCGTTCATGTCAGTGAAGCGCGCATGGGATTGGTCAACGGTCGCGTCGTGCTTCCCTCGCGGTCCCGAAATAGCTGTGCGCGTTGCAGGGGCAAACTACAGAAATTGCATTGGTGACCATGTTAACGATTTGTTTGATTATAAGAAAACGTGACAATAAAAAAAATCAGAAAATTAGCCACAGCAACTGCCAGCATCTCATTGATATGCTGACCAAGTTTTGTCAAAATTACGTTCTCCGACCCTTCTAAAACTCCCTGATGTGCGATGCCCGTAAATTTGTTGTACAAAAATAGCCATGTATTGATGCGCCCACGTCGCCCATAGCAGTAGAATTCCCTTAAATCCCTCCGCCTGTTAAACTCTTAAAAATGCATTATTTCACATCCAATAGCTTCTACAAAGAAACCTATGAATATGCCTGCTCAGTTGCTCTTATGTCATATCATATGAATCGTTTAAATTCACATATCACAATTTAATACGCCCTACATTCGTGTGAAATAATAAACGGGAAGGTCAACTGTGGTCTTACCCCAAATATATTTTTTAGAAAGTATCACATTTTATATCAAGTTGCGGCACAATGTATATGTAGACACATTATGGAACACTCCTGCTTGTCAAGTCATTATTATTTGTTTGACAGCCAAATCTAAACAATGCCTTGCCCGTAATATTAGCTGAAAACCGGTAACATAATTTAATTATAGGTCCATTTTGACACTTGGTAAATCATAGATCATGTACACAAAATTTCCAGAGCATTGCGAACCAACGAAGCCTGCTTATTGTCTCTTTAAATATATTAATGAGTTTATTTTCAAACTAATATCCCTTTAATTGCTTGGTTTTTAACCAAACATGGCATAACTTTGTAAGAAAATTTAAAATTGTTCACATTTAACAGGATTTCGGATAAATTCCAATGTGTCAGGCTTGTCAAATGTTACTGTTTATGTGACTGCTTTCATACTTCTAGCTGATAAGACACGAACGGTTTGATTTCGATACGCCACCTTAAACGTTAAAGAAAGTGTATCTGCTTTTACTCTTTCAACTTGAAAAAGAGTCTAATTGTACGTAACTTGTGGAATGTGACTCCTGTCCAAGGAAAAGTGTGTACATATTTCAAACCGCTCAATGAAAAAAACGGTATATTTTTTTAATGAGAACTTATTTAAGTACTCAGATCGGTCAGTTATCAATGATAGTATACTGGCAATGCACCGGGTGGCTCCCGTGGGGTAGTACAACCAATGATGGATTATAGTTAACCTGCAGGTAACTAGCGCACAGAACCTCTACTGGCGGGTTGTGTTATATTTATATCTGCGCAGCTAGTACAAGTTATGAGGCGACTGACGTCACTGCAACGCGGATTGCTATTTCAGGACTGCGTAGGACGAGTCCCGCGACCGTTGACCAATCACATGCGTGCTTTACTGACATGGACTGCGCGGTGCGGTGACTGACCAATCCCAAGCGCGCTTCACTGACGTGGATGGCGCTTCATACGTGTTTTGACGTGCTTCGAAACTGACGCGTATCTGTGGAAACGCGAGATGGCGTTTTACATCATAACCGAACGTTCTTGGTGAATTCGACCAATACGGATGAACTCGCCACAATACGGATGAATTCGCCACAATACGGGTTGAACTCGGCCAATACGGAATCTGACTCTGCGTTATGCAGCAATACGGGCGGGAATACGGCATGCACACGCGCACGCATATGCGCTCGCACACGCACACGCACACGCACACAATAGTGTTTAACATTATAATGTAGCGGAATACAATTTATGTATTCCGGCGAAATAGTTATTTGTTTGGAACATGACAGCAATGGCTAGATACAGGAAAATCATGCATTCTTTTTAACGATTCGCTAAGTGGCTGTCCAGAATCATACGGCTAAAACAATTCAAATGATGTCATTTCGCAATATTTAAACAGCACAAACAACCTGTAGTTTAAATGTACACATATATTTTCACAGACATTACGGAACCAACAAATTGGTTGACGAACCTTCGGTGATTCAAACCGAAAGCACGTAGAGAACATTATAAATTATAATTGAGGTGATATGTGTTATTCAAAATACACTTTTATATCATAGAAGTGTTTCCAGCATAATGTTGTGTAATGATTTGACACGCTGTATGTTGTACGGACTGCTGTGTGTTTACTAATTTGAAACTATAACCGTGTGCATGGTGTCATTGATCAGCGTAGTATACTAGTCTTGGTGGAAGAGAGTTAGAGTGAGAGTCAGTTTAGTCTCGGTGAAAGAGAGTTAGAGTTAGAGTCAGTTTAATCTTGGTGGAAGAGAGTTAGAGTGAGAGTCAGTTTAGTCTTGGTGGAAGAGAGTTAGAGTGAGAGTCAGTTTAGTCTTGGTGGAAGAGAGTTAGAGTGAGAGTCAGTTTAGTCTTGGTGGAAGAGAGTTAGAGTGAGAGTCAGTTTAGTCTTGGTGGAAGAGAGTTAGAGTGAGAGTCAGTTTAGTCTTGGTGGAAGAGAGTTAGAGTGAGAGTCAGTTTAGTCTCGGTGAAAGAGAGTTAGAGTGAGAGTCAGTTTAATCTTGGTGGACGAGAGTTAGAGTGAGAGTCAGTTTAATCTTGGTGGACGAGAGTTAGAGTGAGAGTCAGTTTAGTCTTGGTGGAAGAGAGTTAGAGTGAGAGTCAGTTTAATCTTGGTAGACGAGAGTTAGAGTGAGAATCAGTTTAATCTTGGTGGATGAGAGTTAGAGTGAGAGTCAGTTTAATCTTGGTGGAAGAGAGTTAGAGTGAGAGTCAGTACAGTCTTGGTGGAAAAGAGTTAGAATGATAGTCAATTTAGTCTTGGTGGAAGAGAGTTAGAGTGAATGTCAGTTTTAGTTTTGGGAGAGAAATAGATAACATGTAGAAGAATACTCAGAATGTACAACAGTTAATTAAGAGAACGAATTGATGTGAAGATGTCATATGAGTAAAGGCGGTTTTGCTATGATATAGCCAACTTGGACTTCTTCTATATGAAGTGTAAGTTTCTTTGTTACTATTACTAGTCAATTGAATTAGAGCCTGGTAAGCTGAATGAAGTAGGTTGATCCGCGAACTGATTCAATGATTAGAGTAATGGCGAAACTTACTCGATAATATAAAGGGCCATGTTATGAGAAGCATGTGCTCAGTACAATATGTCGTTCTACTTACGAACCGCGGGGGGGACAACGCATGTGTTGTTCTACTCACAGAAGTGTTTATATTAGGCATATGCTAATAGATATGGTCTTTACATTGGCACTAGTTTCGACGAAGGCCTATATACGTTGTCCCTTACCGTAATATTTGTCACGGACACGGGGATCGAGGGTCTTGATACATGCGTGTGTCGTTCTACTTACATAATTTTAAGGACTACTATTAGCCAGCTGCTAATACTTCAGTCTTTATATTGACACTAGTTCCGATGCATGGGCCTATATATATACGTTGTCCTTTACCGTAGTATTTGTCACAGACACAGGGATGGCCTTGAGATCCCTATAAGACCCCCTGGATCAGCTGCCGTAAGGGAAAGGGCATCATCGAGCCAATATATAACACATTGGCTTCTATACGAGTGTCAGATGTGGTCTTCCAAATCTTGCCTCCTCCCTTTTCAAATCTACAATATCAGAAACAATAATGGTCTTAGCTATTTAGACCTAGACAGCAGTCTATCATCCTTGGATTGTAATTGCCCCTACCACATGAACTCACATCGACACGTGCCACGGTCAACTATATAGACCTAGACAGCAGTCTATCTTCCTTGGATTGTAATTGCCCCATCCACATGAACTCACATCGCCACGTACCACGGTCAACCTCAGTACAAAATGCAAACAAACTCTTAAGCTGTCAATCAATTAGAGATAACAAAATCTGAATAATTAAGATTTTGTTGTCTCTAATTCCAGAACATCATTGATATTACACAACCTGATATTGTCATCGCCACCGACACGAGGCTGAACAGTGTTATCAGTGGTGATGAAATTGGAATACAATACGAACTTTAGCTCTTATTATAAAATCTATTGGCAAGACAGAAAGGATGGCAATGTATTTGTTCCGTTTGGGGGAAAGTGCCTAACGCGCACCTGTTCCCTAAAGCGCCCCACCACTGCTCTAGCGGATCCCAGCAACACCATGTATGCGTTATGTATTCAGTTCGGTAGATGTCGCTGTTTAAAGCACGTGCTAAACAAATTGTCTAGAAATCGACAATTTTCGAGAAAGAATATCGGTAATTTTTTTATATGGTGTTCCGTAAAGTCTTGGCAATGTCATTAATATTGTGTATTTGTTCTAACGATGATATTATTAGTAATTGCAATTCATTACAGAGCCATACGCACGTTATCGGAATTTCATTTCGGAATATACTCTTTTTGCAAATGACCAATTTAGTGTCACTGACCATTACCAATAAACCGCACCCCGCTATATTCCCAAAACGCACTCCCATCCTGATGCTTAAAACTGGCGGTGCGTTTTGAGGACAATGTATGTATGCATGCAAATAAATATAGCAGTGTCATGCACAATCTACATTAACCTAAAAGGCTAAATACAGTATCATTTGTAATATTATCGTATGCACAATACAATATAATTGTATAATGTAGTATACTTAAATTGAACCTAAAAAGCACCGTTTATTTCAGATGGGGCGTGACTACAAACGTGTCACCAATAGGCCTAATGGTGTTTATGGCGAGGCGGCTTTAGAAGAGGCTCTCAATGCTCTTGAGCATGGCGAGTCGTACAGGAGCGAACGAGAATACGGCGTCCCGAGACACACGCTTCAAAGACACCATAAGGGCCAGGTAAATGGCATCGGTTTACAATCAAATTTAACTAAATTATTTTAATGCCAGACGGTCGATTTGTAAGGTATAATTAAACAGGATTACAAGTGTCAAGATGATAATAAAATAATAATGTGTTTTATGTTATGTCGTCTTAAATATGATTATAATGATTTTAATACAGTTTCATTTATCATTATATGGTGTTACGATGTTATTTATTGTGATGTTTGTTTAGTTTAATGCAACAGTAGTAGTTATAGCGAGGAAATGGGGGATCAAAAGAGTGGCCCATAAAGAGTAGCCCATGTAACTTCCGGTACAGAGGCTTCTGGGTAGCCTCAGCGCCCCCTAGCGGTGACCTACATCCACCACGAGCGCCCCCTAGCGACTGGAGATAACCCTAACGGTCATAACCCCAACATGTTGACATGATTCCGACCTGTTGATGTCATGTGTGACGACCCTTGACCTCAGTAGTGACCGCTATCCTAACGTAGTGACCGCTACCCTATAACGTGAGCGCTATCCCAATCCTTGAGATTTTATTCCAAGACATATAGTGGTTCGATGTAGTCCGCGATACCCTAACCGTTGGTTCGTTGTGCCCCGCGTTACCCTGTTGCTAACAGACACAACACCTCATTGAATGAAATCATCAAGAAACTTTAATATTTAATAACGATACATCATATTAAAGCACATAAAATATAGTAATATAATTATTTAAAAATAGTTATATATCAAATCATATAAATATAGTAATATTTAAAAAATAGCCATATATATCAAATCATATATATATCAAATTAAAGCACATAAAATCATATAAATATAGTAATATCATTATTTAAAAAATAACCATATATATCATATTAAAACACATAAAATCATATTAATTATTTAGAAAAATAGCCATATATTTAATCATATTAAAGCATATAAATATCGTTCGTTATTTCATTTAAAAATAGCCATATATAAAGCATATAAAGTCATATAAATATCTTTCATTAGTTCATTTAAAAATAGTCATGTTAAAGCATATAAAATCATATATATTGAAACACAGTGTTCATCTTGTTTTCCATTTCAACACAAGTTCAGCGGTGGTAGTGATTTTCCTCTTCTGTCAATAAGTTTTGTAGGTCGTTGTACTGGTGGGTGTTTTACTACATTGCTGCGTTCCCTACAGGCCTTTTCCGTTTCTATGACGGAACGTGGTATTGCTATTTCCCCTTTATCGTTAAACCCCCACAACATTTCCATATCAATCTGGGAACTGAATTTAAACAGTTTCATTTCTTTCATGACAGCCGGCCACAGGGCTCTGTGTTTTACCAATGCGGCGTAAACGTTAGCAGGTTGCTGTCTCGCTTGACCCATGGCATTGCAGCCCATGGCAATTTCCATGCTAACCCTCTCTATTGGCCGCACCATTCCTAGCTCCGTAATAACACCAGCCCATAATTTTCTGTGGGCTATAAATGCAGCGTAGTCATTGCACTCGTTGTCCCAACTCTCGGATTGATAGCCATCGTCGACGATGTCATCGTTGACCACGAGCGGCGTACGATCACGTAACTCTTTCATCACGAATGCCCAGTGGATTCTATGGAACCTGAAAAACCAGAGTGAAAAGACACATTGAGCCATTGATAAAGGACTGTGTTAAATGCATCGCATATATACAGCACATCTGTTAATAATAAACTACGAGTAGACCTTCTGTGAGCGGTGTACTTTGGATCCAGCACGGCGTATGTAATACTACACCGCCAGCGGTAGAAGCGCGTAGAATCTAGGTCGTCGAAAAACTGATAAGAGACTGACACGACGACCTCGCTCGGCCGACGCGGCGCGCGTGCTATTTATAATCAGACTACCGACCGCTTAGCAAGAGGCATTGTAACTAGGTCACAGACGCATAAAAGATGTCTCTTAAAGTTAAACTGTGTGTGTTATGTAGACGCTTTTAAAACCTTTTATAAACACAGGAGTACGTATCACCAAACAGCCACGGACAATATGTACTTACGATCGATACAGTATCAGACTCAACGCAACGCCAATCTCGATATAGGCTTGCATCAAGTCGGAAAACAAAGCGACGCTAGACAGCATGATGACGTCAGAGACAGCAGCAGCAGCAGGACGACGGTTGCAGAATGGCGGTAAGTGTATAAAGAAATACCTTGTCTGAGGACGGCTTTATATAGGAAACGCTAAACAATGCAGACAGCTGACATAAGCTGCTATAACACAATAACAAATCCATCAAAGTCAGAAAGTTATGTTAGAAAACACCCATAATAAAATTATTATTAAACTGGAATGCTAACAATCAACTCCCAAATCCGCTAGAACAATAAGTCATCCTTCACAACGAAAAACATGTTCGATAAGTCTGTCACAGAAGTGTCAGAGAATCGATGCTGAAAGCAAAAATCTCATATATCACGTGTAAAAAAACCAAGTCAACCAGTTCTCAACCAACGTTGTATCGATTCCAGACATTGTGCGCGAAACAGTAAACAACTCCTCCCTCGATAAGCTTGTCAACTAACTAACGCTGAATCCGAAAACTCATTTATCACGCATAAAAACACCGTGTACTTATGGAAGTTATTGCTGCATGGAAACTGGTGGACATTAATGCATATGCATTAAGTTATATATGCATGCATTAATACATGCATTAATTTATGCATGCATTAATTTATGCATGTATTTTATGTATATAAATACAGTGCATGTAACAATAAAAAGCATAAAATCAGAATGACTCCTCCTGCTATATACTTCCGTGGAGAAACCTCGTTTCTATCCAATTTCTACGCATGTAGGATACATGCATGGGGTCATGTTTTTAACACAGTTGAAGCTGCATACCAGTACAGGAAATGCATCTTTTATGGAGATGTCGACACGGCACAGAAAATGCTTGCCACAAGAACCGGACTACAGGCGAAATATCTAAGCAAGACCATTCGAGAGAAACAGGAGTTACGCGCGCAGTGGAACAAACAGAGACGATATGTAATGAGAGCGTTAGTTGCTATTAAATTTCGCGACACGACATTACGCAAACTATTATTAGAAACATATCCAGCGCCGTTAATGGAAAATGTGAGAAGTAGGGAGGGATACTGGAGCATGTCCACTTACACTGGACAGCGTGGACAGAACGTGTTGGGCCAGATACTCGTGAATTGCCGCGAGTTCATTCGGAAAAAAATAGGCGCCATAAAGTCTGGCGCGCACAACGATAGGAATGCGCGGTGATTGCGCAATACATACCAGAGGGCCAGCTGGTAAATATAACACAGACGCGCCATGCAACCGACCCGCTATATAAGGGACCCGCAGCTGCAACTGTCATAACACGATTCTCGCAGCTATTCGTTCACTCGAAAGTCTCTCTCGATCTACAGAAGCAAGATGGCCGCCGCCGCCGCGCAACAGCAGCTGTTCGACGACGAACATATGATGACTTTGACGCGTCTTCAATCGGAGGTAAGCGCTGGAACATACAGGTTTCCAACACCGTTAACTATAGTCGCTACCGCACGGCAGGAGAAATATGTAGTATATCTGGCATGCTCGCAGTGTCCCGTTGGTGTCCAGCGTAGTACCAGTAAGGGCTTCTACTGTTCGACGCACAAATGGGAGCGGTCTCCAGTGTACAGATTCAACCTCCGTGTCCTCCTGCAGGACAGCATAGGCAGTGAATGTTGGTGTAGCGTATTTGATACGCTGGCAGTTAAAATCCTTGGCTTCACCGCGAACCAGTACGTCGCAATGAAGTCAGAAGACGAACGGGTGGCTGCCCTGTCTGTGTTGAGGGGGGTCCGTGTCAGAGCGATCATAAAAAAGCGTGTCAGCAAGGAGTACGTAAACTACATTGCGTCAGAGTTGGAAGTACTTGACGAGGCATTCTCTTTGTAGGAGGAAGACAAAGAGAATGCCGTCGCCACCAGCTCTGACAGCAATGAAAGCACAGGTTCTTCTGATGTCGAAATAAACAATCAAAAGACACGGGACTGGGAAATGACCATGAATAAAAAGGTACAGCAGTGGTTAGACTCGTATGAACAACGTAATCTGTTACCATCCACACCATCCATCACTTCCTCTACCGAACCGACTCTGTGTATAACAGACGAGGAAAATAAAGATGCGGTTATTAGCGTAAGCAGCGAAACAGCTATGACCATAAGCAGCGACAGCAGCGGCAGCAGCGGCAGCAGCAGTGGTGGTAACCATGGCAACGATATGCAGGCGACAGCAATGAACATAGACAGAATACGAAATCGTACAGAAGCCATGATGAACCAGAACACCTTCAACACATTGATAGACGCAGCTTGTGTTCGTTATGCATGTAATGAAGTTGAGCGTATATTAGATTTATCGGAAGGTGAATATTACGTACCGTCTTCCGGTCTGATCAATCACGTCTTGCGCTGGGTTGTCATAGCGATAGAGGAGAGGGTTGGTAAAAGACAATGGCATGACGATATGGCAGACACGATCAGAGCGACCATAGCCAGTCTATATGCGGGTAAAAACGAAGTTCCTGACATTGATTAAACAGGTGTGTCTTTTGTTGTCCCGTCTATAGATCCATAACGGGCTGCTACAGCTGAGAGAAGCGTATATCGATGACGATGATGACAAGACGACAACACCGCCGCAACAGCAGCAGCAACGAAAATTACCACCGTTGGCTGCAAACGATCTGCGGGTGAAGCTCAATCGAAAACGTCGCTTCGCTTCACCCACAGCAGCAGCGCCAGCAAAGACAACGGCGGTGACAGTCGCACCGATGTCACCGCCACCCCCACCACCATCGTGTCTACAGGACACCTTCGAGTTCACGCCAGCGTCGCCACCATCGTCACCGTCATCATCGTCGTCGTCGTCATTTGAAATCATGAACAATGCATTGTTGAAGAAAACACCATCCGACATGCAGCAGCCATCAACATCATCATCATCACCGTGCACGTGTGATCGCTGCTGCGAAAACATTACCATCCAAGCATCATCACCGACGAAGCCGAACATTTTAGACCCAGAAACCGCAAACATCATGATCAACGAAGCAATCACACACCTCATTATGCACAGATCCTATCACACACCGCTGACAGTAGCCGAAGCTACTGTTAATGTATGTACAGAAGGGTGCGCTCGGCTACTGTCAGACGAGATGCAAGCATACTTAATACAAGAAGTGGCGTGTTTCAATCCTTGGATGTTGTAAACAAAGGGTTGAAACACACCACACACACACACACACACACACACACACACACACACACACACACACACACACACACACACACACACACACACACACACACACACACACACACACACACACACACACACACAAATGATTTGAATGTTTAGTTTCTGTAGTAATTGTTAATGAATGTAATCTTATGTATTTAGTTGTTATTGATTTTAATCGTATGTATTTAGTTGTTATATATCATTAGTGTCACACAGAGTAATTGATTTGAATTTGAATATTGTAGTTGTTATATATCATTAGTATCTTTAGTAATTTTTATTGACTATAATCTTATGTATTTAGTTGTTATATATCACACAGAGTAATTGATTTGAATATTGTTATTGACTTTAGTCGTATGTATTTAGTTTTTATATATCATTAGTGTCTTTAGTAATTGACTTTAATCTATGTAGTTGTTATATCATTAGTGTCTTTATTCTTTTGCGTGTATTTGTTGTCTATGAAATACATATAGTAATCTTTATGCATGAAGAGATCGACTTCTATATATATACAATTATTCGCACACGTGACCTCTGTCGTGGTGTAAAAACCCACAAGTCCGCCATTATTCACACACGTGACCTCTGTCGTGGTGTAAAAGCCCACAAGTCAATCATTATTCACACACGTGACAAGTCGTTCATCATAGTAAAACATCCACAACTCGACATATCATCTTCATCAACTTATATATAGAGAAGTCTATCTTTTCATATTAGTATATATATTTCATAGACAATGTATTCTATTGAATAAAATAGTCAAAATGGAATGGAACGTGTTGTACCTTCATTATTCGCATGACTGACACCCCTCTTCACAAAAGGGAAACCCGTAGCCGATTATGATGGACAATACTAAGTGACCAAACGTAGCCAAGTAAGGAACGCTGTGATTGGTCAATAGTACCCATGTTAGGAACGCCCCTTTTTAGTAATTGACCAATAGGAATCAAGCTAGGAACGTATCTTAACGCTGATTGGTCAATAGTACCCATGTTAATTAGTAATTGACCAATAGGAACGTCTCTTACATGTTATCCACCTCGCATGCACTATATAGATGTACTGAGAGTCCATTCCCTCTCAGTTGTAGACGCAGTCATGGAAAGACACCAGTGTCGTCACTGCGAGCTCGCCTTCGACACGTGCGCAGAACTACAACGTCACGTGCAGAGTAATCACTCGACGCCATCATGCGACTTACATTCATACTCGATGGCACCGCCTATGGTGGCGCCACGCAGCGACTATGCAAAGAGAGCGAAATACGCATGCGAGAAATGCGGCGCCACCTTCGGGAGATATGACAACCTACAGCGTCACGTAAGGTCGGTATGTAGAGGTAGTAGTAGTAGTAGTAGTAGAAGTAGTAGAAGCATAGTCTACGCGTGTAAGAAATGCGGACGGAACTTCGAAAGACGTTACCATCTGACCATGCACGCACGAAGCGCGTGTGCCGACGTCACCGAGCCACGAGCACCAAAGAGATCAACAAGAGAAGACACTATCCCATCTCAAAACCATCCCCTCGTTACCGAGGAAGATCCGTTAGACCCGCCTGATCGACTTCCCTTCGCCGATACTCTGTCGACGGAGTTGCTAGATGTCGTTCGCGCGCACTGGTCTGCTATACGGACCCACGTGTTCAGAGGTCCACTTCAATGCAGGTACGATTACAGATTAATCACGCTAGACACGACCGACTTGGAACCGTCTTTGAAGATCATGTTCCAGGAACAGACCAATGCGTTCAAGATTAACCTCAGTTACGGGTTCATTCTGAGAAACAAGAACACGGGTCAATACAAGTACTATCATACCTCTTGTAATTGCTGTGGACGCTACCTGGACGAACCCAGTCTCGTCGCCAACAGCAAGGACTTTGATAAATTTCTCGAACGCATCCGAGAACCCGACCTCTTGCAATGGGTCATCAATCAAAGACCGGATTCTGCGTGGGTATGCGAACTCGTGACGAATGTCACTTTTTTCGTTAATCGCATCATCGATCATCCTATAGGATGTGTAGGCATGATCTCTCTACCATCCTACATCAAAAGGAAGAAAAGCATCATCGGACTGGAAACGGATCCCATCCATAACAAGAGGTACAAAGATAACCTGTGTCTGTTCCGATGTCTGGCCCTGCATCGAGGATGCGATCTATATCGATTGGAACCGGCGGTGAAGACGCTCTACGAGACATACGATCGAGATCACGTACCCATGGAAGAATTTACAGGGGTCACGCTGGATGACCTCTATCGCGTAGAGACCACGTTCCAAACGAACGTGTGCGTGTACCGTCTTGTCAACGAGGAGGACGGTAAGTCGACTGCCGAACTGGTCCGTCGATCGTTATGCAACTACCCCGAAACAATGTATCTCAACCTTCACGGGACACATTTTTCATTCATCCAAGATGTCCGCATGTACTGCAACTCGTATCGATGTCGGAAGTGCGGTGACTCGTTATGGAAAGATGCATGGAAGCTGTATCGACACGAGCGCACGTGTACGGGAGGTGTGCGTCGAGTCTATCCTGGTGGCGTGTACCATTCCACACCATCGGTGTTCGAACGTCTGGACGACGAGAACATTCGCGTGGCTGAATCGTTGCGCTACTATCCGTATCGAGCCACCTTTGATTTCGAGTGTTGGTTCGACACGGAACAACTTCCGTCGGACAGTGACAAGGTCCACTGGGTGGCGCGTCACGTTCCACTGAGCGTCAGCGTAGCATCCAACGTCCCCGGTCACGAGCGAGTGCAATGTCTCGTCACGGACGGAGACACCAACAAGTTGGTGAGTAAAATGATGAATATCTTACAAGAGATGAGTGACGCCGCGTACGACAAGATCAAACACTCGTACGAAGATGTCTTGGATCAACTCGCAGAGGAACTGACGAAATGGGACGAAACCGAGAAGGCTGCACGAGCAGCCATCGATAAGAAGAAATCTCGTCCGACGACCAATCCATACAAAAAGCTGATGGGACAACTCTATGGCTGGATGCATCAGTTACCTGTCATCGGGTTCAATTCGGGTAAGTATGATCTCAATGCCATCAAACAGTTTCTCATACCCTACTTCTTATCCACCGGATCAAAGGAACAAGAAGAACAAGAAGAACAAGACGACAAAGACGAAGAGAATGAGGGTGTCGGTACTTTTTCGTCATCAAACGCAACAACACTTTCATGTGTCTTTCGACGGATCAGCTGAAATTCCTAGACATGACCAACTACATAGCTCCCGGGTTCAGTTACGACAAGTATCTGAAGGCGTACGGATGCGAGGTGACAAAAGGTCATTTCCCGTACGAGTACATGGACCGTCTGGAGAGACTCGACGACACTGCACTTCCGTCGAAACAGGCCTTCTTCAGTCGACTGAAGAACGAAGGTATCTCCGACGAGGATTATGCCAGTTGTCAAGAGGCCTGGCGCGACAATTCCATGACGACTTTGCGAGACTTTCTCGTCTGGTACAACAACAGAGACGTGGTTCCCTTTCTGCAGGCCATCGACAGACAGTTTGCCTTCTACGAACAACGTGGTATAGACATGTTCAAGCAAGGCATCAGCGTACCTGGTCTGACCTTGCTCTACCTGTTCAACGACCTTCCCGAGAAGACCTACTTTACCATATTCAACGAGAAGAATAAAGATCTTCATCATCTCGTCAAAGATCACGTGGTTGGCGGGGCTTCGCTCATTTTTCATCGCTATCACGAGAAAGGGGTCACCACGCTACGTCAGCACGAGTACGGGAGGCCGCTCGTCCTTGTAGGTCCATCGTTGGATACGATGCCAATGCCCTGTACTTGTGGTCACTCACGCAAGACATGCCTATGGGATGGTACACGCGACGACGGGAAGAGAAGGATTTCCGACCGGAATCGGCGCAGCTGTACGGTCAGATGGCCGCGGAATGGTTGACTTGGGAATCCGAACGCACGGGACGCGTCATACGACACCAGATCAACGGTAGAGAGAAGAGAATAGGCAAACTGCTGGTGGACGGGTGGTGCAGCGAGACGAAAACGGCTTATCAGTACCACGGATGTTTTTTCCATGGTCACTCGTGCACTGGCAAAGAGGTCAACGAGGTCAATGGGAAACCCATGGCTGAACTGCTCGAAGACACCCGAAAGAACACCGTCTACCTCCGTCACTTTGTCAAAGTCGTAGAGATGTGGGAATGCGAGTGGAAACAGACGAGACGAGATCCTGTCGTGAAAAAGCTTCTGGATGCTGCATTTCCGCGCCGACGTCACGCACGATGGACGATGACGTCACAACAGATCCTGAGCGGCGTGCGTGCCGGAACCGTGTTCGGTCTGATCGAGTGTGACCTTTGCGTACCGGAAGCATTGCGAGAACACTTTGCCGAGATGCAGCCCGTGTTCAAGAACATCCGACTGACACGCGACGATCTCGGACCGTTCATGCGCCGATACGCCGAGGAGCACGACATCATGACGACACCGAGACGCATGCTCGTGGGTAGTTATCGAGGGGATAAGATCCTGCTTGCCACGCCTCTGCTGCGATGGTACATGGACCACGGTCTCGAGGTGACGCACGTGTATCAGGTCATCGAGTACGATCCCGTCCCGTGTTTCAGACGGTTCGGCGATGCAGTGTCCGCGGCGCGACGCGAAGGAGACGTCCACTCGCACAAGGCCATCATCGCAGACACCATGAAGTTGCTGGGGAACTCGGGTTACGGAAAGACCATAACCAACGTGGACCGACATCGCGACGTCAATTATTGCAAGGAGAAGGCGGCATCGCTCTTGGTCAACGATAAGAGATTCCGACAACTCGATGTCATCGTGGATGACACGTACGAGATAGAGATGAACAAGAAGACCGTCACGTACACCCTGCCCATACACGTGGGATTCTTCGTTCTGCAGTACGCCAAGATGCGCATGTTACAGTTCTACTACGACTTCATCGACAGGTACCTGGAGCGCCCTCTTTTTCAGTACTGCGAGACAGATACAGATTCTGCCTATTTGGCCTTGGCCGGCGAGTCCGTCGACGCCCTCGTGACTCCGGAACTACGAGAACATTACTTCCGGCACCGCTCCGAATGGTTGCCGTCCGAATGTTGCGACGACCATCGGAACGAGTACGTGCGCTGTCGACTCGCCAATAGACCGTGGGTCGGCGACGAGGCGTGCTGTAAAGCGCGTAGGGGGTACGACAAGAGGACACCTGGTCTGTTCAAGGTGGAATGGTCCGGCGACGGGTTCGTGGGGTTGTGTAGCAAGACGTACTATTGTTTCGGACCTACCGACAAATACAGCACCAAAGGACTGAGCAAACGTCACAACGACATCGACAAGAACGCGTTCCTGGAGGTGCTCACCAACCGTCGGAGCGGAAGTGGAAAGAACCGCGGGGTTCCGGGTGCGTCACTCGACCGTGATGACGTACGTGCAGGAACGAGCGGCTCTCACCTACTTCTATCCCAAACGAGTGGTGCACGAGGACGGGGTGAGCACGGGTCCGGTGGACGTGTAGAAAAGGACGATGCACGGCGGTCGTCTTTCATAAGCGACCATGGACGCGCGGTGGAAACATCCTTTCACGTGCATCGTCGCCGGTCCGACGGGATGCGGCAAAAGTACTTTCGTGACGCGTATGCTACGTCACGCTGCTGCGATGATCGATCCTCCTCCCGAACGGATCACGTGGTGTTACGGAGAATGGCAAGAGGCTTACGCAACGATGGACTTGACGGACGTGCGCTTCGAGGAAGGATTGCCGAGTGCCAGCATGTTCGATTCGTCGACGAGGAACCTCATCGTCATAGACGATCTCATGGCAGAAACGGACGAACGGGTCACGACCTTGTTCACTAAAAAGAGTCATCACAGGAACACGTCCGTGCTGTATCTCGTACAGAATCTTTTCCCCAAAAACAAAGAGAGTCGTACCATCAGTCTGAATTCTCAATACATGGTGGTGTTCAAGAATCCTCGTGACGCATCGCAGATGTCGCACTTGGCTCGACAGATGTATCCGGGGCGCGGCAAATTCGTTCAAGAGGCTTTTAAAGACGCCACTTCGGTACCGTACGGTTATCTATTGGTCGATCTCAAGCAGGACACGCCCGAGGACATGCGTCTGCGCACGGCCATCTTTCCAGACGACGGTGTTCAGTACGTGTACTTGCCGAAGGTATAAAAAGACCGCACGCGTGGATAGTCTCTTCATTCCCACCATGTCTGCTCTGGTGAAGAGACACATTATATGCATACAGGCTCTGAACAGGATCAAGAACAACAAACTGAAAAGAGCCATCATCGAAAACGCTGACGCCGATCTTTTGTGTGCGCTAGCCGAGTGTGCCTACAACATATTAAAACAGAACATTCCATTGTCTGCATTACAGAGGCGTCGTTTGAGTAAATACAGGAAGAGGTTACGGGAGTTGGCTCACAGTCGAACGTCGGCCGGTAGAAGAAGACGCCTCTTGCTGAACCGACAGGTCGGCGAAGGACAGAGCGGAGGGTTCCTATCGGCCTTCCTAGCACCGTTGGCAAGTTCGGTGTTTCTACCCTTGCTTCGAGAGGTGCTGCTCCCGCAAGCAACCAGGTCGCGCCATCTTCGTTCGGGAGGTTAGATGGAACACGCACGCAAGATGGCCTTGGTAGATCCACGAATGTTGGACACGTTTCGATCACCCCCGACGGATACCTTAGGTAAGAAGGTGCGAGCTCTCGATGACGAGATGACGGCCATCCTCGACAGAAAGGACCTCGACGACAGGACCAAGGTCACATTGTATAATCAGGTGTTGCAACGGTATAACGTCTTGTCCGATAAACACGCCAAGGAACCGACACGAGTGATCTCGGTGAACGAGTCTGGGTCGGGGCCGGGGCCGGGGCCGGGGCCGGGGCCGGGGGTGGAGGCGGGGGCAGCTCCTGTTAACGAGATGGAAGCCGACGTCGTGGATACCGTTCCCAAGACCATGCAAGGCAAAGCCAGACGGTTGATGGAACGCATGAAAAGAAACATGTCTTGGACCGCTCGCGGCGAACTGATACACGAGGGTGTGCCCATCGCCGGAAGTAACGTGGTGGATCTCGTGAACGATGTGTTGCGCAAGAGAAAGACCAATCCGACGGGATGGCAACCGTTTGCAAGACAACTCCGTGCCATGAACCTGCCCATGGAGTTGGTCGGTAACGTCGCCAGGAGAGACTACATACGCCAGGCACCGACACCGAGCACATCCACCACTCCAGGTCGTCGTCGAATGCCGGCTACTCCTCGCTCTGGTGCTAGCGCAAGAAGATCGCTCAGTTGGACACCCCTCGCTCGTCGACGCGGACAAATGGAACATTCCATGCTCACCCCACCTCCAGAACGTCAACGCAAGGCACTGACGTCATTGGCTAGTTGGGAAGACATTTAAGTCGTTGCAACACGCGTCCACAGCTCAGTGTGCACTGCGATGTCGAACGATCCACAGGACACGTACTACCGTTCCGTCGTCGTTACAGTATTTTGCGTTGGACTGTACTTGATTGCTGACGCCGTAGTGCGAAATCTTTACAACATTTGCTCTGCAGAGTATGATCACAGTACTAGAATATAGATCATTCGTCATCGTCTTGGGTGTGGTAGTGGGACTTCTGGTGTACGTCAGCGTACTCTTTCTTACTCGTCACGAACCGTGCTGCGCACCGTGCTGCGCAGTAAACGTCACAACCGTCAGTCCTTCGGAACTCTTTTAATGGCACCGAAGAAAGAACGAGCACTTAGGACGGTCTACTTCGATCCGAAAAGGGTAGGTAGTTACGGCGGACCCGATGCCTTGCGACGCGTCACGCACATATCAAGAAAAAAGGTCGCGGAATGGTTGTCGGAACAGGACGCCTATACCCTACACAAGCCGGCTAGACGTCGTTTCGAGAGACGACGCGTCATCGTGAGCGGTCTGCATCAGCAGTGGCAGGCCGATCTCGTCGATCTGTCGCATTTGAAAAAGCACAACGACGGTATGACCTTTCTCCTCACGGTGATCGACGTCTTCTCGAAAGTGGCCTGGTGTGTTCCCATGAAGAACAAGTCCGCGGCGTCGTTGGTAGCGGCACTTGACAGCACGTTCAGCAAAGGCTGGCCAAAGGTGTTGCAGACAGACCAAGGAAAGGAATTTCTGAACAGATCCGTCCAGACTCTATTGAAGAAGCACAACATCCATCACTTCTCCACGCACAACGCGGAGACGAAGGCGTGCATCGTGGAAAGATTCAACAGGACGTTGAAGACACGCATGTGGCGATACTTCACGAAACACCAGACGTGGCGATACATCAACATCCTTCAGGACCTGGTGCATTCGTACAACAACAGCTACCACCGCAGTATCGGCATGGCTCCTTCACAGGTGAGTTACCGTAATCAGGAAAAGGTGTGGCAGCGACTGTACGGTCACGACGGTAAGGGCGTGCCCAAGTTGCGCGTGTCGGATCGCGTACGTATCAGCAAGTACAAAGGTAAGTTCGAAAAGGGGTACACGGCGAACTGGAGCGAAGAGATTTTCACGATACACGAGGTTCATCCCTCCGATCCACCCGTGTATCGATTGAAGGACGATCTCGGCGAAGTGCTGGAAGGTACCTTCTACGAAATGGAGTTGCAGAAAGTGTTGGTATCCCCCGATAAACTGTTCTACGTGCAAGAGGTCCTGGACCGGCGCAAGGTAGGTGGACGAAATCAAGTTTTCGTGAAATGGTTTGGCTACCCTTCCAAATTCAACAGCTGGATAGATGCCAAGGCACTGGTGCAGTCTACTATAAAGACTAGCCACGCGTTCGGTAAGACTCCATTCGAGACATGACACATGACACGACAACACGAGATTTCACCGTCGTCGATCAGGAGGAACAAGAGGACGTAGTAGTAGAGGACAGTACTGACGCGCAGAACGTAGAGGACAGTAGCGGTAGCAGTAGCGGTAGTAGCACTCCTTGGCATCTGTTCGGTACCGCGTGTCCTAAAGAGGAAATAGTCTTTCTGTGTCAGGTGCTCGTCTTGTTTACGGTCATTCTAATAAGCATTTACAATCTGACCACAGGTCACGAGAATTCTAATTTGTGGACGGCTCTGTTGAGTAGTTCTTTGGGTTACCTGCTTCCCAATCCCACGTTGAGACGTCATGGCGAGTGATTTCTACCTGACACTGCCTAGCAACGCATCCATGAAGATGTATCCCAACAATACGTTGGCTCATTACATCACAGACTTACCTCGACTTATCGATCTGACTGGCGAGTGGGAATGCGGGTTGGCAGAAATACAGTACCCGCATACGTGGTACAACTTAGGTACGCACGACACCTGGCTCTTCCTTAACGAGACTATTGCTGTGGGTCTAACCTCGAATGCAAGGATCAGTGCTGGATATTACAAGTCTCCCGCGATATTGATGGATCACGTCAACAAGGGACTGGACAGTATGGCGACGGATAAGATACGAGCAAAGTTGACCTACAGCCCCGTCACTCAAAAAATGACGATGCACATGACACCAGGCACCGAGTTCACTGTACCTCACCGCAGTGCATTGGCAAGAATGTTAGGTTTCGACCCCACAGTGGTCACCAGTCCGCCATCGATCATGACATCAGCGACAGCAACAGCAGAGACGATAACAACGGACGAGAATGCGGAAGGTGGAAGGAATCTCGGTCTCACACCGTCGGTCACCGTGTTTTTACCACCCAAAGACACTCCCGATGGTCCTTATACCTACCGTAAAGAAGCCGAACACGTGGTGCAGATGAATCAAGGGTTCGATACCATATACGTTTACACAGACGTCGTGGAGTCTCGTATAGTAGGTGACACTGTCGCACCTTTGTTGCGAGCCCTTCCGGTTGTCGGAAGTCACGGCGAAACGGTATCCGACAGGTTCACTAACATTCACTACGCGCCTCTGTTGTACTCGCACTTCAAGTCGATTGAAATCGATATAAGGGACGACACAGGACGACGCGTGCCATTCGAGTACGGTAGAGTGACCGTGACACTTCATTTTCGACGGCGCAGGATCGGACTGTTCTGAAGATGAATTACAACGAGTATTACGCACGTCAGGCAGGTGGTGCGCTGCCCTACTTTGCCGGTGCTCAATATCAGCGGGGACACGGACTAGGTAGTCTGTTCACCGGTCTGCTGCGCAGCGCCATGCCACTCATCAAGAGAGGTGCCGTTGCGTTGGGAAGGGGAGCGTTGAAGACCGGCGTGCGCATAGCCGACGACGTCATGTCTGGACAGAGCATAAAAAGGCAACCAAACGACGTGTCACAGATGCCGGTAGGAATCTGATGCGTATGGTTCCTGGCGTACGACCTCGTAAACGTATAAAACGCGCGTCGGCAAAGAAAGGAGTCACTTTAGCAAAGAGACGACGCAAGAGACAGAACGTCTACGAAACGCGAGGCCGACATATTCGACGACGACGATGGCATTCGTACATAAACAGTCGTGTGAAGGGGTCAAGACCGAGCTGGATCTCTTTACCGTACCCCCACTCAGACCAGCATCATCGACAGTCACGTAGTGGAACATCAGCCTTTGTCCTCTCTGGACTCGGGTGGACCGATAGAATTCCTCATACCCGGATCGGGAGACGATTACCTGGATCTCGCCAACACGATACTGCACGTGCAAGCGAAGGTGACACGAGTCAGCGGGGACGATATCGACTTGGTCGATCCCGTGGCACCGGTGAATAACTGGATGCATGCACTGATCAGTCAAGCCGACGTCTCCCTGAACGGTACGCTCGTGACCCCTTCGACCAACACGTATGCGTATCGCGCCTACATAGAGACGCTGCTCAGCTACGGTCCCGATGCCAAGGACACGCAACTGACGAGTCAGCTGTGGCACAAGGACACGGCCACTCGCATGGACGCCTGCGAGATAGCCAACGGACCCGCAGCTAACGAAGGGTTCGTAGCTCGACGACAGAACATCCTGAGGAGCCGTGTTGTCGATATGATGGGTCGTCTCCACGTGGACCTCTTTCTGCAGGATAAATTCCTCATCAACGGCGTCGACGTCAAGATACGACTGGTGCGTAGCAAACCTGCTTTTGCACTCATGGCTGGTGGAGCAAACCCCGATTACAAGATACAAATAGTCAATGCCTGCTTGTTTGCAAAGAAAGTCACCGTGAATCCCACCGTGCAGATAGCACACGTCAAGGCTATGGAGAAGAGTACGGTCAAGTATCCGATGCGGTCCGTCGAGTGCAAGGTGTACTCCATTCCTGCCGGCACTCGCTCGCACACGTACGAGAACCTGTTCCTCGGTACCCTGCCGAAACGTCTGGTGCTGGGCTGCATCGACAACGATGCCTACAACGGAGCGTACGCCAAGAATCCCTTCCACGCCAAGAACAACGCCATCAGCTTCCTCGCGGTGTACGTGGACGGACGACAGATACCCTCCAAACCTTTCCAGCCGAATTTCGAAGACAACCTCTTTGTCAGAAGCTACATGAGTCTGTTCTCGTCGACCGGTAAGTTGTGGCAGGACGAAGGGAACGGACTGACTCGCAGCGACTACCGACACGGCTACACCTTCTTCGGTTTCGACCTGACCCCCGATCAGTGCGACGGTCCCTGCGTCCATCTGGTACAAAAGGGCAACCTGCGCATAGAAGTTCATTTCCGCAATGCGCTGCTGAACACCGTGAACGTCGTCGCCTACGCCGAACTCGAGTCCGTGCTGGAAATCGACAAGAATCGCAACGTCATCTACGACTACTAAAATGGACACCCTGCAGATCGCTAGACTACTGGCGGTGGACCCGTGCACCAGAACTATATTTCGCGGCGTCGTACCCAGAGACGGACTACCCACTACGATAGACGGCACTCTACCCGCAGCCTTCGTGTGCAACACCGACAACGGCGACGAACCAGGCGAACATTGGATAGCGCTGTACCTGGACGCCGACGGACGCGGCGAATACTTCTGCTCGTACGGACTGCCGCCTCGTTACGCAGCGTTCCGCACCTTCCTGAACAAACACTGTTCCGAATGGACTCATAATACCCAGAGACTTCAGAGTCCTCTGTCTAACGTTTGCGGACAATATTGTGTTGCTTATGTCATGTTTCGTTGTAAAGGTTCTTCTATGAAGAGTTTCGTAAACATGTTCCACACTAATCTGGTCAATAACGATGTTGAAGTGTTCGATTGGATGAGACTATTGAAAAAGGGTATACCCTACTATCGTGTATCTTACAGAGACTGATGATATATTCGGCACCTATTCGGTAGTTAATGATTGCCGCGTATTTGATTGGCTTAAAACAGCTGCGATATTGTGGTACACTGTATTATCGCTCATAGTAGCAGCAGCAGTACACCACATCATCATCGTTCGAGCCTCTGGCGAGGTGGTGCACCACCCGTAAGCTCGCGACCTCTGGCGTGATGGTAAACATCCGCAAGTCGCCTCGTCGTCGTCCTCGAGCCTCTGGCGCGGTGGAAACACCCCTAAGCTCACGACCTCTGGCGCGATGGTCAACATACGCAAGTCGATTCATATATATTCATCGTAGTTGTAGTTGTAGTGATATTACACGCTACCACGCTTGATGTATCGCCATGCTGCTTGTATTATACTCAATAAAATACGTGTGCACTCGTACCCTATCGTGTTGCGTTGATTTCTCGTCTCCATTAGTCCCCTTTGATAGTTGATATAATTAACGACCCTATTATTAATTACTAATGACCCTATAATTACTACGTATGATTCGTCACTACCCGGTCATAGATCAACACACACACACACAAGGTTATGACCGTTAGGGTTATCTCCAGTCGCTAGGGGGCGCTCGTGGTGGATGTAGGTCACCGCTAGGGGGCGCTGAGGCTACCCAGAAGCCTCTGTACCGGAAGTTACATGGGCTACTCTTTATGGGCCACTCTTTTGATCCCCCATTTCCTCGCTATAACTACTAACAGTACAATTATAAATAAAACGTTGTCTTTATCACAGGTTCGACCACCAGACCGAATACAACTTGGGGAAAGAGAGATGATTTCGTTCCCGCCTCACATCACGCACAAGCTACAGCCTCTCGACAAGACCTACTTCGGCCCACTAAAGCAATGCTACGGGCAGGCATGCGATAGGTGGATGGTGAACCATCCAGGGAAGCGAATCTGCTTCTACTCCATAGAGCATTGTTTGGCGAGGCTATCGCTAAAGCTTCGACACTGGACAAGGGCGTAGCCGGATTCTCCTCCTGTGGACTGTGGCCGTTTAACCCTAATGTATTCACAGAAGCCGACTTTGCTCCATCAATGATGACGGACGACGGGAATGAACACATCGCCTCCACGAGCGATGCAACATCGCCTGCGAGTCCAACTACACGCGCGACGCTACCTCAAGCTGTCGCCTCCACGAGCGATGCAACATCGCCTGCGAGTCCAACTACACGCGCGACGCTACCACAAGCTGTCGCCTCCACGAGCGATGCAACATCGCCTGCGAGTCCAAGTACACGCGTGAAAAGGTACCAGAAGCTGTGACCTTCATGAGCGACGCGACACCAGCACCGAGTAAGGCTACTGCATGCGTGACGACAATCAAAGCTTACGTGCTAAGCGTATTCCCACTACCTAAGGCGGGGCCTCGCGCAGGGAAACGTCGTACGCAGTCTCCCGAACTTCTCTCGCCTTCGCCGTACAAAGGTCTGCTACGTTCAAAACAAATTAAACTGGGCGAGCAGACGAAGAGTCGCGCTGGTAGGTTGTCTGTCAAGAAGTCGGACAGACGTGAGCTTCACAAGGGAAAGCGCGCACCTGCAAACAGAAAGTCACCACAACCACTCGCTGACAGGCCGAAGAGGAGGCCTGGTTCAGGCCGCACAGAAAGTGTGTACCGGCGCATCTACTGCAACGAGGTGTACGAAGACCCACCGACTGAGGATTGGCTGTTGCCAGTGGTACCAAGATACATGTGGCAATGACAAACCTGTGTTTGACTTTTGTGTGTGACTAGTAACAAATTCGGTGACTGTACACTGTGTCTAACAATTTATGCTATAATTGCATTTAAATAATTGTATCCGTAATTGTAATCACCGTTACGTAGACTAACAGCGGAGTTGGCGCCTGTACGCCTACACTGTGTCTAAGTAATTATTAGTCCTTACGTTTTCTTTAATTGCAGTGAAATGCTATATAATTTTATTCGCATCTTAGGTGCGCTTTTGAGAAGCATCTGGGGCGTTTCGGGGACATATGCTGTTTTCTTTCTTTCTCTAATATCATTTCAATTTTTTTGTATTATCAGTTGATATGCATACACATTGTTTAATTAGTGTACTCGCGTTGATAAATAAAAGCAAACCGTATTTTTAAAAAGCATGTTCAAAATTAATGAAAAAAACGAAGTGCTCGTTAGGGACTTTCCCCTGCTCAAGGCCGCAGCAGCTCAAAAGAATCAGATCTAATAACAGGAGTAGAAATGATGTGGGTTAAAATTTCAACTTTGCGTTCGAGGTTTTATCGTCCACAAGTAAATAAAGCAGAGGGTTTAGAGGTTAATATATCTGCGGTATGCTTTAGTTCACGTAAATCTAGTGAAACTCAGTTAGTTGAATTTATACATGAGCTACATCAAAATACTGAACAAGGAATTCAAACGTATGCTGTTGTGGTGGATTTCAGTAAGGCCTTTGATAAGCTAGGTCTCTCAAAACAGGTTATTGTACAAACTACAGCACTATGGAATCATCAGAATTAATCTAAAATTTATTGAAGACTTTTTAACAGACTTTAAACAGATCGAGAGTAGACCGTCAATCATCTAAATAATCTCCAGTAACATCAGGGGTGCCACAAGAAAGAGAATTGGGCCGAATATAGAGGTACTCGGCCAAATTCCCTTTCTTGTTTACACAAATGACCTCACTGATAATGTAACATCAAATGTGCAACTTTTTGCAGATGATACTATCATTTATAGAAAAATACAAACCTGAAATAACATTAATCAACCACAAGATGGTTTAATTAAATTTATTGCATGATAAAAAGAATGGCACATGGAATTCCATCCAAGTGTTACATTCAGAAGAAATACTAAACCTATAGATTTCCATTATTTACAGAGAGGACAACAACTGTAGAAACATCACAGCCAAGGCAAATCACACACTAGGATTCATCAAACGTTATCTTGTCACAACTCTAGAGACAAGGAGGTTTAGAGGTGATCAGATTGAAGTTTTCGAGATATTGAATAGGTGTGAAAATATTGATAGAAATATGTTTTTCTCATTCAAGAAGGATAGCAGAACTAGAGGACATGAGGTAAAATTAGTAAAGGATCAGTGTAGATTGGATATCAGGAAGTACTCTTTCTCACAGAGGACAATAAATGAATAGAACACATTGTCTACGGATTGTATAACTGCTAGCAGCGTGAATATATTTAAAAACAAGGTTGACACATATCTCATGAGGGCGGGTTATAAGTAAATGAACATTGTTGCACTCTCGATAAGCCAATGGCTTCCATGTCCACTTGCCATCTGGGCCTTTGGCTTGGATGGCAAATCTTGTTAAATTTTGTTAAACATCAAGAAACAGGCATGCACCTAGGCGTACCATTTTGGTACTAGCTTTGGCCTAGTAAGATCACAGGTCGATTGCTGCTCCTCGGTCTGGACGCTCATATCAACAGTAGTATTTATAAAATTTAGATGAAACAGAGGAGATCTGCAAGGTGGGTTCTGGGACAGTAGCACAACACTTCGAGCGTGACAGACATGTTACATCAACTCTAATACGCCACACTGCAACAACGGCGCATTAACTCCACAGTAATATTAAAGTATAAGATATATATGTATATTGTATATAAACAAATTAAGTATTACCTCTCGATCTCCAGTAACTCACACTTCCAGATATATATATATATTATATTATATTATATTATACACACCCCTTTAGCTATAATCAACGATGTAGACCTGCTAAAACCAATTCATGCAAGATGTCATTCATTCCCAGAATTATATTATAGTGTCTGTAGTAAACTGGAATAATCTTCCCAGAGGTGGTGCATGCCCCACTCTGGAGACATATAGGTATCGACTGGCGGGTCTCCCAATTCTGCATTGAAATAAACATTTCCCCGCTTTACACCTTATGTAACAGTCTTTACACCTTATGTAACAGTCTTTACACCTTATGTAACAGTCTTCAGTTAGGTGAGGTTAACATAGTATTTGAGGTTAACATATAGCACTTAAAAAAATAATACAAGAAATTGTTGTTAAAGAAATATTAATTATAACATAGGAATATAAATGTGATTCTAGTAATGTAACTACTAGTAATGCATGTGAGTAATATGTGCATGTGTGATTGAATAGTATAATTAATTGTGTATAATATGTAGTAATCATCCAGTAATGACTTTATGATGATAACAAACAAGACTAGAGTATATGGAATTGTGAAATATATGTAATGTAGGTATATTTAATTATATCATGCTCGTTTTTTGCTTAGAATAGTATGTGGTGATATGAAATGGGAAAGCATTTCCTCATTTTTACTTGAATATATATTATTATACTCTGTACTATTATTGTATCATTCTTGTAGCGGTGGAAATAAATTCAATTCGATTAAAAAAGAAGACGGTCTGAACTGAGGCGGAATAGTAGAATTTGCTAGTACGTCGCCACCTAGCGGAGTCCAGTTGAGACAGTGGATTGGTTCGTGAGTTTTTGTTAAGAAGTGTATGAAACATTGCGTTATACAGGACTAAAATTAACAAAACGTTGCAACAACATGATTTGTTGATGTAAGGTGTGCTATAATTATTGTTAAAGTTAAGTCTAAGTAAGATATTTTCAATCCACCAAACTGGGACGCTAGTCGCCTTTGCTTTGGCCTGGCCTTCCTATAACTTCTGAAATTATCGCCCATTGGAAATGCCGCCAAGTAAATTACGTGAACAGTTTAGCACCGATTGATTTTGTTCGATGTAAAAATCTGAATGACGCCTTAAATATCACATAATAAAATCTTCTCGCGGATTGTCAACTGATTTTACATATCCTGATCACAACTCCGTCACAATGTCAATGCAATGGCAATGCCTTGCCCAGGGCCAGGCCAGGCCTCCCCAGCCCAGGGGCCAAGCCAAGCCCAATGCAACGGTCAGCTAGCTTAGGCTAAGGCCTAGCCTAAACTGAAAAAAGTAAACACCGTCCACAACCGTCTACAAACGTGTACTAAAGCAAAACATCGCTAAAAGTCACATAACTCATAAGGTGTAATGCGAAATTATTAAACCTATAAATGTCTGACTATGGCTATGCCTATGCTATGCGGCTAGATAATGAACTGTCAAAGAGGTAAACATGGTAACATTCATTATCCAGTGAACGATCATTTTATATGACGTGATAGTCACATACCTAGCTGAGCAAAGCAGTAACAATGGTTAGTGATTGGATAATCAATGGTAGCCGATTAATCAGTGTACGTTGTCATTCTTGCCAACGTGAGTGTACTCAGTAGTCACAATTTGCAGAAAGTAATTTGCAGTATATCAATCAGAACTTCTTTCCCAGATCTTCCAGTATACATAATCTTATGTGCTCTGGTGACATCTAAAGAGGTAAATCTCCCATTCCATAATATGTATACTTCTGTGGTGGCACATCTGTAAAAGTATTGGTGATTTTTTCACCGTAAATTAACATGTCAACTTTTTGTTATGGCTATTAGTAACTTACTTCCAAAAAAGTACGGCGTATGCTGTAAACTTGTTAAGTTACGAGTTACGGAGGTACGCGCAGCTTTTGGATGAAAACCTCTCACTCAAAGTTGCACAGCAGTTGACATGTAACGTGAAAATGTTTTTGAATTCTGGTAAGATGGCACCCACAAATATGCTGCAAAGCAAGTTTTGTGAGGGTGACCATGCAAAAACTGCTTGAAAGTCACATGTTCAGTGTCACTAGGACCAGGGTTGAAAAAAATCATGATTTAAAAAAAATCTAATTTTGTTATTTAAATCGGATTTATTTTATTTTTTTTAATCTGGCATGTAGATGTTTAAATTTGTAAACTCTTTCAAACGTGTTCTATTCAAATCGATTTGTGTTCTTGTCTTAACAGAGGGTACATGATTTTTGCTTATATAAAGACATTAGACAATGTCCACAAGGCCTCACCCCCTGTAGTTGCATAATCTGTCTTGGAAAGAAAGCATGCTCTGTGTCTGTGGCTGTAGCAGTGGTAATTATTGTTTGCCTATAGGGTGGATTAGCACCTGTCTAAGGCTCTGTGTACTCTAAGGGACTCTAACCAGAATACAAACTGGTACAGTATTAAACAACTGAGTCAACATATTGAATTGGTAACAACTAGCACAAGCTCTAAGTGGACTTTAAATTGAAAAGATACTTCCTCTGGAAGACAAGTTTGTGTGGCTTCACTGCATTCAGAACGGGAATAGCTCAAACATACACAATGTCATAAAATATTTCACTATCAGGCTATCTGGTGTCAATACAGCTACACAAGTGTGCGCACTTTGTGTTTTGTATTAAAAAACATACAAAACTTTGTTGGTCTCGATGCTTGTAAACAATTATTTGTGTTAAATTCATATAAATCAGCGATACAAAAAAAATCTTAAATCAATGATTTTTGGAGTGATTTAAATCCTGATTTAAATCAAATGATTTAAATCAAACAACCCTGACTAGGACACACAGCAAAAAACAATGCAGCATTTAAAACTCCATCCTTGAGACCTCAACTGATTTATTCTATCTCGAATCTGGTTCGTAGATGTCCAAATATGTTGCGTGTGAATAGTTTAAATAACATCCGCAGTTGATTGAATAAATTTTATTTTTGTAAATCATCGAAATAATTAACTTTAAGTTAAACAAATTTGTGACTTCAGCGTTTCCATTTTCACTTCAGTTATTGTTTGACGAAACTTTCAATAACTTAATAGCTACTGGACTACTGGACCGATCAGTGGCACAATACATCCTGACCAGCACTGTCCAGCAAACCAAATTTAATTGTATCTTTTCCAGGTCCTTCACTGATGATAGGCTTTCCTGTGTTCTGTGAGGTCTGGGACCACACATACAATGGGAAGGTCCCTGCTGACGTCAGAAGGTGAAACATTATTCAATGTTTTGACGATATAAACTGTATGAAAATAAAACAGTTACAATTTTTACCCATGCACATCAAGTTGTCACTTACCAGTTGTTTGTGTATTAATATGAGTTATGCAACAGTATCAGTGCTTTTATGATTGAATCACTTTCAAAATTGAAGATTTATTGGTCAGTCTGTTCTTAGATTTATATAATTACATATATAAATTATAACATCCTGGTTTTAAGAAATCCGAATTCGTAGATGTCCAAATATGTAGTGTGTGAATAGTTTAAATAATACATGAAGTTGATTTAATTAAGAAGTACATATTTTTTTCATATCATCAAAAGAATTGACTTCAGTCATTTGATAAGGCTCAAAAAAGCAGATATCCGTAACTGTAAACACTGCGGGTCGATATCGATCATGGGCATGACGTCCATCCTCTTGCCGATCACATGACAAAGTTATGAAATTTCACCAAGGAAGAAATTTGTGAGTTTTCAACATTTGTAAAATGAATTTGAAATGGAATGAGCGAAAATATCGAATTGAGGAGGAACTTTTAAATAATGCTAGTAATATGCTTGTGTTGTGAATAGGTGACAGGTGACAATGACTGGTTGCCATGGAGACAAGTCTGTGTTGTTGGTAGAACCGTTCTATGGTGGGTCCCACCGACAGCTCATTGACCTGTTATACGATGACATCCCAGCATGCACCAGGTTCATCCTGCCAGCAAAAAAGTGGCATTGGCGTGCGCGCACTGCTGCACTGCAGTTCTCTCAGACGATACCTCGCAGTGACTCTTACAGGTAACCATGGCAATTGTTTGCTTTTGCAGACTTTGGTAATTTCAGTTTTTTTAAATGCTCACAGTTTTTAGTGGCTGGGTTTTCAGTAATTACATTTGCAACAGCCAAAAAGGTTCATAAACATCATACTTGGGTCAGCTACATTGGAATTGAAGCACCAATTAAAATTATAAGTGGTGTTTTTTTTTTTTAAGTTATTGGAATTTTTAATTACATCATGAACTTTTGTAACTAAAATGATTCGCTATGTTGACAAATAATCAGTTGACTCTAATTTTATAACATGTTATGTATAATATTTTTTATTATTTACCATAATATGCAGAAATTAAATAAAGCTGCTCTAAAATTGATGTTATTTTCTGCCGTTGAGTCTGTCTGTGTTCAGTGTTCAATTGGTGTTTTTGTGGTGGTGTGTAATTTGAGTTGGAATTGATATGATGTAATTGACCATAAGTCTGACGAACAGAGCCAGTCTAATAATCTATTTTCAGTGTTGGTGACTGGAATCTGTGGGAATGTCACTTAGGAGTATGGACTATTTTTCAATTAAACCAGTAATATGTTTTCCTTCTTTATTTTGAGGTTTTTCCCCAGTGACTGATGTTACCTGGGGTATCCACGGGATTATATATTCACCAAATAGTTCTTCCTGATTACATTGTAGTAGTTTTAGTGAGCTCTTGATACAAAGTCTGATTGTTTTCTATCACAATAGCATGCTAGATAGCGTAATTTGTCTAATTTCATATAGCATAAACTACATCTTGTCTAACATAAACTATATATTGTCAGATTAATCCGCTGAGAGATGTGTCTGAATTTGTACACGCTCCACATGCATACGTTTTGTCTTTTGCTAAATTTCATCCTTTGTTTGACTATCTAGGCTGCTCTTCTGCAGTTCGGTGTTGAACTTGGCTGAGTTGGCTGCGCTGCGTCCTGATCTGGGTCAACTGCGTAAAGTCGTCTACTTCCACGAGAATCAGCTCATGTATCCTGTCCGCAAGTCTCTGGATCGTGACTTCCAGTATGGCTACAACCAGGTGTTGACTTGGTAAGGCTGCCACTGTTTCCTAAACAAAGGTTTTGGGGCAACTAATCATTGCCATATGTCGCTGTTGAAAAGTCAAAACAATATAAATCTAATTTGATTTTTACCGTGTGTTTGGTTGGATACGAGTCTGTTAGATTAACTTCTCATACACGAAAATTAACTTTCCCTGTTCTGATTGTTCAACAACATATCTATCAAAACAGTGAAAGTCCATTTTTGTATGTTAAAAGTTAGTTTATTAGACACATATCCAGCCAGCCGCGTGGTGCAGATCAAAATGGGCATCTAATGTTTTGACTCTTCTACAGCGATATGTAGTTTGTCCTGCTTATGTAGTAGACCATGTCATTAGATGTTGTATATAAAATGGTGTTGTGGTCGATCTTCGTTAACCAATGGTGCTATTGTTATCATCTGGTGGAACCACCTCTAGAAATGTGGATTTGTACTTTGTCCTACTTACTTACTTATCAACCAATTGGATGTGTTGCTATGAAATCACTTGATTTGACAAATCAATGTTTCAAATCACCAGTGCATGGAATATTTGCCATTAACTAACACAACATTTCAGATCCATGAAAACATGTGTTTATATGATTGCTACTTGTGCATATTGACCAAACATTGTTTTAAATATTTGGTGCAAAACTAAAATCTGGACTAATGTCCAGGTTGTCCAACAGGGGTTGATATGTGACAGAATCACTGATCGCACAAGATTTGCCAAAATTGCCATCAGGGTTTTTGCGAACTAGCTTGTTTGTTTAACAAGATTGCCACCCAGGGCAAAATACCCAGACTGCAATTGGACAAGGAAGCAATTGCTTTTTGAGAGTGAAAAATGTTTCATCTATGTGTAACCTGCTCTTCTGAGATATTGTGGGTTGTTGTAGACTTCTAGTGCTGATGTGATGTCACAAGGGCACAAATGAACTGTGTGCCCTTGTAGGTTGTGGACAGTGTTTCTGGGGAAGATTTCAGTTTGTGGACTAGCAGAGATGACACAGAGATGACACATAGGTGACACAGAGATGATACAGAGATGACACAGAGATGACACATGGGTCTAGAAGTGAAGCTCAAGCATATCCATTTTACCATTGTTCAATATTTCCGTATTGTTCATCATCCAAGACAGGATTTTGAAAAGTTTTAGTAAAGTGTACTAATTGATGGAAGACATTAAGTAAACAGCCACACTGGTTAGTATTAGGAAGACAGTGGTTATGCCTGTGGATATTATGAGGAGGTTTGCACCCTCCCATTGGGGGTGTTTCGGTGCCTCCTCCATAACTAGTGAAATCTAGAGGTGGGCAAGTGCATTTTAAAGACCATTCTGGTTTTGTTATTAGCTGTTCTCGGACAAGTTTGGTGATGAAAATCTGGAAACAGCCAATGTAAGCGACAATACAGAAATACTACGTAAGAACTTGTTCAACTTTTTTTGTACACGGTCACTTTCCAGTCACTTTAGGGAATTGTAAAAACACCTGCACAGTTATAGCTCTAGGTTGGCTTCAGGGGTGTCTCCACCAGCATATCCGTCGATGTAGAAGGATTTACACTTTGAATACACTGCCTGTGCCCCTGTCAGTTGAACGCCATGCTTCACAGAATACCGCCGTTGTGTGTACATTAATATTAGACCTACTTGCTTGTCAGCTAGGTGAAATGTAGGCAACAATTAATTATGAATTTGCTCTTTACAACGTATCTAATAATAAATACACTGCCAGATTACCATATGTGCAACCAAGTTGATATGACAGCACAATTTTTAATATGTTGTTAATCTACTTTATGGGTAAGTTGACAGTCGATTTGGCACCCCCCTGACTCAGCGCCCGGGTGCGAGTTCACCCCCCTGCCCTCGGGTCACTACGCCACTGCATTGTCATTCTTGTATGTTGGCAAATAGTTAGAATAATGATGTTTCAAATGCATATAATTGCTATCTAATATATATATCATTGCATATATATATATATATATATATATATATATATATATATATATATATATATATATATATATATATATATATATATATATATATATATATATATATATATATATATATATATATTATTTAGCCATAATCGTGTTAGTGTGTGTAGGTATGTGTGTTGTTGGTATACAGTTTGCAATGATGAAGTTCACCCCAAGTATATTTGGCTAACATCGGGACAGTTTGCGCAGTTCTTCAATCTTCCATGCAACTTTCACGACGTCAAGGACACGTGCCTTGCTCAGTAGCTTAGCGCTTCTTTTCATAATATGTTCGGTAATGATCAGCTTCGAGGCTTTCATCTTGCACTTGCAGGAGAATGTTCTCTTGTGTTTCGTAGTTGGTGAACTTAATAATATTTGAGGCGTGGCTTACGAGTTGTTTCATTACAGACCATGGTCAGTGCACATAAAATATCCTGGACAACCTGCGTAACTTTTTTAATCAATTATAAATTAAGCAAAAGACACTTAACAAAAATACTTATGTAAATAGCTTCATCATGGTGTGTTTTATTGAATTGACATTTACCAGTTCATTTAGGTAAGGTGATAAATTGTCAGCACACATGTTAAATGGATCAACTGTCAGCACACATATTAAATGGATCAACTGCGTTTGTCCACTTTTTCAGACAGTTAAAATGTAATATATATATATATATACATATATATACACGGGAGTATATATATATATATATATATATATATATATATATATACCGGGAGTATATATATATATATATATATATACACAGGGAGTATATATATACAGGGGAGTGTATATATATATATATATATATATATATATATATATATATATATATATATATATATATATATATATATATGAAATATTCGTAACACAATACAAAAGACAGAAAACATTTCATTGTATCAGTATCATGCATGCATGCATACATTCATTCATTCATACATACATACACATATACATGCATACATACATACCTGTTTTCATTTCAGTCTTGTGGCAGACATTGTGATCTTCAACTCTTGCTTCAACATGACCTCATTTCTGGACAACATTGCCAGCTTCATGAAGCTGATCCCTGACCATCGACCACGTGGCTTGGCTGACCAGATCCGGCCAAAATGCCGCGTTGTACACTTCCCAATTCAGTTTCCCGACTGGTGCAGGGATGATGTGCCGAGGACTAAGCCGACTTGTTTGACGCACATGAGACAGTCTAATGGTGAGAAATTACTGTACTTATACTTGTTGTCTTTCTTTACTTAAATTTTAATGTTATTCTAAAATGTGTGCATTTGCATGAATGTGTGCTACTATTTTCATTGGAAATAAAACATTTAACGTATTCGAACAAATAAGTGTACAGTATGCTACAAAATTAGCCATGGAACAATGTCAAATAATCTGTTCTTAGCATACACCAAAATTATTTCTCTAGGCAATAAGGTAACTGTTTAACACTAGATGTTGACAATTTTCAGTTGTTCCACACTAGTCAAATTACAATGATTATGGATCCTACTGATAAAAAAGGGGTGTATATTAATTAGGGCATATACGCTTAATAGTTCGAACACAGTAATTGAAAAAAAATATTATAATTTTGCTACAATCATGTTAGTGTGTGTAGGTATGTGGTATATGATGGTTACAGTCATGTTAGTGTACGTAGGTTTGTGTATAGTATGTTACGGTTACAGCAATGTTAGTGTACATAGGTATGTGTGGTATGTGATAGTTACAGCCATGTTAGTGTGTGTAGGTCTGTGTGGTATGTGATGGTTACAGCCATGTTAGTGTATGTAGATTTGTGTGGTATGTGATGGTTACAGCCATGTTAATGTATGTAGGTCTGTCTGATATGTGATGGTTACAGCCATGTTAGTGTATGTAGGTCTGTGTGGTATGTGATGGTGACAGTCATGTTAATGTATGTAGGTCTGTCTGATATGTGATGGTTACAGCCATGTTAGTGTATGTAGGTCTGTGTGGTATGTGATGGTTACAGCCATGTTAGTGTATGTAGGTCTGTGTGGTATGTGATGGTTACAGCCATGTTAGTGTATGTAGGTCTGTGTGGTATGTGATGGTGACAGTCATGTTACTGTATGTAGGTCTGTCTGGTATGTGATGGTTACAGTCATGTTAGTGTGTGTAGGTCTGTATGGTATGTGATGGTTACAGTCATGTTAGTGTGTGTAGGTCTGTATGGTATGTGATGGTTACAGCCATGTTAGTGTATGTAGGTCTGTATGGTATGTGATGGTTACAGTCATGTTAGTGTATGTAGGTTTGTATGGTATGTGATGGTTACAGCCATGTTAGTGTATGTAGGTCTGTGTGGTATGTGATGGTTACATTCATGTTAGTGTATGTAGGTTTGTGTGGTATGTGATGGTTACAGTCATGTTAGTGTGTGTAGGTCTGTGTGGTATGTGATGCTTACAGCCATGTTAGTGTATGTAGGTCTGTGTGGTATGTGATGGTTACAGTCATGTTAGTGTGTGTAGGTCTGTATAGTATGTGATGGTTACAGCCATGTTAGTGTATGTTAATACTACACATGTCAGTTAACAGGACAGTATGTGACAGTAACGACGGAGATACTTCCAGTGAGACACAGTGCAATACAGAATCGCTGCAACAACTCCACCTGGTGGAGGGTTCTGACATTACAGATTCGGCCATGCGACCCTTACACATAGTATGGCCGCACAGATGGTAAGCTGTGATATCTAATGTTTTACTTACTAGATACGTAGAACAAATGGAAGGGGAACGGTTAACGACGAGAGAGAGGATGCGCTCGGAGTTGAGGGTAGAAGGAGAAGAGGAAGACCGCGACTAAGATGGGAGGACTGTGTGAAGGGCGATTTGGCAGGATTCGGAGGGGATATCCTATAACATAGAAATCCTTGATCAAAAGGCACAATACTGTATGGAATGTCTCCATTGCCTGTAACACCATCAAATTTTAGAAGATTCTACAGATAAACTGTAAGATTTAACAACAAGATTGAACAAAATTGTCATCCAAGGCAAAGGCCCAGATGGCAAGTGGACAAGGAAGCCATTGACTTATCGAGATTATGCCATCTCCGATACCATGGGCTTTTAATTTAAATAGTAATCTTGTGGCCCTTTGTCAAAAGCTTTCTAAAAATCTATGTACCGGGTATATATTATATCTACTGATAATCCCTCGTCTATCCACTTAGTGATGACTGAGTTCCCACAATTGGCCTACAGTGAGCAAACCTGTCTCCATGTGACACTTTGCAGCACTGTACTCTTCTTGTGTGCAGTAGTGGTAATGCACAGCTGGGATGTCTTTCTGTGTCCACTCGTACAGATGCCGAGGTGTCATTATTTGTTCATCGTATGTCCTCTGAAGGCTGGCTCGTGCAGTAAGGTGTTTTACTGTCCCTCCAACTCCCTCATAGCCTCCCTTCCCAGGCCATGTTGCTGAGAAATGTCATTCAGCTGGTGCCTGAACAGAAGGATTTTGTTCAATTTAAACAGAATAAAAAAGAAGTTCATACTTCCTAATGTTGGACATAACATTTATTTTATTTACATACGTCGACATATAAATATACAAACAAAAGTTTGCTATATTTTTGTTTTCTTGTTACAGGGAGCATGACGAACACCCGAATGTGTTCTTGTTACAGGGAACATGATAAAAACCCGAATGTGTTCTTGTTACAGGGAACATGATAAACACCCGAATGTGTTCTTGTTATAGGGAACATGATAAACACCCGAATGTGTTCTTGTTACAGGGAACATGATAAACACCCAAATTAGTTCTTGTTACAGGGAACATAATAAACACCCAAATGTGTTCTTGTTACAGGGAACATAATAAACACCTGAATGTGTTCTTGTTACAGGGAACATGATAAACACCCGAATGTGTTCTTGTTACAGGGAACATGATAAACACCCGAATGTGTTCTTGTTACAGGGAATATGATAAACACCCAAATGTGTTCTTGTTACAGGGAACATGATAAACACCCGAATGTGTTCTTGTTACAGGGAACATGATAAAGACCTGAATGTGTTCTTGTTACAGGGAACATAATAAACACCCGAATGTGTTCTTGTTACAGGGAGCATGATAAACACCCGAATATGTTCTTGTTACAGGGAACATGATAAAGACCCCAATGTGTTCTTGTTACAGGGAACATGATAAAGACCCCAATGTGTTCTTGTTACAGGGAACATGATAAACACCCAAACGTGTTCTTGTTACAGGGAACATGATAAACATTCGAATGTGTTCTTGTTACAGGGAACATGATAAAGACCGCAATGTGTTCTTGTTACAGGGAACATGATAAACGCCCCGATGTGTTCTTCCTCACCCTGTATGAGTTACAGAAGCAAGGCTTGTCATTCAAAGTCTCTGTGCTTGGTGAGACATACACCGATGTTCCTGGTAAGACATGATGATTGCATTCTTCATAAACACTGCCAGATGCTTCACATATAATGTATGTATTGTGCCGAAAGGTGCACTGGCAAATGAACGATTTTCAAAAACACTTCTACACTGTATGTTAATCATTCTGAGTGATCAGTCAGTAAGTACTATCTAAAATAGAGTATCCTTAATGACTTGTTAAATGCATAAAGTCTGATAGTTTTATCATAATATCACATTTTATAAGCTGTATCTATTCTATGTGTCTTAATGAGCCTACATTTGTTCATACCTGGCATTACCTAGTTAACTGTTAATTTGAATGTTTCGACTCAAATATCATGCTACATTGCATGCTGAATTGCAAGGTTGATATTTGCAGACAGATAACGGTCAGTTTATATTTAAAAATTGTGGTTAACTAAAAAAAACATTCACATGGACAAGATGTTGAAATTAACTGGAATTTGTTTGTCAGATTTGAATAAAAAAATTATTTGTGCTTGTTTGTGACAGACATATTTGCCGAGGCAGCGGAGAAGTTGAAGTCACACATAGTGGCCTGGGGATTCCAGCCATTCAATGATGACTACTACCGCCACCTGGTGGCTGCTGATGTTGTTGTGTCGACAGCCGTACATGAGTTCTTTGGAGTTGCTATGTAAGTGAAGCTAGCGCTGTTGATATCTCACTCTCTCACTGATATTTCCGCATAACTGTCCAGAAAGGATTTATATAAATAACAACAGGACAACCCCTGGACCGGTTTTATGAAGCGTTCGGGCCGCACGAACCTTCATACGACGGGTAGTTCATAGTTATGTATAGTTGTTTGCAACGCTGTGTGTTTTCTACAATTACTTTCAATGACAAGTATCTCAGAAGGGTGAGTTACATATAGATGAAAAAAACTCCCAATAAGCCAATGGCTTCCTTGTCCAGTTGCTATCTGGGTGTTTTGTCTTCGATGGTAACTTGTTAAATCTTGTTCAAATGTTACAGTCTTTTCCAGAAATGATGAGGCTGTAATTTTAAAGTGGCATATACTATACAGCTCATGAAACTAATTGCTGGTTTTGTAAACATTCTTTGTCCTGATTGAAACACTACGGTGTTAGTATTACTTCTGTATAAAGTACAGGTGAGTGACTTTAGTGACCAAGTACATGTCTCCTGTGTTCTTCCAGGCTGGAGGCTGTCTACCTTGGCTGTTATCCTCTGTGTCCACGCAGACTTGTCTATCCAGAAATCTTCCCAGGTGAGAGTCAGTGGTAACATAAATCTTCCCATTGTACAACTTGGCTGTCTGCTAGACTTTAATAGAGTGGATAATCATTTCTGTATACACAGTTGATGTGTCGGGCAAAACAATGTCAACAGAATTATTCATGCTGATGTTTCTTTTGTACAATTTAGATCCTGCCTTAATGCCACATTTGAAAAAAAAACATTTTTAATGTTTCTTGATCATATTGTACATGTCGATTTGTTCATCAGTTTCTCTACAAGGGGTCCCTATATGCCCGGAAGAGTTAGCATTTGGTCAGCAGGAAATATAATAAACAAGTTACTTAATCTACAAAATAAATTAGAATAAATGTAAATAACAAGTTAAAACTTAATGATTAATAAATATATAATATATACATTATGTTAAGACAATATTGGTTGACTTCAAAATAAATTAAGATAGATAAAAATATATCTATAAATTAGACTAAGATGTTGCTGCAGTAATTTATGTACACTCAGTAATAACCTCAGGTTTCTCAGCATTTTGGTGCAGTAGAAGTCTTTCTATTCTAAAGAAACCTCTGTGATCGAGTTATGCCAAGCCTGAGTATGTGTGTTGTCTTACAGATGAATGTTTGTACAACACGGACCACCAGCTGTTGAAACGTCTTGTGCAGTACTGTAAGAGACCCGCGCTGGTTCGCTGCAGCACACTCAAGGTAGACACACTTCTTAGTCTGTTGGTTGTGATTTTGACAAAACTGAGATTTTAGTTATTCGTATGCCTGTAAGGAATGTGTCCTAGGGCCGTAATACCATCACATTCGTAAGATTATGGGCCAGTCATAAGACTTGGCATCAATGAGAAGTTTATAGTTAGCATAAGGGATTCACTTCAAATTTTTGGAAACACCACAATGCTTTCAAGGTGGGCAATTGCACATCATAAACCTGATGCATTAACATCTTAAGAAAGATAGTAGAACTAGAGGACACTGGGTAACATCAGTGTAGGTTCATTGTTGTTTGAGGGCTGGAATACCATCGATTACTCATTCTACCAGAGGACAATAAATGAACGGAACAAATAACTACAGATTGTTTAAATGCTAGTAGCATGAATATGTTTAAAAACAAATTTGACAAATATCTCATGACGGGTTACACATAGATGAACAATTGTTGGCCTCTCGATAAGCCAATGGCTTCCTTGTCCACTTGCCATCTGGGCCTTTGGCTTGGATGGCAAATCTGATTAAATCTTTCGCATAAAATACAGCGCTACATTTTACTATATTTAATTGATACAATGATTGCCTCTCAAGAAGCGTTGTGTTCTTTCTGAATATTTCGTCGAACCCACTCGGTCTTCATCGGTGGACTGACATTGTTACATTGAATGTCACATGACGTAGATCATGTGACACAAGCAGTGCAGCAAGGACTGTCCATCGACAAAAATCGAATGAATCTGAAAATATCCAGAAATAATACAAAGGCTCCCAACAGGTAATTGCCATGTCATAGATCACATTCTGAGAAAATGGAACGTCGACCCATTCAAGTACCTTGTTATTGTTTTGTAATAACTACTGTCAAACCTGTCTTAAGCGACCACTCAAGGGATAGTCAAAAAGTGGTCTGTTAATACAGGTGGTCATAAAACTCCATCCTCAACTATTTTAGTCTATCACAAATCCGGTTCGTTGATGCCCAAATATGTAGAATGTGAATAATTTATATATAATATCCAAAGCCGTTTAAAAAAATGCATATTTTTGTTCAAATCGTCAAAAAAACTGTAGTCATTAGATCTAGCAAGGCTCAAAATAGTGGATATCCAAAAGGGTAAACACTGTGCAGATCAGTGATGATTTGTGATTTGATTTTTCGCAAAATGAATTTGAAATGAGACAAAATCAGTGGAGGGACCTTTAAAATGAATGCATGTAATTTAACATGTGAAAGGAGTAGTTGACTGTGCTCGTTAATGACAGGTGGTCACTTAATGAAGGTGAAACTCTAGTGAAAGAAGGAGTTGACTGTGGCTGTTACCGACAGGTGGTCACTTAATGCATGTAATTTAACACTCGAATGGTGAAGTTGAATGTGGTCGTTAATGGCAGGTGGTCGCTTAATGCATGTAATTTAACACTTGAAAGGACGAGTTGACTGTGATCGTTAATGACAGGTGGTCGCTTAATGCATGTAATTTAACACTTGAAAGGAGGAGTTGACTGTGATCGTTAATGACAGGTGGTTGCTTAATGCATGTAATTTAACACTCGAATGGTGAAGTTGAATGTGGTCGTTAATGGCAGGTGGTTGCTTAATGCATGTGATTTAGCGCTTGAAAGGATGAGTTGACTGTGGTCGTTAATGACAGGTGGTCGTTTAATGCATGTAATTAAACATTTGAAAGGAGTTGACTGTGGTTGTTATTGACAGGTTGTCGCTTAATGCATGTAATTTAACACTTGAATGGAGGAGTTGATTGTGGTCATTAATGACAGGTGCTCGCTAGAGCAGGTTTGACTGTTGTTATTGTGTGTTCCCAGATGGACCTGGGCCAGTACAGCTGGCAACGACTGAGACCCGTGTATCAGACTTTGCTCACTCCGCAACCAGATAACGTGGACCAAGTGGAGGCCGCTCCTTCTCCAGTCCTGAGTGCAGTTTAAACACTCTTAGAACTGATACAATTCTGATGTGCCAGTATCAACCATGCCTGATGTACGCATAATATAATGTATTTATAATATTAAACATATTTTTGAAACCAAACATGGGACATTTGTATCTTGCACAATAGCTGGTCTTTGTTGTAAGAAACAGCCCACGATCTGCCTCTTGTAATAATTTTCCAACGGCCACTGTGTTGAACATCAGCTTTACTGCAAGGTCACTTTTGTAATTTTATAAGGAGGCATTTTTTTGGTCGCTGACTTGATTCCCAAATTTGATTCGTATAAGAAATTCTTTCTCATACTTGTTATTTTAATGTCGTTACATTAAGTTGTAGTACGTCTACTGTTTGTTTTGTGGTCACCCTGTATTATAATATAAGGTTATTCACAAGTTATCAGATCTAACGGTCAAGTAAAATTTTTTCAAAACTTTATTAAACCGACTTAATATATATCACTAACATTGTATTAAACTGACTTCGACTATCGCATTACAGACATAAACATCAACAAACCTGATTCACGATGGACTAAATGAATTGTGGAGGCACCTTTAATGTAGTCGCACTAACTTAGTGTTACCTCCGCCTGTGGTCCACTTCTTACAAAACAGGTGCTCTATTTCACATCACAAGGTTTCTCTCCACTGTGAATATAATATATATATATATATATATATATATGTATATATATATAAATATATATATACATACCTATAAGGGAATACAAAACAGTTTTCATTGGCTAACGACAGTTTTTGGGTCATCGTCACTGAGGTTGGGACATAGCGACACTAAATTTATTAATATTAACAACATCGCGGTTGTGTAAAATTATACCTATATGAAACGTGTTACAATTGTGAACTTTATTGTCTTACTATTTAAAAAAATACACGATTTGGCGATGACATGGAATATGCCAATTTTAGGACTTGCAAAAATAATCGCTGTAGGCAATAAAAGACAGACCAACAAACGTTCAACCTTAAAAGTGAAACATAGTGTTTTATCATTTTGATTATATGAAACCCTGTATCAGTTATTAAGCAATGAACATCGTTGCACATTCCCTTTAAAGCGAAAAAAATCATGGTTTTGGGCCAATGCACCTAAAAGAGATCATAAAAACTAACCATGTGCAACTAAAATAAAAAATATCACGCTAGTGGTTTACTCAGAATGTGTTCTAAAAGTGGGAGACAACGGTAGTTTCTCTGAATGACTGAGGGCTGCCATGATAACCAGCGCGATCGATAAGCACATGTGCCGTTCTATGAAACTGAGGTACCTAGACTACAAGTGACGTATTAAGGGAGGCATACACACAACCAACGCAGTCTCAAACAGACATGTCATTTTGAAGGAGAGAGGATTAGTTTCATAAACAAAGGCCAACATATGTTACATAAGGTGATTTTTCACGCAAATAACATGACCATATCGTATTGGCAAGTATAGGAATAGGTGTATAAAATATATTTTAATTTCGCGAGTGTATATTGCCAGAATACCACTCGCGATGTCGGGTTATCTAACAGTATGGTATGGCCCAAAAAGTAAGATGAACTGTGTGTTCAATAAGGTTTTCTTAGTAAACCACTTGTGTAACAGTCTTAATTGTAGTTACAAATGGTTGTTTTAGAAACTATTATAGGTGCATGGGCTGAAAAACATTTTTATTTTGCTTTAAAGCAGTAGTTTGAGTACACTGATCACCACTCCTCTCACATGTGTGCTTTATCTCTGTGTGAGTGAATATTTAAATTACTGCTACAACTAACAGCTAGTCCTCCAAAAAAATCATACTGTAAAGTTTCTCCCCTGGATGAGTGCGCATACGACTCTTCAGAAGGTCACATTTCACTCTTTTCACTCTTTATAAACCATGCCAAGTAAATGTCACATTTAATGGATTTCTCTGCAGAATGTATGGAAGTAGAACAGCAACACCTGCAAGGTTTCTCCTCATCACAATTGAAAGGTTTCTCACCAGTATGCATGTATAGACGACTCTTCAAAACTCCACTTTGAGCAAACTGTAACCCACACGTATCACAATTGAAAGGTTTCTCACCAGTATGCATGTATAGATGACTCTTCAAAACTCCACTTTGAGCAAACTGTAACCCACACATATCACAATTGAAAGGTTTCTCACCAGTATGCATGTATAGACGACTCTTCAAAACTCCAATTTGAGCAAACTGTAACCCACACGTATCACAATTGAAAGGTTTCTCACCAGTATGCATGTATAGACGACTCTTCAAAACTCCAATTTGAGCAAACTGTAACCCACACATATCACAATTGAAAGGTTTCTCACCAGTATGCATGTATAGATGACTCTTCAAAACTCCACTTTGAGCAAACTGTAACCCACACGTATCACAATTGAAAGGTTTCTCACCAGTATGCATGTATAGACGACTCTTCAAAACTCCACTTTGAGCAAACTGTAACCCACACGTATCACAATTGAAAGGTTTCTCACCAATATGCATGTATATATGACTCTTCAAAACTCCACTTTGAGCAAACTGTAACCCACACGTATCACAATTGAAAGGTTTCTCACCAGTATGCATGTATAGATGACTCTTCAAAGCTCCAATTTGAGCAAACTGTAACCCACACGTATCACAATTGAAAGGTTTCTCACCAGTATGCGTATATAGATGACTCTTCAAAACTCCACTTTGAGCAAACTGTAACCCACACATATCACAATTGAAAGGTTTCTCACCAGTATGCATGTATAGATGACTCTTCAAAACTCCACTTTGAGCAAACTGTAACCCACACGTATCACAATTGAAAGGTTTCTCACCAGTATGCATGTATAGATGACTCTTCAAAACTCCACTTTGAGCAAACTGTAACCCACACGTATCACAATTGAAAGGTTTCTCACCAGTATGCATGTATAGATGACTCTTCAAAGCTCCAATTTGAGCAAACTGTAACCCACACGTATCACAATTGAAAGGTTTCTCACCAGTATGCGTATATAGATGACTCTTCAAAACTCCACTTTGAGCAAACTGTAACCCACACATATCACAATTGAAAGGTTTCTCACCAGTATGCATGTATAGATGAATCTTCAAAACTCCACTTTGAGCAAACTGTAACCCACACTTATCACAATTGAAAGGTTTCTCACCAGTATGCATGTATAGATGACTCTTCAGAACCGTTGTACGCGTCGTTATCGATGCAGCACAGCACCAGACGTTTTGGCAAGTTGCCGAGGAACAGATTATCATGCGTCTGCGACAGGTCATCCGTGGGAATGGAGTAGACCTTGCAGTCGACGGACCGCATCGGATATTTGATTGTGCTCTCATTGAGGGACTTGATGTGCGCCATGTGCACGGACGAATTCAGGGTGGCCTTCTTTGCGAACAAGGTGGCGCTGATGATTTGTATCTTGTAATCGGGGTTGGGTCCACCGCCCATGAATGCGAACGCGGTCTTACTTCGCACCAGTCGTATCTTGACACCAGCGCCGTTGATCGAGAATTCATCCTGCAGGAAGAGGTCCATGTGGAGACGGCCCATGATGTCGACGACACTACTCCGGACGATGTCCGCTCGTCGAGCCACGTACCCTGCATTAGCCACGAACCCTTCGTCGATCTCCACGACATCCATGCGAGTGGCGGTGTCTTTCTGCCACAACTGACTCATCAGTTGCGTTGCCTTGGCATCTGTGCCGTAACTCAGCAGCGTCTCGATGTAGGCGCAATGCGGATACGTGTTGGTCGAAGGGGTCATGAGCGTACCGTCCAGGTAGACGTCGACTTGACTAAAGAGTGAATGCAGCCAGTTATTCACCGGACCCACGGGATCGGCCAAGTCGAGGTCGTCCTCGTTGGCTCGGGTCACCTTCGCCTGTACGTGTAGCATTGCGTTGGTGAGATCCAGGTAATCGTCTCCCAATCCTGGTATCAAGAATTCTAGCGGTCCACCCGAATCGAGAGAGGCCATGGGCTGATGTTCCACTATGTGGCTGTCGATGATGCTGTTCTGAGTCGGGGGTTTGGTAAAGAGATCCAGCTGGCTCTTGACCCCCTCGCACGACTGTCTATGCACGAAAGCTACCATCGAATATGTCGGCCTCACGTTTCTTGGGCGTTTGTCTCTTACGCTGTCTCTGTACTGTACTGATTTGTTTCGTCACAGTCTTGCGTTTTATACGTTTACGAGGTCGCACACCGGGGGTCAAAAGGTCACGCAACATCTTTTTACCAGCATCCGAGAGGCGCCTTTTGGCTGCCTTTTTATGCTCTGTCCAGACAAGACGTCGTCGGCAATGCGCACACCGGTCTTCAACACTCCCTTTCCCAACGCCACGGCTCCGCTCTTAAAGAGAGAGGTGGCGTTGCGCAGCAGACCTCCGAACAGACTTACAAGTATGTGACCATGCTGGTATTGGGCACCGGCGAAGTAGGGCAGTGCACCACCCGCCTGACGTGCGTAATACTCGTTGTAATTAATCTTCAGAACAGTCCTGTCGTGTCGTCGAAAATGAAGCGTCACCATCCCCTTACCACACTCGAATGGCACGCGCCGTCCGGTGTAGTCTCTTATATCGATCTATTGTTCTGAACCCTTGGCACAACAGGGGCATCTACTGGACGTTATGGACATTATGCGACATTGTGGAACCGTACTGTCCATAGACCGGAATGCTCCGCAGCAACGGAGCAAGACGGTCGCCAACGACCCATGACTCCACAATGTCCGTGTAGACGTAGATTGTGGTGAATCCTTGATACGTGTCCACAACGGAATCGCCCTCTTTGCGGAAGGTGTACTCACCACTACGTTTTGATTGCACGGTGGCCGACGGCGTGAGACCTAGATCCTTTCCACGTAAACTCAAGTGGGCGTACTCGCGTGTGTCCTTTTCTTTCGGACTAGTGACGAGCGATGGGTCGACACCTAGCATGGTTCCCAATGCGCTCTGAGAAAGCATGTTAAACTTTGAGTTGGGTGTCATGTGCAAGGTCATCCGTTGAGAGATGTCGCTATAGCTCAATTTCGCCTTGACCTTGTCCGTTGACATGCGCGCCAGCACCTTGTTGACGTTGTGCATCAATATGATCGGACTGTAGTAATACCCATGCTCGATCACGGCACTTGGGGTTAGTCCCACAGGCTCGACCTCGTTGAGGTAAAATATTGTTTCCTCCTATCGAAAACTGTACCAAGTGTGCGGGTACATCTCTGTCATCCCACATTCCCACTCGCCCGACAGCGAGATACGAGAGTAGATTTAAGATTTAACAAGATTGCCATCTCGAACTACAAGTTCCAGATGGCAAGTGGACAAGGAAGCCATTGGCTTATCGAGAGTCCAACAATTTTCTCATCTATGTGTAGCCCGCCCTTATCAGATATCTGTCAATTCTATTTTTAAACATATTCACACTACTAGCATTAACACAATCGTTTGGCAGTTTGTTCCATTCATTTATCACCCTTTGTGAGAATGAGTACTTTCTCATGTCCAACCTACACTGCTCCTTAACTAATGCTGCTTTGTGTCCTCTGGTTCTACTGCCTTCTTTAAGTTTGAAGAACATATTCCTATCAACATCCTCATAACCGTTCACTATTTTAAACACTTCTATTTGGTCTCCTCTTAGTCTCCTGGTCTCTAGTGTTGTCAAACCACATTGTAATAAACGACTTTCGTAACTAAGGTCTCTTAATTCTGGAATCATCTTAGTTGCTCTTCGTTGTATTCTTTCTAGCTTATCTATGTCTTTTTTACGATATGGCCTCCATGCTTGAATACAATATTCCAAATGTGGTCTAACTATTGCTTTGTACAGGGGTACAATTAGATGTTTCTCCTTGTACGTGATAGTTCTCCTAATTAGGCCTAGAATTTGATTTCCTTTCGAAGCAGCAATCCCACATTGCTCTGAAACTTTCATGTCAGCATTAAATGTTACTCCTAAATCCTTTTCTTGTGTGGTTCTACCTAGTACAGCATCCCCCATTTTATATTCCTCGTCCATATTTCCATGTCCTATGTGTATACATTTACACTTCCCAAAATTGAATAACATTTGCCATTTTTCTGACCATTTAACTAATTTTTCTAGATCATCTTGTAAACTTTGTTTATCTGTATCATTAGTAACCTTTCTGAATACTTTTGTGACATCTGCAAATGTGAGTACTTTGCTAGATATGTCATCCTCCAAATCATTTATATATATTAAAAACAGTATAGGTCCTAACACTGATCCCTGTGGTACCCCACTCAAAACAGATTTCCAGTTTGAAATCTTACCATCTACTATTACTCTCTGTCTTCTGTGTGTAAGCCACTTTTCTATCCAGTTGATTACATCATTGCCTATACCATGGGCTTTTAGTTTAAGTAACAATCTTTGATGTGGCACTTTATCGAAAGCTTTCTGAAAATCTAAGTAGACAACATCCACTGGTGACCCGTGATCTACCCACTTTGTAATTTCTTCTAAAAAACATAAGAGATTGGTTAGACATGACCTTGCTTTTAGGAATCCATGTTGAGATGTATTTATTAATTTATGTTTTATGAGGAATTCCACCATGTGGTCTCTAATTAATGTTTCAAGTAATTTACATACAACTGATGTTAAACTCACTGGTCTGTAATTTTCTGGCTTCTTCCTCGATCCCTTCTTAAACAGCGGCGTAATGTTTGCTTCTTTCCATTCTGAAGGAACTATTCCTTCTTCTAGTGACAAGTTAAATAAGTTTGCAAGTGGTGTACTAATTTGATCAACAATTTCTTTTAGCAGTTTTGGTGGTATCCCATCAACTCCAGGTGATTTATTATCTTTCATCTTCTTAATTTTCTTTGCTATCATTTCAGGAGTTACAAATAACTGCCCTAAATATTCTGATGTATTGCCCTCAAATTTAGTCAATGGAACTGGAAGTGAGCTGATATCTTCTGTGGTAAAAACTGAGCTGAAATACTCATTCAGGACCTCTGCCATTTGGAACCCATCTGAAATTATGTTTTCACTGTTGCTTTCCAGTGGTCCGACCTTATCTCGAACTTTCTGTTTACTCCTTACATAAGCATAGAAACTCTTGCTGTCATTGTTTATATTATCTGCCAATTTTTGTTCAAAGGTTCTTTTAGATTTTCTAATTTCAGTAGTAGCTAGGTTAAGTGCCTCTTTGTAGTTGGTGTAGTCTTCTACATTTACAGTGTGTTTATAGACCTTCCACAGCATCTGTTTGTGAGCAATTTTTCTAATAGCTTCTTTTGACAGGTGTTTCTTCCTGGATCTTTTCCCTTGTTTTCTTAATGGAATAAATTTCTCAATAATGCCCTCAATCTCATATTTTAAACAAGTCCAGCATTCTGTTGCTGTCTTGTTCTTCAGCAAATTATTCCAATCTATATTTGCTAGATATGTTCTCATCACTTTATATCTGCCTTTGTTGAAGTTCCTCCTCCATTGTTTTTGTATGTATTCCCTGTTTTTACTTTTATATTAAAATGGATTTGGTTATGGTCATTTGAACCCAAAGGTTCGTGTACTTTAACATTGTCAACTAATTCATTTTGAGAAGACAAAATTAAATCTAACACATTCCCACCTCTGGTTGGTTCCAAGACATGTTGAGTAAGGAAACAATCCTGTGTTAGAAGTAGAAACTGATGGTCGTCACCTCCAGCACTCTCTAGTGATTCCCATTGTATATGGCCATGGTTAAAATCACCCATTATAACACATTCTCCCTTGCTCACCTCCCTTATCGCCTTTTGTAATTTTACATCTTCCTCTTGTCCTATGTTAGGACTACGATAAACTACTCCTATTGTTAATGTTGAGTTCCTGGTAACTATGTTACACCAAATTGCTTCCACACTATCTGCTTCACTTTTCAGTGTAATTTCATATGCTTGGATAGATTCTTTAATATACAAAATTACTCCACCTCCCCTTCTATCTCGTCTATCCTTCCTAAACATTACATAGCCTGTCAGTGCTAACTCAGCATCTACTATATCTTCATTTGCCCATGATTCTGTGATGCCTATTACATGAGGATCAATATCTGCTACCATAATGTCTAACTCACTTTTTTTATTTACTATGCTCCTGGCATTTAAGCATACACATTTAAGTTCATTGTCTGAAATTATTGGTGAACATTTCTTTGGATGTGTATTTGTAGTAGTACTCCTTTGAGTTTTCTCTGTCAGTTCCTCTTGCGCATCTAGTTTAAATAATCTATGGTACCTGTGCCCTCGTCGACAACACTGACAAACTCACACGCAAGAACTGCAGCGCCCTTCCCTGTCAGATGAAGTCCATCTCTCATGAAAAAGTCACCTCTTCCCACAAAGTTTAACCACATGTCTACGAAGCCTACTCCCTCCTCCATACATACCTTCTGTACCTGTGTGTTGATCGCCATCCTTCTACAGTTCCTATATTCCTCACCCCTGCCTCCCATTATTGGTAATATCCCCGACAATACGATCTGCCCAACTCGTGCCTCTTTAAGTGTCTTGATCAACCTCCTGTACTTACCAATGATGGCTGACGTTCCCTCCTTATCTGCATTGTTCGTTCCCACATGCACGAGAACAGCACCTCCCGTGCCACCACCCATGACCTGTCCTGCCTTCTCTGCTATATCCTCTACTTTTGCCCCTGGTAGGCATACTGTTATGTCATCTCCTCTATTTACAATTTTATCCACTTTCCTAATGATGGAATCCCCCATAAATACCCGGGCTTTCCTCGCTTTCCCCTGTGATACTACATCATAAGCTCCTTTCCTGTTGCACACTACTAGTATGCCCCTTTCTCTCCTATCATCAACCTTTACCGTCTTACCACCTGGCATTCCCTCTCCACTCTCACCCGCTTACCTCTCTTTTGTTGCATTCTTTGCCTTCTGTCATCTTTCTTCTTCTTACCAGCTTTCTCCCTCACATTGCCACTGCTCTCCTTGTTCTCCTCGGTCTCACCACCTCTGCTCTCCTCGGTCTCACCACCTCTGCTCTCCTCGGTCTCACCACCTCTGCTCTCCTCCAGTCTCACCACCTCTGCTCTCATCATTCCTCACCACCTCTGTTCACTTCTGTCTTACCCTGCCCTGTCATCATCAAAAAATCATACGCCTTAGCTCAATCACCTGCTCCTGCAGATATTTCACTGTAGTACACCCCTACACACGAAATGGAAATCATCCGCCTGCACCTCCGCCCACGAATTTACACACCCGGACTTTGCAAAGTCTATCCAGCTGTCGCAGCTAGAACATATCAAATTACGTTTTGCCTTTACTTGGCGTTTGCACGCCGCCATGTTAGAAATTAAATTTGTATTTGTTTATAATCCGTTTATAATCAATTTATACTAGGTAGTCTTCACAAAGACTGTTTTTGTGTTGTAATACACACTTTATAGTATGTTACTTATGTCTTAATTAAATTTACAGCTACTGCCTTGCAACTTACTTTCTATGTAACAGCTGACTAACAAAACGTAATATCGCTCGCGCTAACGAAATTTCAGTGATCTTATTTAAATAACACTGAATTACTACCTACGGCTAACTTTTAACAATAATTGTTGCTAAAACAAAATATTCAGGTTTTCAATATTTAATATGTACTAAATTATTTACAATAATATTATGTCTCGTATTATGTACCCAATCAACTGAAAATAACAACCCTTAATTATCGCTCGCGCTACCGAGTCCTCGGAGACCTACGATATAAACTACCCTAAATTACTTCTATAGCTAAATTTTAACAGCAACTATTGGCTAAACAAGGACTCTTGTAAGTTTATGTTTAATATACACGCAATAATAATACTTATCCGATCAATATTCCACGCTTTAGACAAATATAAAATCCACCAAATTCAATCCCGTGTTCTCCTCAAGATTTCCCAAGATGCATTCAAGTAGTTATAGTGCTCCTTTGACCGAGCAAAAGAGTGGGCCAGTAGGGAGTGGCCCAGTGACTTCCGGTCTCAGAGCCTTCTGGGTAGCCTAAGCGCCCCCTAGCGGTGACCTATATCCACCTAGAGCGCCCCCTAGCGACTGGAGCTAACCCTAACGGTCGTAACCCCAACTTTTTGACATGATCCCGACCTGATCTCATTAGTGGTGACCCTTGACCCTAACGGAGTGACCGCTACCTTAACGTGACCGCTACCCCGATCCTCAAGGAGTGAAATAATTTTAATTATACCCGAAGGCATTTAATCCCTGGTTCAATGTAGTCCGCGATACCCTATCCGTCGGTTCGTTGTGGTCCGCGTTACCCTATCAGCTAACCGACAAAATCGACACAACACCTCATTGAATGAAGTCACAAAGAAACTTTAATATTTAAAAATAACGATACATCAGATCTAATAATATAATTATTTAAAAATAGCCATATATCAAATCATATTAAAGCACATAAATTCAATATTTATTTTAAAATAGTCATATATCAAATCATATTAAAGCATATAAATTCATATATTTCAATGGAAGTTCAGACGCGGCAGTGACTTTCCTCGTCTGTCGATGAGTTTGGTAGGTCGTTGTAGCGGCCCTTTGCTAGGTCTTTGTAGCGGCTCGCCTTGGGTGTTACAGCCTAGCAACATTTCCATTTCAACGACCTAACGCCGACGGAACATCCCGAGCTCCGTCATAACGACAGCCCATGATTGTTTGTGCTCAAGAAATGAAGCATAATGATTACATTCGTCATCCCAATTCTCCGGGCTGCCGTAGCCATCATCATCATCATCATCATCGTCGTCGGTGTCACGATTGTCTATACGTGGTATGAGGCGACAGAGCTCCTCCATCACAGCTGACCAGTGTTGTCTATGGAAGCTGAAAACCAGAGTGAAAGACACATAAAAATTGAGCCATTGGTAAAGGACTTTGTTAAAAGTATCCTATATACATTTCTTAAATAGCACATGCATGTGTTAATAATAAGCTATGAGGAAACCCGAGAGCGCCGAAAGGCGTACTTTCGACCCAACTCGCTTATTTACCGCTAGCCTGCTAGGCAGCTAGCAGATGTGTAGAAAGTAGGTCACGCAAAGGCGATATCAGTGACCCGGCGACCCGGCTCGGCTCGACTCGACTCGTGTGTTATTTATAACCAGGCTGCCAGTCGACTAGCAAGAGGCGTTGGGAAATAGGTTACAGTTGCATAAAAGATTGCTCTTAAAGTTAAACTGTACGTGTTATGTAGATGCTTTTAAAATATTTTAAAAGCATAGGAGTATGTATTAGCAAACAACCACAGACATTATGTACTTACGATCGGTGCAGTAGCATACTCAACACTACCCCGACTTCAATGTAGACCGCTAGCACATCGGTGAACACCGCAACGCTAGACAGCATCCTGCGTGACGTCAGAAGCAACAACAGCAACACCAACATAACGACGGTAAGTGTATAAAGATATACCTAGTCTCAGAACGGCCTTATATAGTAAACGCTAAACAATGCAGACAGCTGACATAAACCACTATAACACAATAACAAATCTGTCAAAGTCAGAAAGTTATGCTAGAGAACGATAATAATAAAATATTTATTAAACTGGAATGTCATAAAACAACTACCAAACCCACTAGAACAATAAGCTATCCTTCACAACGAAAAACATGTTTGTTAAGTCTGTCACAGAAGTGTCAGATAATCGATGCTGAAAGCGAAATCCCATCTATCACGCGTAAAAACAAAGTCAACGAGTCATAAACCAACGTTGTATCGATTCCAGACATTCGACGTAAAACAATAAGCAATCCCTCACAGCGATAAGGCCGCCGCAGAAGTGTCAACTAACCCATGCTGAAAGCCAAATCGCATCTATCACGTGTAGAAAAACCAAGTCAACGAGTCCTAGGCAAATGTTGTGTAATATCACCGGTATTAAATACAGCGCATGTAATTTTGAACAACATAAAATCATAATGAACCATCATATATACTTCAGAGGAGGAAAAATTTCCTATCTAACTTCTATGCGTGTAGGATAGATGCATGGGGTCATGTTTTTAACACCGTCGAAGCTGCGTACCAGTACAGGAAATGCATCTTTTATGACGATGTCGAGACGGCGGAAAAGATGCTAGCCACGCGAACCGGACTACAGGCGAAATACCTTAGCAAGACCATTCGAGAGAAGGAACAAATACGTACACAATGGAACAATCAGAGACGATCTGTAATGACCGCGTTAGTTGCCATTAAATTTCGCGACACGACACTACGCAAACGATTGTTAGACACATATCCATCGTCGTTAATGGAATGCGTGAGAAGTAGAGATGGGATACTGGAGCATGCTCACCTACACTGGACAGCCTGGACAGAACGTGTTGGGTCAGATACTCGTAAATTGTCGCGAGTTCATTCGAAAAAACCAGGAGACGGCAAGTCTGGCTCGTCAACAACACCCGAGCGATAGGAATGCGCGGTGATAGCGTAACGCATGCCAGCGCTCCAGCTGGCCAGATAAGACAGGCGCGCCATGCAACCGGCCCCGCTATATAAGGGACTCGCAGCTCTAACTAACATAACAACTCTTACGATCGATCGACTCACTCTTCTCTCTTCGTGTATGTTCAAGCCTTAGAAGTCATGATGGCCGCGCAGCAGATCGCCGAAGAAGAACAGAGAATGATGAATCTGACCCGATTGCAGACGGAGGTAAGTCCTGGAACGTACAGATTTACAAGACCGTTAATCATAGTCGCTTGTGCAACGCAGGAGAAATATGTTGTGTATATATCGTGCTCGCAGTGTCCCAAAGGTGTCCAGCGCCTTAAGCAAGGCTACTATTGTCCAGTTCACAAATGGCAGAGATCTCCTACGTCCAGATACAACCTGCGTGTCCTTCTACAAGACTGGATTGGCTCGGAAACGTGGGTTAGCGTATTTGATGCAGTGGCAGCCAAAGTTCTTGGCTTTAACGCTAACGCCTACGTCGCTATGACGTCAGACGAAGAGCGGTCGAGTGCACTGTCTGTGTTGAGGGGGGTCCGTGTCATGGCGACCATTAAAAAACGCATAAACAACAACTACACCAACTACAGTGCGTCAGACCTGGAAGTACTTGACGAGGCATTCTCTTTGTAGAAGGAAGACAAAGAGAATGCTGTCGTCGACACCAGCGCTGACAGCAGCACAGGTCCCGCTGACGAAACAAGCATGAACAAAAAGTACAGGACTGGTTAGATGAATATGAAGATCGTAATCTGTTACAATCCTCCCAATCCATCACTTCCTCTACCGAACCGACCCTGATTATAACAGACGAGCAAAGTAACGATGCAGCTATTGTCGTAAGCAGCAGCAGCAACTGCAGCGCTAACGATACGGCTATTGTCATAAACAGTAGCAGTAGCAGTAGCAGCAGTAGTGATATGCAGGTGACGGTAATGAATGATATGCATTTGACGGTAACGAACATAGATAGAATTTGGAATCGTGCGGAAGCCATGATGAATCAAAATACCTTCGACGCGGCGGTAGACGCAGCGTGTGTTCGTTATGCGTGTAACGAGGTGGTTCGTATATTAGATCTATCGGAAGATGAATATTACGTACCGTCTTCCGGTCTTATCATGCACATCTTGCGTTAGGCTGTCATAGCGTTGGAGGAGAGGTTTGCGAAAAAGCAATGGAGTCTCGATATGGCAGACACGGTCAGAGCGACCATAGCCAGTCGATATGCAGGTGATAATGATGTTGCCGACAGTGATTAAACAGGTGTGTTTTTGTTGTCCTGTCTATAGATTCATAACGGTCTCAAACAATTGCGAGAGGCCTACGACAACGATGACGTCGATGATGACGAGAAGGCAACAACGCGGAAACGCAAACGCATAACACCACCCTTAGCGAAGAACGATCTGCGGTTGGTGCTGAACAGAAATCGTCGGTTTGCACCAGCAACAGCAACCGCAACAGCAGCAGCAGCAGCACCAACCACAGCAGCAGCAGCAGCAGCAGCGCTAACCGCAACGACACCGATGTCACCGCCACCCCCACCACCGCCGTTTCTGCTGTAAACGTTTGCATTCAGCCCGGCGACGCCGCAGCCATCATCATCATCATCGTCGACGTCATCGTTCGAGTTGAACTTGACGACGCCGCTACCCTTCGATACGCAGCCATCATCGTCCGCCTTCGTCACGCAGTCGTCCTCGTCGATATGCACCTGCGATCGCTGCTGCGATAACATTACTACAGCAACATCACCAACGAATCCGAACATTATTAATCCAGAATCAGCAAACATCATGATATACGAAGCAGTAACTCATTTAATAATGCACAGATCACTACACACTCCTTTGACAGTAGCCGAAGCCACTGTCAACGTATGCAGTGAAGCAAGCGCGAGGCTACTGTTAGAGGAGACACAGACATATATCATACAAGAAGAGGCGTGTTTCAACCCTTGGATGTTGTAAACACGCCCCCCCCCCACACACACACACACACACACACACACACACACACACACACACTATATATATATATATATTGTATTTAATCATATATTAGTAATAGTGTCTTTAATTGTATTCTTTTATTGTCTTTAATCTTATATATCATGATTGTCTTGTTGTGATGTAATTTTTTTCAATACATTTATTTTTCTTTATCCTCTTGTATATTGTCTACGAAATATGTATATAGTATTCTTTATGTATAAAGAGATCGACTTCTATATATAATTCATTATTCACATACGTGACCTCTGTCGTGGTGTAAAAACCCACAAGTCAGTTCCATCATACTAGCCTCTGGCGCGACGGTAAACGTTCGCAAGCTACTGGTCACTGTCGCGGTATTAAAAAACGCACAAACCACCGTCATATGTCATCATCTTATATATAGAGAAGTCTATCCTTTCATATCAGTACAGTATATATCTATATTTCATACACAACATATGTATTTTATTGAATAAAAAAAATTTCAAAATGGAATGGAACGTGTTGTACCTTCATTATATTATTCCACGAGTGACACCCCTCCTCTCGAAAGAGAACCCGTAGTCGATTATAGTGGACATAGTGGACAATAGTAGCCATTGTTATAGGAACGCCTCTTATCATACATTGACTTCTTATTAGTAAATATAGAAATACCCCCACCACCCCACCACCACCCCGCACTATATATATAGATGCACTGAGAGTCCATTCCCTCTCAGTTGTAGATGCGATCATCGTCATGAAAATACATCAATGTCGTCACTGCGGGCTCGCCTTCGACACGTGTGCAGAACTACAACGTCACGTGCAGATTAATCACTCGACGCCATCTTGCGGGCTTCATTCATACTCACGGTCACCACCACTGGTAGAGCCACCTAGCGACTATGCAAAGAGAGCGAAATACGCATGCGAGAAATGCGGTACCACCTTCGGGAGATTGGACAACCTACAACGTCACGTAAGGTTGGTATGTAGTAGTAGTAGTAGTAGTAGTAGTAGTAGTAGTAGTAGTAGTAGTAGTAGTAGTAGTAGTAGTAGTAGTAGTAGTAGTAGTAGTAGTAGAAGAAACACCACCGTCTACACGTGTAAGAAATGTGGACGGAAGTTCGAAAGACGTGACCATCTGACCATACACGCATGAACCGCGTGTGTCAACGTCACCGAGCCGCCATCACCAAAGACATCAACAAGAGAAGACACTACCCCATCCCACTACCACCCACTCGTTACCGAGGAAGACCCGTTAGAACCACCCGATCGACTTCCCTTCGCCGACACTCTGTCGACGGAGTTGCTAGATGTCGTTCGTGCGCACTGGTCTGCTATAAGGACCCACGCGTCGAGAGGTCCTCTCCAATGCAGGTACGATTACAGATTAACCACGCTAGACACGACCGTCTTAGAACCGTCTTTGAAGATCATGTTCCAGGAACAGACCAATGCGTTCAAGATTAACCTCAGTTACGGGTTCGTTCTGAGAAACAAGAACACGGGTCAATACAAGTACTATCATACCTCTTGTAATTGCTGTGGACGCTACCTGGACGAACCCAGTCTCGTTACTAACAGCAAGGACTTTGATGACTTTCTCGAACGCATCCGAGAAACCGACGTCTTGCAATGGGCCATCAATCAAAGACTGGATTCCGCGTGGGTATGCGAACTCGTGACGAATGTCACTTTTTTCGTTAATCGCATCATCGATCACCCTATAGGATGTGTAGGCATGATCCCTCTTCCAACCTATATCAAGAAGAAGAGGAGCATCATCGGTCTGGAAACGGAACCCAACCATCACAAGAGGTATAATGATAACCTGTGTCTGTTCCGATGTCTGGCCCTGCATCGAGCATGCGATCTATATCGATTGGAACCGGCGGTGAAGACGTTGTACGAGACATACGATCGAGATCACGTACCCATGGAAGAATTTGCAGGGGTCACGTTGGATGACCTCTATCGCGTAGAAACCACGTTCCAAACGAACGTGTGCGTATACCAGCTTGTCAAACCGGATGCAGAGGATGCGGAGGATGGTAATTCGACTGCCGAACTGGTCCGTCGATCGTTATGCAAGTACCCCGAAACAATGTATCTCAACCTTCACGAGACACATTTTTCATTCATCCAAGATGTCCGCATGTACTGCAACTCGTATCGATGTCGGAAGTGCGGTGACTCGTTATGGAAAAAAAGCATCTATTCTGCGTAGGCATGAGCGCACGTGTACGGGGGGTGTGCGTCGAGTCTATCCTGGTGGCGTGTACCATTCGACTCCATCCGTGTTCGAACGTCTGGACGACGAGAACATTCGCGTGGCTGAATCGTTGCGCTACTATCCGTATCGAGCCACCGTTGATTTCGAGTGTTGGTTCGATACGGAACAACTTCCGTCGGACAGTGACAAGGTCCACTGGGTGGCGCGTCACGTTCCACTGAGCGTCAGCGTGGCATCCAACGTGCCCGGCCACAAGCGAGTGCAATGTCTCGTCACGGATGGAGACACCAACAAGTTGGTGAGTAGAATGATGGATATCTTACAAGCGATGAGTGATGCCGCGTACGACAAGATCAAACACTCGTACGAAGATGTCTTGGAACAGCTCGCAGAGGAACTGACGAACTGTAACGAAAGAAAGGAGACTACACGAGCAGCCAACGACAAGAAGAAGAAATATCGTCGAACGACCAATCCTTACAAAAAGCTGATGGGACAACTGTATGGATGGATGCATCAGTTACCCGTCATCGGGTTCATTTCGGGTAAGTATGATCTCAATGTCATCAAACAGTTCCTCATACCCTACTTCCTGTCCACCACGTCAAAGACAGAGGAACAAGAAGAACAAGAACAAGAACAAGAAGAACAAGACGACAAAAAAGAAGAAGAGAACGAGGGTATCGGGTCCTTTTTCGTCATCAAACGCAACAACACTTTCATGTGTCTTTCGACGGATCAGTTGAAATTCCAATTACATAGCTCCCGGGTTCAGTTACGACAAGTATTTGAAGGCGTACGGATGCGAGGTGACAAAAGGTCATTTCCCGTACGAGTACATGGACCGTCTGGAGAGACTCGATGACACCGCACTTCCACCGAAACAGGCCTTCTTCAGTCGACTGAAGAACGAAGGTACTACCGACGAGGATTATGCCGGTTGTCAAGAGGCCTGGCGCGACAACGCCATGACGACTTTGCGAGACTTTCTCGTCTGGTACAACAACAGGGACGTGGTTCCCTTTCTACAGGCAATCGACAGACAGTTTGCCTTCTACGAACAACGTGGTATAGACATGTTCAAGCAAGGCATCAGCGTACCTGATCTGACCTTGCTCTACCTTTGTTCAACGACCTTCCCGAGAAGACCTACTTTACCATCTTCAACGAGAAGAATAAAGATCTTCATCACCTCGTCAAAGATAACGTGGTTGGCGGGGCTTCGCTCGTTTTTCATCGCTATCACGAGAAAGGGGTCACCACGCTACGTCAGAACGAGTAAGGAGAGGCCGCCCGTCCTTGTCGGTCCATCGTCGGATACGACGCCAACGCCCTGTACTTGTGGTTACTCATGCAAGACATGCCTATGGGATGGTACACGCGACGACGAGAAGAGAACGACTTCCGACCCGAATCAGCGCAGCTGTACGGTCAGATGGCTGCGGAATGGTTGACTTGGGAATCCGAACGCACGGGACGCGTCATACGACACCAGATCAACGGTAGAGAGAAGAGAATAGGCAAACTACCGGTGGACGGGTGGTGTAGCGATCTCATGGCAGAAACGGACGAACGGGTCACGACCTTGTTCACTAAAAAAAGTCACCACAGGAACACGTCCGTGCTGTATCTCGTACAGAACCTGTTCCCCAAAAACAAAGAGAGTCGTACCATCAGTCTGAATTCTCAGTACATGGTGGTGTCCAAGAATCCTCGTGACGCATCGCAGATGTCGCACTTGGCTCGACAGATGTATCCGGGACGCGTCAAGTTCGTTCAAGAGGCTTTTAAAGACGCCACGTCGGTACCGTACGGCTATCTATTGGTCGATCTCAAACAGGACACGCCCGAGGACATCTTTCCAGACGACGGTGTTCAGTACGTGTACTTGCCGAAGGTATAAAAAGACCGCACGTGTGGATAGTCTCTTCATTCCCACCATGTCTGAGCTGGTGAAGAGACACATTGCGTGCATACAGGTACTAAACAGAATCAAGAACAACAAAGTGAAAAAGACCATCATCGCCAACGCAAACGCCGATCTGCTGTATGCACTAGCCGAGTGTGCCTACAACATATTAAAAAAGAACATTCCATTGACCGCAGTACAGAAGCGTCGTTTGGGTAGATACAGGACGAAGTTACGCCAGTTGGCTCAGAGACGAACGCCAGCTGCCAGGAGAAGACGCATCTTGCTGCAACAGCAGGTCGGCGAGGGACCGAGCGGAGGTTTCCTATCGGCCTTTCTAGCACCGTTGGCAAGTTCGGCCTTTCTGTCCTTGTTTCGAGTGGCGCCACGCTAGAGGTAGAGAGATGGAACACGCACGCAAGATGGCCTTGGTAGATCCACGAATGTTGGACACGCTTCCTTCACCACCCCCGACGGACACCTTAGGTAAGAAGGTGCAAGCCCTCGATGACGAGATGAAGACCATCCTCGACAGAAAGGACCTCGACGAAAGGACCAAGGTAATATTGTATAATCAGGTATTGCAACGGTATAACGTCTTTTCTGATAAACACGTCAAGGAACCGGTACGCGTGGTCACGGTGAACGAGTCTGGGACGGGGGTGGGGACGGGGGTAGCGGAGGGAGCAATAGGAGCTCCTGCTCCTGCTACTACTAGTACTAGTGGGATAGAGGCCGACGTCGTGGACACCGTCCCCAAGACCATGCAAGGCAAAGCCAGACGTTTGATGAAGCGTATGAAAAGAGATATTGCGTGGACCGCTCGCGGCGAACTGATCCACGAGGGTGTGCCGGTTGCCGGAAGTAACGTGGTGGATCTCGTGAACGATCTGTTGCGTAAGAGAAATACCGATCCAACGGGATGGCAACCGTTTGCAAGACAACTCCGTGCCATGAACCTGCCCATGGAGTTGGTCGGTAACGTCACCAGGAGAGCCTACATACGTCAGGCGACGCCGCCGACATCCACTCCAGGTCGCCGTCGTCGAATACCGGCTACTCCTCGTTCTGGTGGTGGTGGTGGCGGTGGTGCTAGCGCACGTAGCGCGCGAAGATCGCTCAGTTGGACACCCCTCGCTCGTCGCCGCGGTCAGATGGAACATTCCATGCTCACCCCACCCCCAGAACGTCAACGCAAGGCTCTGGCATCATTGGCTAGTTGGAAAGAGATTTAAGACGATACAATACGTGTCCATAGCACAGTGTTTGCCATGCCAACCGATGAACAGGACGCCGCGTACCGTTCCATCGTTGCTGCGATATTTATCAGTGGACTTTACTTAATTGCTCACGGTATAGTCCACCAGCTTATTAAAGAGCCGTTATTCAGACTATGGTTTTGCTAGACTGTTGTTGTTCCACCGCTATCTTTGTGGGTGCGATAACGTGTGTCCTGCTACACGTCAGCGTGCTCCTCGTCCTTCATCAGCATTGGTACTCTGGAGTCAACGTCACCGCCACCGTCAACGCATCCGACCTCCTGTTTTAGTGGCACCGAGGAAAGAACAACCACTTAGGACGGTCTACTTCGATCCGACAAGGGTAGGTAGTTACCGCGGAGTCGATGCCTTGCGACGCGTCACGCGCATACCGCATAAAAAGGTCGCGGAATGGTTGTCGGAACAAGACGCCTATACCCTACACAAGCCGGCTAGACGGCATTTCAAGAGACGACGCGTCATCGTGAGTGGTCTACATCAGCAGTGGCAGGCCGATCTCGTCGAGCTTTCGCATTTGAAAAAGGACAACAACGGTATGACCTTTCTCCTCACGGTGATCGACGACTTCTCGAAAGTGGCCTGGTGTGTTCCCATGAAGAACAAGTCCGCGACGTCGTTGGTAGCGGCGCTTGTCAGAACGTTCAACAAAGGCTGGCCAAAGACGTTGCAGACAGACCAAGGACTGGAATTTCTGAATAAATCCGTCCAGACTCTATTGAAGAAGCGCAACATCCATCACTTCTCCACGCACAACGCGGAGACGAAGGCGAGTATCGTGGAAAGATTCAACAGAACGTTGAAGACACGCATGTGGCGATATTTCACGAAACACCAGACGTGGCGATACATCGACATCCTTCAGGACTTGGTGCAATCGTACAACAACACCAACCACCGCAGTATCGGTATGGCTCCGTCACAGGTGAGTTACCGCAATCAAGAACATGTCTGGCAGCGTCTGTACGGTCACGACGGTAAGGGCGTGCCCAAGTTGCGCGTGTCGGATCGCGTGCGCATCAGCAAGTACAAAGGTAAGTTCGAAAAAGGCTACGCGGCGAATTGGAGTGAAGAGATGTTCACGATACACGAGGTTCATCCCTCCGATCCACCCGTGTATCGATTGAGGGACGATCTCGGCGAAGTGCTGGAAGGCACCTTCTACGAAATGGAGCTGCAGAAGGTGTCGGTACCCGCCGATAAAATGTACTACGTGGAAGCGGTACTGCAGCGTCGTAAGGTAGGTAGACGAACGGAAGCTTTGGTGAAATGGTTCGGCTACCCCTCCAAATTCAACAGCTGGATCGATGCCAAGGCACTCGTCCACTCCACTATAAAGACCAGCCACGCGAACGGTGACACTTCATTAGAGAAATGACACAAGACACGACAACACGGGACTTCACCGACACCATCGTCGTAGAACAGGAGGAACAAGAGGACGTAACAGCAGCAGCAGCAGCAGCAGCAGCAGCAGCAGCAGCAGCAGCAGCAGCAGCAGCAGCAGCAGCAGCAGCAGCAGCAGCAGCAGCAGCAGCAGCAGCAGCAGCAGCAGCAGCAGCAGCAGCAGCAGCAGCAGCAGCAGCAGCAGCAGCAGCAGCAGCAGCAGCAGCAGCAGCAGCAGCAGCGGAGGACAGTACTGACGCACATAACGCAGAGGACAGCAGCAGTAGCAGCAGCAGCAGCAGCAGCACTCCTTGGCATCTGTTCGGTACCGTATGTCCTAAAGAGGAAATAGTCTTTCTGTGTCAGGTACTCGTCTTGTTCACGGTCATCATCATCAGCATTTACAACCTGAGCACAGGTCACGATAATTCTAATCTGTGGACGGCACTGTTGAGTAGTTCTTTGGGTTACCTGCTTCAAAATCCCACGTTGAGACGTAATGGCGACTGATTTCTACCTGACACTGCCTAGCAACGCTTCCATGAAGATGTATCCCGACAATACCTTGACTCATTACACCACCGACTTACCTCGACTTATCGATCTGCCTGGTGAGTGGGAATGCGGGTTGGCAGAGATACAGTACCCGCATACGTGGTACAACATAGGAATGTACGACAGCTGGTTCTTTCTTAAAGAGATGATTGCTATGGGTCTAACCCCGAGTGCAAGGATCAGTGCTGGATATTACAAGTCTCCCATGTCATTGATGAATCACGTCAACCGGGGACTGAACAGTTTGATGACAGATAAGGTGCGAGCAAAATTGAGCTACAGCGCCATCACTCAAAAAATTACGTTGCACATGACACCAGGCAGCGAGTTTACTGTACCTCGCCGCAGTGCGTTGGGAAGAATGTTAGGATTCGAACCAACGGTGGTCAGCAGTCCGCCATTGACAGGACCATCGGTACTAGGATCGATCATGACAGCATCAATATCAGCAGCAGAGACGTTAAGCACGGATGAGAATCCGAGACAAGGTGGAAGGAATATCGGTCTCACACCGTCGGCCACCGGATTTTTGCCACCCAAAGAAACCCCCGATGGTCCGTACACCTACCGTAAAGAAGCCGAACACGTGGTGCAGATGGATCAAGGGTTCGATACCATATACGTCTACACGGACGTCGTGGAGTCTCGCATAGTAGGTGACAGTGTCGCACCTTTGTTGCGAGCCCTCCCGGTTGGCGGAAGTCACGGCGAAACGGTATCCCATAGGTTCACTAACATTCACTACGTGCCTCTGTTGTACTCGCACTTCAAGTCGATCGAGATCGATATAAGAGACGACACCGGACGGCGCGTGCCATTCGAGTACGGTAGAGTGACCGTGACACTTCATTTTCGACGGCGCAGGACCAGACTGTTCTGAAGATGAATTACAACGAGTATTACGCGCGTCAGGCGGGTGGTGCACTGCCCTACTTCGCCGGTGCCCATTACCAACGAGGTCACGGACTAGGTAGTCTGTTCGGAGGTCTGCTGCGCAGCGCCATGCCACTCATCAAGAGAGGTGCCGTGGCGTTGGGAAAAGGGGCGTTGAAGACCGGTGTGCGCATAGCCGACGACGTCATGTCTGGACAGAGCATAAAAAGTGCAACCAAACGACGCGTCGCGGATACCGGTAGGAATCTGATGCATGGTCTTCTGGCCCCTGGCGTGCGACCTCGTAAACGTATAAAACACGCACCGGCGAAGAAAGGAGTCACTTTAGCAAAGAGACGACGCAAGAGACAGACGTCTGCGAAACGCGAAGGCGACATATTCGATAACGACGATGACTTTCGTACATATACAATCGTGCGAAGGGGTCAAGAGCGAACTGGATCTCTTTACCGTACCCCCCACTCAGAACAGCATCATCGACAGTCACGTAGTGGAACATCAGCCCATGTCCTCTCTGGACTCGGGTGGACCGATATAATTCCTCATACCCGGATCGGGCGACGATTACCTGGATCTCGCCAACACGTTGCTGCACATGCAGGTGAAGGTGACACGAGCCAACGGCGACGATCTCGACTTGGTCGACCCCGTGGCGCCGGTTAATAACTGGTTGCATACGCTGATCAGTCAACTCGACCTCTACATTAACGGTGTGCTCGTCACCAAATCGACCAACACGTATGCGTATCGCTCCTACATAGAGACGCTGCTGAGCTACGGTGCCGATGCCAAGGACACGCAACTGACAAGTCAGCTGTGGCACAAGGACACGGCCACTCGCATGGATGCCGTCGAGATAGCCGACGGACCCGCGGCTAACGAAGGGTTCGTGACTCGACGAGAGTGCATCCTAAGGAGTCGTCTTGTCGATATGATGGGTCGTCTCCACGCGGATCTCTTTCTGCAAGATACATTCCTGATCAACGGCGTCGATGTCAAGATACGATTGGTTCGTAGTAAACCTGCTTTTGCGCTCATGGCTGGTGGGCTCAACCCTGATTACAAAATACAAATAGTCAATGCCACCTTGTTTGCAAAGAAGGTCACCATGAATCCGACCGTGCAGATGGCACACATCAAGGCTCTGGAGAAGAGTCCGGTCAAGTATCCGATGCGATCCATCGAGTGCAAGGTGTACTCCATTCCTGCTGGCACTCGGTCGCACACGTACGAGAACCTGTTCCTCGGTACCCTACCGAAACGTCTGGCGCTGTGCTGCATCGATAACGATGCCTACAACGGCGTGTACACCAAAAATCCGTTTCACGCCAAGAACAACGACATCAACTTCCACGCGGTGTACGTGGACGGCCGACAGATACACTCCAAACCTTTCCAGCACAATTTCACAGACGACCTCCTCGACCGGCAAGATGTGGCAGGACGAAGGGAATGGACTGACTCGTAGCGACTATCGACACGGCTACACCTTCTTCGGTTTCGACCTGACCCCCGACCAGTGCGACGGTCCCTGCTTCCACCTGGTACAAAAGGGCAACCTGCGCATAGAACTCCATTTCCGCAACGCGCTGCTGAACACCGTGAACGTCGTCGTCTACGCCGAGCTCGAGTCCGTGCTGGAAATCGACAAGAACCGCAACATCATCTACGACTACTGAGATGGACACCCTGCAGATAGCTAGACTACTGGCGATGGACCCGCGCGCCAGATCGATATTTCGCGGCGTCGTACCCAAAGACGGACTACCCACGACGATAGACGGCACTCTGCCCGCGACCTTCGTGTGCAACACCGACGACGGCGACGAACCGGGTGAACATTGGATAGCGCTGTACCTGGACGCCGACGGACGCGGCGATTACTTCTGCTCGTACGGTCTGCCACCACGACACGCTACGTTCCGTACTTTCCTGAACGAACATTGTTCCGATTGGACTCATAATACCAGGAGGTTTCAGAGCCCTCTGTCTAACGTTTGTGGACAATATTGTGTTGCTTTTGTATTGCTTCGTTGTATTAACGTTCCGATGAGAACTTTTGTTAACATATTCGGCACCGATCTAGTAGCTAACGATTGCCGCGTGTTTGATTGGCTTAAACAGCTGCGATAAGGTAGACTGTATTATCGCTCGTCATAGTAGTAGTAGTATTACATCGATCGAGCCTCTGGCGAGGTGGACGCACCACCCGTAAGCTCGCGACCTCTGGCGTGATGGTAAACATCCGCAAGTCGCCTCGTCGTCATCATCATCACCCTCGAGCCTCTGGCGAGGTGGAGACACCCCTAAGCTCGCGACCTCTGACGCGATGGTCAACATCCGCAAGTCAAGTCATCTTCGTATTCGTCATATTCATCGTAGTCGTAGTCGTAGTGGTGATATTACACGCTACCCTTGATGTATCGCCATGCTGCTTGTGTTGTTCAATAAAATATGTGTGCTCTCGTAGCATATCGTGTTGCGTTGCTTTCTCGTCTCCATTAGTCCCCATTGATAGTTGATATTTAACGACCCTATTATTAATTGCTGTTTATGATTAAAATTATTTCACTCCTTGAGGATCGGGGTAGCGGTCACGTTAGGGTAGCGGTCACTCCGTTAGGGTCAAGGGTCACCACTAATGAGATCAGGTCGGGATCATGTCAAAAAGTTAGGGTTACGACCGTTAGGGTTAGCTCCAGTCGCTAGGGGCGCTATAGGTGGATATATGTCACCGCTAGGGGGCGCTTAGGCTACCCAGAATGCTCTGAGACCGGAAGTCACTGGGTCACTCCCTACTGGCCCACTCTTTTGCTCGGTCAAAGGAGCACTATAACTACTTACGAGGAGGCAAGTCCGTCGTGTAATGAGCCAAGGTGTTATCGGGATGCACCTTCATGGAAGCGTTGCCTATGTAGCGTCAGATAGAAATCAGTCGCCATGGCGTTCCAAAGTGGGATTGGGTAGCAAGTAACCCAACGAACTACTCAACAGGGCCGTCCACAGATTAGAGTTGTCGTGACCGGTTGTCAGGTTGTAAATGCTGGCCAAGATGAACGTGTACAAGACAACGACCTGGCACATAAAGACGATCTCCTCTTTGGGACACACGGCGTCAGAGATGCCAAGGAGCACTGTCGGTGGCGCTCTGCGCATCCGGACTATCTTCTGCATTATGTTGCTCCTTTTCCTCAATGACGGCGGTGGTGGTGGAGAACTGTGGAGAACGGTTGACAACGGTCGTCTCTTCTGTCATCGTTCGAATGAAGCGTGGACAGGCGCACAACTTGTCTTTATAGCGGACGAGGGCGTTGGCATCGATCCAGCTGTTGAAATTGGAGGGGTAGCCGTACCATTTCACCAAATCCTCCGTTCGCCTGCCCACTTTGCTGCGCTGCAGTACCGATTCCATGCGGTACACTTTATCGGTGGGTACCGACACCCTCTGCAATTCCGGTTCATAGAAGGTTCCGTCCAATACCTCACAGAGATCGTTGACCAATAGGTACACGGGCAGATCGGAGGGATAAACCTCGCGTATCGTGAAGATCTCTTCGATACAATTCGCCATGTAGCCTTTTTTGAACTGTCTCTTAGCCTTGCCGATGCGCACGCGATCCTTCACTCGGAACTTGGGCACGTGCGCGCCTTCAACGTTCGATTGAACCCTTCAACGATACTCTGTACTCTTGTCAGTCTGCAGCGGCGTTGGCACAACGTCGACCAGCAGTGTACCAAAAGCCGCCAAAATCGACGAAGCTGACTTGTTCTTTACGGGAATGCACCAGGCAACGTTCGAGAAGACGTTAATCACCGTGAGTAGAAATGTCGTAACGTCGTTATCTTTTTTCAAATTCGATAGGTCAACGAGATTGGCCGGCCACTGCTGGTTCCTACCTCCCGCGACGACGCATCGTCTCTTGAAACGAGTTCTCGCTAGTTTGTGTAGGGCATAGGCGTCCTGTTCCGACAACCATTCTTCGACGACTTTCATCGGAATGCGCGTGATGCGTCGCAAGGCTTTGACTCCGCTGTAACTTCCCACCCTTATCGGCTCGAAGTAGATCCTTTTGTGCTTTGTATATTGATTCTTCACAATTGTAATCGTAATGGTCGAATACAGCGACTTGGTAATACGGTTCCTCGTTCGTGAGTGGGCGCTTCCACACCATTAAAACATTTCCGATGCGTTGACGGTGACGTTGACTCCACAGCATAGGTCAACATGACGACGAGTGACGAGTACGCTGAAGTGTAGTAGCACAACGATGCCCACTGACCGACAGTCTAGTGTAAAAATACCTCGAGTGGGGCCTATTGGATCATACAGTCGCCATGTGACGTCATACCGTATTGGAAGGCAAAGTCATGAACACAGCCTGTTAAAGGAAGAAAAGGTTGTCGATCGCGTATCTTGACGGCAGAGAAGCAACAGTTCACTGAAGACACGTTGAAACATATTAGACCTAAACCACCGAAAACAATGAAGGAAGCAGCATGTAAACAAATAGATCTTCGGTTCCAGTCAGATTCTGATACAGAGGAAGCAGAGACAGACCTATCGATGGTGATGAAGGACTGTGTGCAACCACACTGAGTCCCAATGATTACGTCATGGTGAAATTAACGTCTAAGAAGGCCACACGCCATTATGTGGGAATGAGTGTTAAACCAGCAGATGAATTTGCTGGCGAATTTGAAGTTACCTTTCAGAAGAGTGTTACTGCTACTGCTACTGCTATTGCAACTCCTACTGCTACTGCTACTGCAACTGCAACTACTACTGCTACTGCTACTGCTACTGCTAACCGATTCACGATCACTGACGAGGAAGACATCGTCAATGTGTTGTTTGATGACACAGTTGCGCGCTTGCCTGCTCCCACTGTGATGGGTGGTGCAACTCTCACGAAGACGAAGGTGGTGTTTAATGTTGACTTATCTCAATACTGCCCTCAGTTCCGTAGGCCATATGCCCTACGGAGTAGCAGATAACACCGCCACACGGAGTAGGCCATATGACCTACGGAGTAGCAGATAACACCGCCACACGGAGTAGGACATATGCCCTACGGAGTAGCAGATCACACCGCCATACGGGGTAGGGCATATGACCTACGGAGTAGCAGATAACACCGCCATACGGAGTAGGGCATATGGCCTACGGAACAGACATACGGGGCATGGCTGGTTATCAATAAAAGTGTTTCAAAGACAATGCTGCGATTATATGCGTGATACTAGAAACTTAAACTTGTAAAATTTTACAAAATTATACAAATTAATAAATTACACAATGGTAACTAGTTTGGTAGTTAACAGTTAGTTCCCACATTATCTTATATCACTTAATATATGTGAGCATGGTGCCCCAAGTACCTGAGCATAGCACCCCGCTAATGGGGCAGCATGCTCGTTTTTGTTATAACAAAATATTTTATTTTAGTCTCTTCTCGATTTTGTTTGGAAATGATATATCAACCAACTATACAGATTATGGTGGAGCTTAGCATACAATTTTCCAATTCATTATATCTCATATATTTTTGGGACAGGAGGAATTTTAAAAATAAGTACGTGGTGCCCCGGTTTCCCCCATCTGACTGATTCCGCAAGAAATATTAACTTTATTTACGTCACGACGCATATCTCATTTTGATCTCCGTTTATTTGTTTTCTCCAAGCGTATTTCTATGTAAAGTGTTGTCCAATTTCTTTACCTTCTTTTGTAAAATTGCTATTCCCAGTTTGTTTCAACCCTTGATCATATCTGAATAGTATAGAACCTCCCGAAAAGCAAATAGGGATGAGAAAAGTGATAAGATTAGATAAACATGGTTGCATGCGGCCACACCGATCACCCTACCATTGGCCGACTGACGGCCGACCAATCAGATGCCAGATGTTCACAAAAAGTGTTTCCAACTGTTTGGTGGAGAACATACAAATAACGACTACATTTGAGTTGCCCACTGAAAAAGTCGCGAACATTTTGGTAACTGTAGAATCGGTATGTGTATATGGCAGGCTATACAGCTCTGGTTTTGCCCATTTGGCAGTCATGTAGGCTTTGTCGACCTCAACACGTCGACGGGTTACTGTGCTGGATGGAGGAATCAATTGCACGATATATTCGTAGTCATACGTCATTTCGCATGGCCCATACTAACATATTGTGGCAACGGCAATATGGCCCAATGATTTCACATCAACAGAGTCATTGTCGTAATCCGTTATTATTCCTGAGTACGGAACACCATTATAGACCACCAGGCACCGTTTCTCGAGGAGATCGTTATCGGGATTGATGGGTTCTAGTTGACCTTGGTCTTGGTCAACATTGGACTAGGAAAGTCCTGGAAAAGTACTCATAATTCATATTAATTATCATCAAAGTTTCACGGAAGTGGGCTTTACATTACATGGAGTTGGAGGAAAGATGCGGTTTATAAAAGTGAGATTCGTACGACGAACAACGTCCAAAAAGAGAGGTTTCAGACCGTCTATCACCCGTGGTGTGCTTCTCTCCCTCACTCAGTTGTTCCCTCCCCACCTCTCTTTCTCCGCCCGCCGCCCGTTTGTCTCTCGATAGAGATAATAATTGTGTGCGAATGAAATTAAGAAGGAAGTTGTAAATGAATAACCTGCCCAACGATTGCTTCACTGGAGGCTCCTCGTCAAATATGGTCATTGTGAGGTTTGGGCATATGTTGCCTTTGTTTGCCTTAGTTACAGCTAAGTTTGTATTCTGCGTCACGCATCATTTCATCTCCGTCACGCTAAAACTGACATAGATGGCACACCTTCAATACATAAGCACTATTGTCCCAATTAACAACAATGCTGGTCTATGCTACCAGGCGTTTGCCACGAGTTTATCACTCATTTTGTGTGTCGACCTCTATTCGCAGATGGCATGTAATAAACCTACGCACCTGTCTCCTGTTCAGAAACGTCAACTACCGGATGCGAATGGCAGTGATAAATGTCACTGTCGTTCCGGTTGTTCAAATATGACGATCACCTGACTGTGAATCCACGTGGAGATGGCAGTTCTTTAGATGTTCGACAAAGGCGTCACATCGAAGTAGTAGTGACGTAGTTTACATGGAATCATGTGACAAGGATTTTGTCGGAAAACTTCAATTATTAAAAATGTTTAATAGCTAACATCATGTTGTTGCATAATGAAGAACAGTATATTTCAGGGGGAACAGCGTACACGTTATGTAAGTGTTACAATATATAGCGAGAATAACGACGTCTAATTTGAGGATGGTGTCAAACAAGAAGAAGAGTTCGTTTATAAGATATGTTGTTTTGACAGTTTTCTTTACACAGAAATTCCATACGAACGTGCTGAGGCACCAGTTTAACATGTTACCACAGCATGACCCAACAATGGCCTGACAACATGGAACTCGATCAACTGAACGACCTGCAAATAATGTCAAGCTTGACAGACGAACTGACGGCCGATATATTATAACAGCCACAACAGTGTTGGCAGTACCCTCTGTGACTGCGTTGACATAGTGGTCAGCTTTCTAAACGTTAACATTTCAGCCACGGGTTTGGTTCCAGTAAGAATTTGTTCTCATATTTTAGGGTACTTTTTAATCTGTATTTAGCTGTGTCGTATTTGTAACTTAATTACTACTTAAGTTAATTAAGTATAAGCACATAAGCACACACATTTTTAAATAAGGAGTTATAATAAGTTGTGTGTTCTGTTTTTTTTGTGTGGTCACCCTGTACTCTATCACCCTGTACTCTATCACCCTGTACTCTATCACCCTGTACTCTATTACCCTATTCACATTTTCGCAAGTTATGAGATGTAACAATCAAGTCATATTCTCTGGCCAATTTTTTTTAGTAAACCGATTTTACATATCAGTATCACACTACAGATATGTACATAACAAACCTGATTCGCGATGGACTAAATGTGTTGTGAAGGCAACTTTGATGTAGTCACACTAATTTAGAGCTACTTCCGCCTGTGGTTCATATGTGTGGTTTGTATTTGTGCGAGTGAATATTCAAATTATTGCTACAAATTAAAGTTTTCCACAAGTATCACATAGTAGGATTTCACCCCCGTGTAAGTGCACATATGACATTTCAGAGGGTCACATTTGTTTTCTTTATAATTTATAAACCATGCCAACTATATGTCACAATGGTACTCTTTATGATAGTTAAACCTTGCAAATATATGTATTCTTTACAATTTATAAACCATGCCAACTAGATGTCACATTTGAAGGATTTCTCCGCAGTATGTGTAGGCATGTGAACGGCTAATGTAGTAGATCAACAACACTGCGCCGCATAAGTGTTACACCGGCAAGGTTTCTCCTCAGTGTGGAATGTGCAGATGTCTCCTTAAGCTTCTGTTCCTGACATACTTCAATTAACAAATGCCACACCTGAATGGCTTCTAACCTGCGTGAGTGCGTATATGATATTTCATAGATCCAATATGGGCAAACTGTAATTAACATATGTCACATGTCAAGGGTTTGTAACCAGTGGACAGATTACTTCAAATGTCCACTACTGAAGAACTGTAATCGACATGTATCACGTCTATGTCGCTTTCAATTACCAAGCAGGGCAAAATCAGCACAACTGATATCACACTAGAAGGGTTTCTCACCAGTATGACAGCGGATATGTCTCTTCAATTGTCCACTGTCCACAAAATGTTATCCATACGTGTCACACTTAAAAGGCTTGTCACCAGTGTGTGTGCGTCTATATCGCTTTAAATGAACACTTTGAGCAAAATCAGCACAACCAATGTCGATGTCATCATAGTGTGACTGGCGCTCTTTGAATGACCTCTTATTGCAAAGTATGTGTACTTGGGACACGTTACTTTGTTGTTGATGTCATAATATGTTGACCGAAGTGGACCGTGTAGTGACACTGCTGAAACTTCTTTAACACATGTCGCAATATCAGATCAACAAATGTAACAGGCAACACGTATATTAAAAATACACATGTAGACAATACATACATAAACTAAATTATATATCTTAAGGTTAATTAATGTTTTCACACCCCCCAGTGCGGCGGATACGCATGAATGACATCAAATGAAAATACCCCTAATATCGCCAACCACCGCTTCCGGTTGCGCGCGCAGCCAATCAGAGCGCCCCCTGACGGTTGTAGCCGAGCGCAGTGCCTTCTGGGTAACCCAAGCGCCCCCTAGCGACTGGAGGAGGAACGAAATATAACCAGGAGTCATCGATAGTGGACATAGGAACAAAGAAAATACACGTAATATCACACACCCACCCACCCCACCCACGTCAACACGTGACCGTGACCTTGACCCGAACGGAGTGACCAGTCCGAGTGGCGAGCTAATACTAACTGGACGCCCGAACGACTGGAGTTAACTGTAAGCCGAAGCGTTTATCCAGCTGTGAGCCGTAGCGCGAGATCAAAGGATGCCAATCTGAATAATGTAGCAAGGGAGTCGAGCTAATCAGTGAAAAAACAGCAACTATGTTGCAATGACGGTATTGATGTGGGACTGAGGGTAACAGTGCTCGTTGCTATGTAGAGCTATGTAGAGCTATGTACAATATCGTCCACAAACGTTAGACAGAGGATTCTAAAGTCTCTTGCCATACGCATATTTTCGTTATATGTCAATATTGTTAAATAGTGCGCTCTTACACTTTACCCATAACTCCTACAGTTTACCCATAATTCCTACAATTTACCCATAATTCCTACAATTTACCCAGCACACATATGTAGTGAAGTGTGTTTGTTCGTTCACCTAGCTATAAAAAGAACGGGACTTTAGTTTCATACAACTAGAATATATATATATATATATATATATATATATATATATATATATATATATATATATATATATATATATATATATATATATATATATATATTCACGGTACCCACAGTACAGAGCTAGAATACATAGTCACTGTCCCACAGTACACAGCTAGAATACATATACACTGTACCCACAGTACACAGCTAGAATACATAGTCACTGTATCCAGAGTACACAGCTAAATTACATAGTCACTTTACCCAAAGTACACAACTAGAATACGTAGTCACTGTACCCACTGTATGCAGCTAGAATACACACATATATATATATATATATATATATATATATATATATATATATATATATATATACATACTGTACCCAGAGTACACAACTAGAATACACAGTCACTGTACCCATAGTACACAGCTAGATTACATAGTCACTTTACCCACAGTGCACATATAGAATATAAATACATAGTTACTCTTCCCACAGTACACAGCTACAGTACATAGACACTGCACCCACAGAACAAAGCTAGAATACATTATCACTATATGCACAGTTCACAGGTAAAATACATAGTCACTGTACCCACATAACACAGCTTTAATATATATATATATATATATATATATATATATATATATATATATATATATATATATATATATATATATATATATATATATATATATATATATTCACTGTATATACAGTACACAGCTACAGTACATAGCCACTGTATCTACAGTACACTGATAGAATATATATTCACTGCACCAACAACACACAGCTAGAATGCATAGTCACTATAACCACAGTACACAGTACACAGCTACAATTCGTAGTTACTGTATCCACAGTAGAGGGCTAGAATACATAGTCTTGGTATCCAGAGTGCACAGCTATAATATATAGTCACTATACCCAGAGTACACAACTAGAATACATAGTCACTGTACCCACAGTATGCAGCTAGAATACATATTTACTGTACACAAAGTACACAACTAGAAAACATAGTCATTGTACCCACAATACACAGCAAGAATGCATAATCACTGTACCCACAGTATACAGCTACAATTCGTAGACACTGTACCCACAGTACACAACTAAAATACATAGTCACTCAACACACAGTACACAGCTAGAATGTATATTAACTGTACACAGAGTACACAGTTAAATAGAATAATTAGTCACTGTACGAAGAGTACACAGCTAGAGTACATATAACTGTACCCATAGTACACGGCTAGAATACATAGTCACTGTACCCACAGTAGTCAGCTAGATTACATAATCACAATAACCACAGTTCACAGCTAGAATACATAATCAATGTAACCACAGTACACAGCTAAAGTACATAGTCACTGTACCCACAGTACTCTGCTACAGTACATAGTCACTGTACCCACATTACACAGCTAGAATACTTAGTCACTGTATCCAGAGTACACAGCTATAATACTTAATCACTGTACAAAGAGTACACAGCTATAATACATATTCACTGTATCCAAAGTACACAGCTAGAATACATAGTCACTGTACCCACAGTATACAGCTATAATGCAAAGTCACTCAACCCATAGTACAACGCTATAATACATATACACAGTACACAGTTAAAATACATATTCACTGTACCCACAGTAAACAACTAGAATACATAGCCACTGTACCCACAGTACACATGTAGAATACATAATAACAGTCACTGTACCCACATTACACCACTACAATTCATAGTCACTGTACCCACATTACTCAGCTTGCATACATAGTCACTGTACCCACAGTGCACACCTAGCGTACAATATTACTGTACCCAAAGTACACAGTTAGAATACATAGTAACTGTACCCACAGTACTCAACTATAATACATAGTCACTGTACCCACAGCACACAGCTAGAATACGTAGTCACTATACCCACAGTACACAACTAGAATACATATTCACTGTACCCACAGTACACAGCTAGAATACATAGTCACTGTCCCACAGTACACAGCTAGAATACATATTCACTGTACCCACAGTACACAGCTAGAATACATAGTCAATATATTCAGAGTACACAGCTAAATTACATAGTTACTGTACCCAGAGTACACAACTAGAATACATAGTCACTGTACCCACATAACACAGTGTACAGCTAGAATATAAAGTCACTGTACCCACAATACACAGCTAGAATATGTAGTTGCTGTACCCAGAGTACTCAGCTACAGTACAGTAAACAGCTAAAATTCATTGGAGGACGCACTGGAAGACCACACCGGCACAGTTAACATTGGAGGACACACTGGAAGACCACAATGACACATTTAACATTGGAGGACGTACTAGAAGACCACACTGACACAGTTAACATTGGAGGACACACTAGAAGACCACAATGACACAGTTAACATTGGAGGACACACTGGAAGACCACAATGACACAGTTAACATTGGAGGACACATTGGAAGACCACAATGACACAGTTAACATTGGAGGACGCACTGGAAGACCACAATGACACAGTTAACATTGGAGGACGCACTAGTGGGTACGGTGACTATGTAATTTAGCTGTGTACTCTGGATACAGTGACTATGTATTCTAGATGTGTACTGGGGATACAGTGACTTTATACTGTACCTGTGTACTCGGGGTCCAGTGACAATGCATTCTAGCCGTGTACTGTGGGTACATTGATTATGTATTCTAGCTGTGAACTGTGGCTATTGTGATTATGTAATCTAGCTGACTACCGTGGGTACAGTGACTAAGTATTCTAGCTTTGTACTGTGTGTACAGTGAATATACATTCTAGCTGTGTACTGTGGGTTGAGTGACTATGTATTTTAGTTGTGTACTGTGGATACAGTGACTACGAATTGTAGCTGTATACTGTGGGTACAGTGACTATGCATTCTTGCTGTGTATTGTGGATACAATGACTATGTTTTCTAGTTGTGTACTTTGTGTACAGTAAATATGTATTCTAACTGCATACTGTGGGTATAGTGGCTATGTATTCTAGTTGTGTACTCTGGGTATAGTGACTATGTATTCTAGCTCTGTACTGTGGATACATTGACTACGAATTGTAGCTGAGTACTATATACTGAGGGTATAGTGACTATGAATTCTAGCTGTGTATTGTTGGTGCAGTGAATATATATTCTATCAGTGTACTGTAGATACAGTCGCTATGTACTGTAGCTGTGTACTGTGCATACAGTGAATATATATATATATATATATATATATATATATATATATATACACAGTATGGCAGAACAAGATCACGGGTTACTAGGCGTTAGGGGCGCTATTTTACAAAACAATAATTTATTCAGTAGCCGCTATGGGCGTTTATAACACCAACACTGTCCACCAAGGGGCGCTTTCTTAGTGCGGTCACTATACTCCATATGGAGTATTCGTGATAGTTCAGTTGCTAGGCACCAGGGGCGCTGTTTTCAATAGTTCCAGATTGGCCATTACGAGTGCCACCAATTCAACATCTGATCAACAGGTGGTACTTCGCCGTTGTGACATCACACAAAGCCCTTCGTAGATATAAGGGCTCTGACATAACATTGGTGGTTGCCGGCGCCACCAACCAACAACACTTCTTTTTAAAGGGCCTCCCTACTACTCGCATTTGAAGGATTTCTCCGTAGTAAGTGTACGCATGTGAACGGATAACCAACAACACTTCCTTTTAAAGGACGTCCCTATTACTCACATTTGAAGGATTTCTCCGCAGTATGTGTACGCATGTGAAAGGCTAAACAACAACACTTCCTTTTAAAGGACGTCCCTACTACTCACATTTGAAGGATTTCTCCGCAGTAAGTGTACGCATGTGAAAGGCTAAACAACAACACTTCCTTTTAAAGGACGTCCCTACTACTCACATTTGAAGGATTTCTCCGCAGTAAGTGTACGCATGTGAAAGGCTAAACAACAACACTTCCTTTTAAAGGACGTCCCTACTACTCACATTTGAAGGATTTCTCCGCAGTAAGTGTACGCATGTGAAAGGCTAAACAACAACACTTCCTTTTAAAGGACGTCCCTACTACTCACATTTGAAGGATTTCTCCGCAGTAAGTGTACGCATGTGAAAGGCTAAACAACAACACTTCCTTTTAAAGGACGTCCCTACTACTCACATTTGAAGGATTTCTCCGCAGTAAGTGTACGCATGTGAAAGGCTAATGTAATAGAACGACAACACTGCGCCCACAAGTGTAACACTGGCAAGGTTTCTACTCAGTATTGAAAGTGCATATGTATCTTGAAGCTTCTATTCCAGACACGCTTCAATCCACAATTGTCACACATAATTGGTTTCTAACCAGAGTGAGTACGAACATGACATTTCATACATCCACTACCTGCAAACTGTAATCCACATGCGTCACCTGTCAATGGTTGCTAACCAGTATGAGTGCACAGATTACTTGAAATGTCCACTACTGACAAACTGTAATCTACATATATCACGCCTACGTATATCACATCCCGTCACATTAAATTATCAGAGCAGAGCAAAATAAGCACAAGAAATGTTACACTTGAAGTATTTTTCACCAGTATAAGTGCGGATATGTCTCGTACAAAATTCCTCTTTAAGCAAACTGTGATCCACACGTGCCACACTTCTCGGTTTTATCACCAGTATAAGTACTCATCTGTCTCTTCAACTTTCCATTTTCAGCAAACGGTGATCCACACGTGTCACACGTCTAGGATTTCTTACCAGTATGAATGCGGATATGTCTCTTCAAAGTGTTTCTGTCAGCAAATTGTGATTCACACGAATCACACTTGAAGGATTTCTCACCAGTATGAGTGCGGATATGTTTCTTCAAAGTGTCTCTGTCAGCAAATTGTGATTCACACGAATCACACTTGAAGGGTTTCTCACCAGTATGAGAGTGGATATGTCTCTTCGAAGTGTTTGTGTGTGCAAACTGCGATCCACACGTGTCACATTTGTAGGGTTTCTCACCAGTATGAGAGCGGATATGGATCTTCAAAGTGTCTATGGTTGCAAACTGTGATCCACACGTGTCACATTTGTAGGGTTTCTCACCAGTATGAGTGCGGATATATCTCTTCAAATTTGCGCTTACAGCAAACTGTGACCCACAAGTGTCACACTTGAAGGCTTTCTGGCCAGTATGAGAGCTGATATAACGCTTCAAATGTTCGCTGCTAGCAAACTGTGATCCACACATATCACACTTGAAGGGTTTCTCACCAGTATGAGTGCGGATATGCATCTTCAATGATCCACTTTCAGTGAATTGTGATCCACACGTGTCACACTTGAAGGGTTTCTCACCAGTATGAATGCGGATATGTCTCTTCATATATCCTTTGTGAGAAAACTGTGATCCACATGTATTACATGTGAAGGGTTTCTCACCAGTATGAGTGCGGATATGCAACTCGAATGGTCCACTTTCAGCGAACTGTGATCCACACGTGTCACACTTGAAGGGTTTCTCACCAGTATGAGTGCGGATATGATCATTTAAAGTTCCTCTTACAGCAAACTGTGACCCACAAGTGTCACACGTGAAGGCTTTCTGGCCAGTATGAGTGCGTATATGTCTGATCAATGATCCACTTTCAGCGAACTGTGATCCACACGTGTCACACTTAAGGGTTTCTCACCAGTATGAGTGCGGATATGTCTCTTCAAATTTCCTTTTTGAGCAAACTGTGATCCACATGTATCACACTTGAATGGTTTCTCACCAGTATGAGTGCGGATATGATCATTTAAAGTTCCTCTTACAGCAAACTGTGACCCACAAGTGTCACACGTGAAGGCTTTCTGGCCAGTATGAGTGCGTGTATGTCTGATCAATGATCCACTTTCAGCGAACTGTGATCCACACGTGTCACACTTGAAGGGTTTCTCACCAGTATGAGTGCGGATATGGCTCTTCAAATTTCCTTTTTGAGCAAACTGTGATCCACATGTATCACACTTGAATGGTTTCTCACCAGTATGAGTGCGGATATGTCTGATCAATGATTTACTTCCAGCGAACTGTGATCCACATATATAACATTTACATATTTTCTTCCTAGTTTTAGTGCGCATGTGCATATTTAGCGAGCTTCTCGATGTGAAGTTTGCCAAATAAATGTCATCTCTGGATGATGTCATTATCGTGTGACTGGCCTTGCTCTTTGAATGACCACTTATTGTAAAGCATGTGCTACTTGGGACACGGCACTGTGTTGATGAAGTCAGTATATGTTGACAAGTGAACCGTGTAGTGACACTGCTGACACTTCTACAACAGATGTCACAAATATCAGATAAACAAATGTAACAGGTAACACGTCTACATCAAACAGATACAATACTAACATACCACGGTACATACAATGAAACATGTCTACATCGAACAGATACAATACTAAATTACATGCAACATACATATAGACATTAAATTACATATCTAATATATATGTGAATTAGAAACATGCCCTCTCAGAGGAGAAAGAAATTATACGTGTAAGTAAAATTGTTTTCGGCATACTGTGACAATTTATGTGAATTGTGTATAAATAAATATGTTAAATGATTTTTTTTTAATGTAAGTGCATGGAACATAATATTTATTTTCTACATATCTACAAAAACAAAATTTATTACACTACTTATCTATTGATTTTGTGAAAAAAGTATAAAACAAAATTGTGCGTGGCACGCATATATGATTCATTATTTGAATGTTGATAATCCAATGCCTTCCTTGTCTATTTGCCGCCTGGTTTGAGCTGCGTAAAAACTTTATTAGAAAACATCTCATTGAAATTGTGATAGTCCAACACAGCCAACTTAAATACCAAATCTAAAGATCAAAATAATATTTTTTCGATTGCAACAGAAGTACGTAAGGTATTATTAAACAAATTGTGCATATATTACTTAACTTCACATCGAGGAGCTCATTACACGTGCACATACTAACACTGTTACTAGGAAGAAACTATAAATGGGACAATTGTGGGTCCGAGCTTGATACATATATTATTGGCTTGACAATCTTGGAACAGCAGTGCTTTGAATGGGTCACGAATGGTTCGGCCATAGACGTCTCGGCCCACTCCGAAACAGGTCAACAGGTTTCTACCGTAGTAGATGGTACGGTCAACAATACAGCGGCGGAATGGATAAGAAAAAAATCAACTCTCGGCGAAAACATAGCATTGTCGCTCACGCTACGTCAAAGCGTCACACTTCACTGAGCGCAAGACGTCGATTGTCGCAGTTAAGATGTCGGCTAACATGATAAGTGACATAATCCAGTCGTGTTTCACAGCGGAAATTAAACTCTCCTACAATGCCAACGAAGGGTGGTCGGGCTCGTGGTAAGTCTCCTAGTGTCAGTGAACCCGAACACCTGGTTTCGGAGGTGATGAAATAAGTAGATCAAATTCTCATAAAAACTATGTCTGCTACCATGAGCATGACCAAACTAAGCGATCTGCTGGCGTTGAAAGAGGACAGCATTCGTGCCTTAGAAGACAGTGTGGACGTTCTATGGGCGACCAGGCGAGAGCAGCACTTTTATTGTCACAACCGCCACTTCCAGGGCATTCCTGAGACCGAAAGAGGGTGTACCGACGAGCTGACGATTGCCACAGTGAATGAGAAGATGGGATTGAAACTGACAGTTGCGCAGCTGGAGCGCAGCCACCACCTTGGCCCAAAGAAGAACCTAAACGGTAGCACCCGGAAACGCGCAACTATTGTGTTTTCGGAGTGAGGCGGCCCGGTATGAGGTGCACCAAAAACAAGCAGCATAACATGGCGAACAAACGAGGCCATCTTCATCAACCAATATCTAACCGCTAAACGAGGAGGTCTGGCGTACAGATCCAAACTGCTGAAACATAACAAAACGATGGCTGGCTGCTGGGCGTATTCCGGAATGGTGCTCATTAAAAACACTCAGTGGCGTGATGGCGTGATAAAGGAGATTCACACGACAAAGCACCTGGACAACGTGTAAAGGGACATGCCTCAGTTAGACTTACTGGTGTGTTACACACGAATGTAGAGAATGGTAAGTTTGGATATAGGACGTTTTAAAAAAATCATATGGTCTGACATAAGAGCATTTGTGCAGGGACATTACCAGGTTTGCTGGTGGAAGTTGTTGAGAGTGAAATGGTGGATTTTTAGATGACAGGTGGAAGGATATTTTTGCAACAAGACACGCGTGTGTCGTAATTCATGCAAATATTGGTAAGCATGAGGGGTGTCGCACATACAGGCATATTACAAGAGTTACAAATGTCAATTTTTTTACAAAACTCGACCAGCATGTCAGTGGGATGATGACAGCGGTTCGTAAAAAACTTTTACAATTTTCGAGGGTTTTCTTATAATTATGCAAAACGTTAAGATGGCCACCAATGGGAAATGTAACTGTAGGCTGAATCCTATAGCGGCAAACACTGATGCTCTAATAATGGGGGATTTTGCTTTTGGTTTCACTTTTGTAATGAAGTTATCGTACTTCAGATTCTAATATTAATGCATTATTAGTATTCGTAACTACACATGAAGCTAATTATTTACAGTGGTTTTTCTTTTTACTCGTACCGTTGGATTAATGATGCAAATTACTTGTAGTGTTCTTCTCGCTGTTTATAATGCAGTATAATTATTTGTGTTGTTGTTCCCCATTACTTATTAATCTATTTAAGTCCACGTATGTGTTTTAGATTTAACGCCCTTAAATTTAAATTGGTCTTTTATTTTAACTGTTTAATTTGATGTGTGATTTTTAGTTGTATTGTTCTTAATAAATGTATTATCGTAATTATTTAACTGCGTATATATGTTTAGCTGTATTATTATTGTACTGTAAAGCACCATAGAGCACTATGTGATCACGGCGCTATATAAATATCGTATTTTATTTTTATTTATTACATGTCTTTGTATTGAAGATTGTGATTTAGTTTATTTGTTTTTGTTTGCATGATGCATACTTTTGCAAATTATTTGCAATGTTTTCTTCACCGGTACTTTTTTATGAACAGGATGCCAATCTTGAATATTATTTAATTAATATCGTAATCAATTTACCAACGGGAAGACCGCCCATTAGAATCTTTTCTAAAGCTTATTTTCTTACTATACATTATCTTGTAGTTAAATATTATTGTTGCACATACAGCTATGATGACAACTATGATTACATGTTACGCAACATGTAGAATGCTAAATATGTGGATTACTGTGGTAAAAATTGTTTTTTTGTTTACAGAAGACGGTCAGCTATAAATGCATATTTTTTAAAAGCAACTATTCATTTGAACAATATTAGTTAATTAATCATTTCCATGTTACAAGGAGGCACTAACAGAAATTCTTTATTTCATATACTACAGTTAAACGAAGCAACCGATGACGATATTCATCCACTATGTTTTGTTATGTCTTTGGTAAATATTTCCTGTTCCTGTTCCAATACGTAATTCCCCATATTATGAGATTAAACAACTTAAAATTATGGGCCGAAAGAAATAAAGAACGTTTTAGTACACTAAGCTCAAACATAGAATCTATCAATTAAAAATTCTGTGAAATAGAAGCCTTCTTAGATGAATTTAATCAGATACAATTTTAAATTAGCTTAATATGCCTACAGGAAAGTTGGCTTTCATATATTGACTTATCACTTTTGTAGATCGAAGGATACCATTGCTTTACACAAGGCAAAACAAAGGTGGGCTAGTAATTTATTTAAACAAAACATTTAACTACAAAATAATGTTGTCCCTAAATCAGTTTCAACATTGGAAAGAACAGTTTAAAAATAACAGGTGGTGGGCTTTTAAAAGATAAAATAATAGGTCATATTTACCGACCTCCAAGATATCTCAACGAAAATTATAAAAAAAGATATAGTGAATACACACTAATTATATAATTCTTTAAGTAAACAAACTGATGTCAATATTGCAGGTGATTTTAAAATAAAAGAAAAAGAGGTTTTGGTGATTATTTTTATATATTAATATATTATAGCTTTTACTTTTACCTCCATATTACACTTCATACAAGGTTTTCAAACAATAATGAAACTCTAATAGATAACATGTTATGTAAATCAGCCGACTCTACAATAAAGCATATGACAGGTATTCTAACTAAACAATTATCGGACCAGCGGCCGTATTTTGCCTTTCTAACGTGTAACCATCACCAAAACATATTAAAATACAAATACAAAATCAAAAGGCAATTTCCGATTTCATACATAAAATCATCCCATCAGAAGTTTACAATAAATTTAATTAATCGCCTTCTGTCTAGCCAAACATAAATGATAATATCCTAGATGAATCAATTGAATAATTAAGTTCAAAAAACATAAGCACAAAAAGACAACATGGATTACTCTAGTTTTGCTGAAATATGTACAATACAGAGACAAATTACATAACAGCATTCAAAACGACGCAGTTTGGTTCACCTAAACACTAAACAATTCGGACTAACCTGACAACGTACAATAGCATTCTTAAAAAAGCATACGTACAGAACAAATGCATTATGAATACACGAAAAGAAAACGTTCCCAAAATCATGCATAACTAATGCAGAAGTCGTAACAAACATGACGGCCATTGCAAACACATTTAACACATTTTTTATACCAATATTGGCCCAAATCAAGCAGAAAAATATGAAATCCCATAAATAAAACATCTAAGATATTACCTGAAAGAGAAAAATAGAAATTCATTAAATTTTGAACATATTGATGACGAAAAAAATTATAAAACAAGATAATATGCAAGTTGTGGGTATGATGGTATTTCATTACGATTATTACACTTAAACCAGCACTGATAAATTGTTAACGCTAATTACGAATCAAATATTAACTATGGGTATCTTTCCTGACAAACTTAAAATTGCTCAAGTGATTCCAATTAAAAAGGTGACAATACCCAATTTGGCAACTGCAGACCAATATCCCTCTTACCAGTTATTTCAACAATAATTGAAAAGATTTACACCAAACTATATATATATTTTTAATGCAAAATCTCTTGTTCGGAACAGAACATTGCACCAAATTTGCTGCTCTTGAATTAAGCGATATAATAATGGCACAAATTGATAAAAATTAAATACATATAAATATTTACTTGGACTTTTTCAAAGCTTTCGACACAGTAGATCATGCAGTATTATTAGAACAATTACAATATTATGGCGTAAATGGAGTATATTTAAGTTTAATAAGAAGTCATAAAACAAATAGAAAACAGTATGTGGAAATAGATGCCAAATGAGAAATGCTTACTATTTCAACAGGCGTAACTCAAGGTTCGATTCTACCCCCACTGTTGTTTATCATAAACATTTAGTTGAATTACTTTGCCAAGGCAAAAGTTATGTTTTATAATGTATGCCGATGATACCACTCTCTCAAGTATACTAGATTCATTTCCCCATGTGTGAACAAAATGGAAATGCAGACTAATTTATTAATATAGAATTGAACAAAGTTAGTGAATGGCTAAAACTAAACAAATTATGTCTCAATGTTAACAAAACAAAGCATATGATTTTCAAAAGAACCAGAAGAAAAGTTGCGACTTCCCTTTTACTAAAAATAGATAACATAACTATTGATAGAGTGTTTAAATTATTTTTTCTTGGAATAAGTTTTAATGAGCAATGAGAAAAAGTTACATCGACAACATTTCAAATAGGTTTTCAAAGACGATTGGTATTCAACATAGACTAAAAAGGTTATTACCTCTTAATATAAAGGTCATATTGTACAAAACACAGATATTGCCACACTTAAACAAGGGCATAATGGTATGGGGCTACCAATGTGATATAATGCAAAAACTTCAAAAGAAACTATATGAAAATATAATGCTCACACTAAACCACTGTTCAAAAGTCTTCAATTACTCAAAATAGAACACCTATTAAAATAACAAGAATTAAATTGTATAAAAAATTAAAACACTACAAACATCATGTCTACCTTCAAAACTTCCAACTTACAACAAAACTATAGTGTTCACAATTATTACACACATGGACAATACAACATACACACAACCAGGGTACAATATGAATTTGCGGAAAAAGGATCACATACACTTTGCTACATATGATCAATAATGCATCCGATTTACTAAAAAATAAAATAAATCTACACTCACAATTTACATGGTTTTGCAACTTATATATTAAATATCACTACTGCACACACCCACCCACCCACCCCCCACACACACAATACAATACAATACGACCAAAAGCCCTATAGGCCAAAATCCAATAGGTCAAAAGCCCTCACATTTTATATATATTTATCTGATATTTTACCCTTGGGTCAAAAGCCCTCTTATTATATATATATATATATATATATATATATATATATATATATATATATATATATATATATATATTGTGTTGAATAGGCACATTGTAGTGTAATGAACAGAAATATTTTGATTGACCAACATTTATTTCCATGGAGTATATTGAACACAATAAGTACATCCATTCACAATCATAGTCATGAGTTTATTCAAATTATAGTCATTCACATTCATGAGTTCATTCAGTACAACTATATAGCATATAGAGGTTCACTTCCAGGTTGACAACCTTCTCTTGTAGCTGTTTTGTAGGCTTACAAATTATATACAGATATTCACTTTCATCTGATACAATGTCTAATAAAGCACAAAATAATTACTAAAATGTATTATTTTGTTTGATATCATTCACCAAATTAAAATTATTTATTATATTAATAGTAATATAATAATAATAATACATTTATTACTAAATAATAAAAAAATCTCAATGCGAGGGCTTTTGCCCTTTTACAAAGTAAGGGGTGAGGGTTTTTGACCTAGGGGTTTTTGACCTAGAGGGCTTCTGACCTACAAACATTACGCATTCAAATGCATTTGTGTACTTTAAACATTTGCATTTGAATGCGACCCACAGTCGTTTTATTTGTTAAATGTACAATCAAATGCACGATCAAATGCATGCGTAATTATTTGAATAATTATTATTGTTAGATTCACTTTCACAAGTTCACAACATGCCATTGGAAAAAAGTGCTCTATAGGTCAATGAACATGAAAAGACCAAGTTGTCTACAAGTTGATACATCAGAAATTATCTGTTCAATGGAACAATGCAGACAAATGACCCCCTGGTGTTGTGTTGGCATTGTTGGGGTGGGGTGGGGTGACAGCTCTATAGGGGGGAGTAAACATTAGCAATGGCAGCCCTAAATATCTACAGCCAGAGAGTGATTAGTGGTAGCTGTAATTATCTACCAGGTTATCTTCCCAGTGACCCAACCAGTGGGCAATCTATTTCCATTCTGGCCTACCTGAATGATTAGCCATTTATTCCCTGCCATGGTTCCCAGTAAACTATCAATTGTCTATTCCTCCCTCCCATTTCCACCATCTCTGCAGGCTTGGAACGGTGTGACTTAGCATATATTACTATGTTTTTTCTCTCCAACATATAAATATGTATGCAAAAGAGTCAAATAAAGTACATAAGTCTGTGTCTGTCTGTCTGATCCTGAAATCTGCTTCAGAATTGGAATCAGCTACAGTCGTTTCGGCCCCTGGCGGAATTCTATGACAGTTGTTTCAGCTGTGTTATATATCATGTGAAATATGATTGTGCACAGATACATATATCACACACGCCCACATAGGCATTCTTGTAATAATATCAGGGGCAGATATAGCCTTGTTGGTGGGGGGTCTCAGTCAGTCATAGTTTGTTCTACTTATGAACAAGAAGTGGGGACGTGTCCTTCTACTTACAGAAGGGTTAATATCAAGGTTGTTTGATTTAAATCATTTCATTTAAATCATTGATTTAAATCATTATTTAAACCACTGTAAAAAAATAAAAAAATACCTGATTTATGATTGTTTTATTTCCGATTTTTTTTATTGCTGATTTATATGAATTTAACACAATTAATTATTTACAAGCATCGAGATCAACAAAGTTTTGTGTGTTTTTAATACAAAAGCACAATGTGCGCACACTTGTGTTGCTGTATTGTCACCAGATAGCCTGATGGTTGAGCTATTCCCTTTCTGAATATATATATATATATATATATATATATATATATATATATATATATATATATATATATATATATATATATATATATATATATATAAACGTTTATGTACCAGATTTAAAAAAAAATCAAATAAATAAACAAAACCGGTTTGAAATAAACACAAATATGATTTTTTTTTAAATCACTTTTTTTTGCCCTGGTTAATATTAGCCAGCCGTTAATATTTTAATCTTTACATTGATACTAGTTCCCATGCCACTATACGTCAACCTGTCTGGTCTAAGGCTGGTCATGCTTAACAAAATAAAAATATGGTATGCTTTTGGAACAAATCACTAAATGGATAGATGACAGATCACCAGTAGATATTATCTAATCAAATGTTCAGCAAGCTTTCGACAAATTGCCACATCAAAGATTACCACTTAAATTAAAAACCCACAGTATCAGGGATGGTATAATCAAGCCCAGACCTGGTGTAATAGTAATATGTAATAGTAACGATTACAATTGTTTAAGTAATAGATGAAACAGAACGCAATGTAATAGTTATAGTAATATAAAGCAAAGTAATAGTAATTGAGCAATTACTCTGCTATTACAATTGAACATTTCAATCACACCAAAATTCAATTTCATTGAAAATAATCAGACCAAAAATATCATTTTTGACATACTGGGACCTGGACAAGTATTATGGTCAGTCTTTCTCATACATACATATTTATTTATTTCCCAACAGTGCTGACAAAATGGTTTAATATCTTAATCATGACAGTCAATGAACTTTAGCACAATTAGCAGGAGACACTGAGACAGTGTGATTCCTATATGGCTAATTTGTCATTTGAAGCTAGCACCAAGAGCCATCCATTTCACACAAGCCTATTCATTCATTCACTGAAGCATGTAAAGCAGCTTGGTATTGCAGCTTCAAATGGAAATAAAATTATCCGGTTGATATATAGAAATATAACACATGGATGATTCCATATCAAATCAACCAATGGTCAAACATTTTATGTCTCAGAATTTACTTAAACTTTAACCAATGAATAAATAGCTACACCTGATCACTTCTGCAAAAGACGAAGATTAGCATGCAAAATGTGTCTGTAAAGCATTATTTTTTTTAACTTGAGGAGTTTACAAGCTACTTAATTGAAATGTGCTGAAGGTATGGACATGTTGGTACATGTTATCTATGCAAAATTCAAGAATTATAGGACAAACGACAATTTGTATATGAGGGACACGAAAATATAACATATATATTTGTAATTCTAATAATTACAGAAGAGCTCAGGTATACTTAGGCATTGATTAAAATTTAAGGACATTCTGAGACATCAACTATTTGACCATGTGGGTTGATTTGACCCCTATATATTATGATATTGTGTTGTAATCTTTAGATTAGATAAAAACACAAAATGCATCCACCTGAAATATTTGTTCAGCATCAAGCCAACTGAATAGGGAATCCATAGGCATGGTTATATTGTTATGTAGCTTCACTGGTAAAAGTTTAGTTGAATTAAAAACTATGAGTGCAACATGCCTTGGTTGATGTGAGATGGAATGCCCCTCACTGGGGACGAAGTACTCGGCACTAATGTACTCAAACACATGTTCATAGTCATAGAAATTATGGTCATGTACTCATACTCGTACTTGTACTCATGTTCAGTGTTCTCACATATTATGAGTACATTACAAGTACATGTGAGTATTTATTAAATGATACTGTAAAAATTATTTAAAAATAGTTTCAATGGAAAATGCAATAGTAATAGTAATAGATAGCATTGTCTTCAGCATGTAAAAGTAATAGTAGTAGAAAGAAAACTAAGTAACAGTAATCTATTATATTGCAATGTAATAGACCAGAGGCCTGATTATGAGTACATTACAAGTACATGTGAGTATTTATTCAATGCTATTGTAAACATTATTTAACTTCTCATTTTATCAAACCATTAACAACTATTACTTTTCTGCTCATTAACTGAAAGAGGCATCATTTTTTGGTTCCCTTTCCAGCCAGAAACCCCCAGTTAATATCCACAGTTGTGTTAGTTACCAAAGCAGGTTTGTTTGTGTAATGAAGCCAAGAAACCTACAAAGTCATTCATCACATTGACAGTTGCTAATCCACCCCATCCCAAAACATTAATAGATCCATGTCTAGACTGGCAAGAACATTTAATTGTGCACAATGGTAATTTTACGCCTCATTTATAAAAGGTTCAAATCCATTATGGGATTTAAAGTGATTTTCAAGAGATAATTGGAATTGCTTATATTGTTTATTTAAAAAACGCATCATGCAAGATATAATTGCATTCATACTCAATCGCAACTTTTAGCCATGTATTCATACTTAACCATCATCAATGTACTTTACTCATACTTTAGTCTTTACTCATGAAAATGTAGTCAGCCTGTTTTTTTGTAGCCTGCTTTTTTGTAGTCGGTTGTGGAAGTAATTGTAAATCGTCTACAAAAAGGTGGATGAGAGATAAAATGGGGGTAATGCCATTGTACAGTATGAACAGGACATACCCTACCTAGGCTAGGGCATGTAGGGCCATGCTACAACTGTGAGTTGAGATTTACAACTACGGTAGGTAAATATAGCTATTGGTGCAGTTTTCAAGCCATTCCTGTTTTCAACCCATTGAAATCTCGTTTGATATCGCATTGGAGACGCCACAGCATCTGTTTACGACAATAACGATACAGAATCTTGTCTGAGCAAAATATATTTTGACATATAATATAAGACGGAACACTTTTATTATATTAATACCTTGATAAAAAACGACTTTGCATGCTTACCAGACATTATTATTGAGCGCCAACTGATGTGCGTTTCGTTCTTGACCATGTGACAATAATCGCCCTTTTTCTGGTAGACATGTGGCAAGCCAGTCTTGTCATAAAAGTAAGAATAATTAAAATGTGTTAAATATACGAGGTAAAATACTACATTAATGTTATATATTCAATACAAGTATATGTGGATGTGTTTCATAGAGTGTATGAAAAGCCTGATCGTTATAAAAAAAGTTGAAATAATTGGAACAAAGATGCAAAATGAAAAAGCATTGTCTGTACGGCTTGCCATAGATATAGGTTGAATTCCGACAGTTTCCTCACGCGACATGGTTCAGACGTTCAATATAAGTTTTTCACTCAAAACAACTGTTTTAATAATTTGTTTGCATTGTATAGATAAAGTAGCTGTTAGTGATTTGGTATATCGATTTCTTTTACAAAATGTTTCTTCAGATTTTTTTTAAAAGGCATTTTCTATTAAACAGGGAGTAAACTACACCGATCACCATACGTGTTTAGTGCGCAATTTTTTTATCTACACCTTATGTTTTAGTTCTACATTGCACTGTACATAGCATATAAATAGTTCCTTTTTGCTGGCCTGCATCCTCAGCGCGGTGCCACTTACTTAGCACCATCCCCATAATATCGCTCACCACATTCAACGTAAACTAATGACAATATTGTTTGTTACGTATATTAGTACCTGCTATGAGTAATAATGATTTATATACAATGTCACTGGGCTCTGTAAAATTTAAAACGAAATTGGGATGTTATTATTTAAAAGTTAAACCATCTTACCTATTTATGCTTGTGCATTTCCTTTTCAACCTATCGGAGAATGAAGGAAATAATGCGCGGATTGAGTGAGAAGCTAGTCCCTAGAGGGCGATACTTCACTGATCTGTTGACCTCAATTATCCATTATGTGGCGCCACCATTTGATGCGCTCAGGATTGCATGAGTTATGCTAGGCAAAATTATCCTCTCCACTCTTCGTCTCTGGGGCGAAAGTCGAGACTGGCATTTGCTAAAGTATGGTTTAGGCAGTTCCATAGCCAAATAGCTACGGCACTAATAACTTCAGTTTTAAAACCAATACGCACTAACCGTTTCACATGTGTATTCTGTGACATACAACCGACAATTGGGCGTCAATAAACTGAAGAAATGTGCTCCAAATAATTATTATGAGTACTTTTATCGATGACATAGAAAACATTTCTCAATTAGCCGCCATACTGTGCACGTGATGTTGCCTTTGGGTCACATGATCAAACGCTATTTCGTGTAGAATGAGGCCAGAATGGGCCAGCAGCACAGACATCAATAAAACACCCGTTAGTAAGTTAGTAGTTTATAGGGGCATGCTTAATGATGTAACTCCATGGCCAGCAGCGGCAATTCTTAGCGTAACCTTATATAGATCCACAGGATTCCCGCTAGGTATTCTCACTCATAACAACATCCGGTTATATACAAATGTTGACAAGCACATGCGTTCTGACAAAAAGGTAATAATCCAAATTATAGCGAGAGAGAGAGAGAGAGAGAGAGAGAGAGGGAGATAGAGAGAGAGAGAGAGAGAGAGAGAGAGAGAGAGAGAGAGAGAGAGAGAGAGAGAGAGAGAGAGAGAGAGAGAGAGAGAGAGAGAGAGAGAGA
>BSQZ01000206.1:32500-111894 GCA_033239005.1 Lamellibrachia satsuma | reverse complement strand
AATCATTTAAAGGGGAACTGAAGCAATTTTGTGTTATGCCGTATATTTAAATATATATTATCAAACTATGCATTAATGGTGACAGATACCTGCTAATTTATGAGATAAACTGAAAAACTGATTTTGTTCGAGACAAAAATCGACAAAATGCATCACTGCGTATCGCCATCTTGTTGTCGAAACGAGTGGTTTGAGTCGCGTATATCTAATCAATGTAAATTTTCGATTTTTTGCGATTTATTTCGTAAATAGGCATTCTGGAGCGAAAAAAAAGATATGGGTCTCTGTTATATATACAAGTGTTTACACACGTGAACAAAATAACGGTTTTGTTCGTTCCAAATAAAAAAGTTAAAGAAATTACAACAAAACACGCTAAAAATCGTGGAAAACGCCACACTTCTCGAACGCACGAGACGCTAACCAACGAGAATATGCGATAACGTAATACCGGAACTATTTTTTATTTGTTGACAAGATAGATGCATCGCTTGTGACAGTTTTACCAGATCTGCTACTAGCGATTAGTGGTTTACTGAACTTCCGTAATAGTTGTCTATCTTTGGAGAAATGGAAACCACAGACGAAGAGTCTACTTCGACAGGCCACACGGAAACAACAGTTGACAGTCGTAAAGTGTCACCGAGTGTGCGAGTCACGCTCCAGACTCCAGGTCGGCTTCGCCTTTGTTGACGTTGGATTCAGGAAAAATTACAACAGCGCTTTGACTGTCAACGATTCCTGACTAGGTAATGTGATGTTGTGAACCTGTGGAAATTGCGTCCCGATGTCTGCGCACGTTTACGTTGAGTCATCATGCTGCGCCGAGGAAGCTACCATGCCTAGGGCTGGCTATGGCTATGCTAGCACCGTGTGCCCGACCGCGTTCGTGCTTGCATCACCGTACGAAGGCGAAGACGATGATTTTGTAGTGATATGCACAAACAGAGCAGTGCTAGATGTAGGTCTGCTGTCATTGCATGATTTGCGTGCCGACTCATTGATTCGTGGGCAGGTCAGTAATTCAATTGTTATCGAATCATTGCCATTTTAATAATCATATTTTTTCTGCATATTTCTTTTACCTAGCCCGAGGGCGAGGTCCGAACTACAATCACAATGGCAATGCAAGCAGGCTTTTCTGTTTATTTTGTATCTGATCTAATGAAGTGTACCGTGACTGTATTTTAATATTGTGTTTGATTTTGTGTTGAATAACATTGATGACAATAATAACATGAGGGTTTATTTAATTCATTATGTGAATATATATATATTCTTAAATGTTACCGTAATCGTGATTGTAATAATGATTGTAATCATGACTACATTAGCAATTGTGATTGCAATAATTACTGTAATCATGATTACATTAATATTCGTACTTGTAATCACCCCTCTCTGTAGCACACCACAACACCTTGTTGTTTGGTGCAATGTAATAATTTAAATAACAATAATTAACTACTGACAGTATGTAATGTTCACAGTTTTGCAACTATTATGGTAATTATGGAATTAGTGCTATCAACTAACCCTGACAAATTATATTTCAGGCTCAGGAAAGGCAAGACAAGTAATCCCATCCTGCGATGTGGGAAGGATCTGTGATGTCTATTCTGAACCGAATTGAATTGATGGAAAGTTTAGCTATGGAGATTGACCTGACACAGGTGAGTGTACTAATAGTCTGTTATAGACAAATTGTGAGGCACCCACAGTATGCAGCAGGTCGAAAAACAACCTGGAAAACTACAAAAATTCCCACTAAAATATTAATAACTGAATGATGTGAATGCCTTCTTATCTATATCCCATTTCTGTCAACAAAAATGTTACCTGCAGCATCTTGCATGTCACTACATACAATTTCATTTATATTGAGACCAACATAAAATATATCAAACGTTTATTCACATAGTAAAACCAAAGAAATAAGGCTAACTAGAACGACTGAAACCAAGACTAAACATTGACCTAAAACAGTGACTTCTACCACCGGGAAATACAACCTGGAACATGGATATCACAGTTACACACATCATTATTATGCCACAACATATCAAATATACTGGTAGTTTAGCTTAGGAAATTTTAACTGTTTCACCATCATCATCTGTACCAATGGCAATAGACTACTTGTTTTGATTGGACAATAAATGTACACCAATCATGTGTAACAATATTACTTGTTCTGACTGACAGTAAATGTACACCAATCATGCATACCAATACACTATTTGTTCCTACCAACAGTAAATGTACACCAATGTTCTCATTCTGGAATCTGCACCATTTCACTACTTCTTCTGACAGTAAATGTACACCAATCATGTGTATCCAATATACTACTTCTTCTGACTGAATTTACTACTTGTTCCTACCGACAGCAAATGTAAACCAAGCGTCTCATTCTCTACCAAATACACTACTTGTACTGACAGTAAATGTACACCAATCATATGTATCAATACACTACTTGTTCTGACTGATAGTACTTGCACACCAACCATCTGTTCCAATACATTACTGGCAGTAAATATACACCAATACACTACTTATTCTGACTGATAGTACATGTACACCTAACATATTCAATTCACCTTTCACTCATCCAGGGGTAGAAATCAGCACACTTTCCTCTGACAGACACCCCAGTATCCGAAAGACCTTGGCTGATAGATCAGACATGAGTACAACCTGTGTCACAGTTTATGGCTGTTTGGTGTGTGGCAGGTGCAGAAAAGTGACATAAGTTTTTCTCACGAATGACAAACTTCTTCTCTTTCTCACAGGTGTCGGAGCTGCTTGAGTTACCCTCGGTTATGTCGCTGTTATCACATAGTGTGCATCATCTGCACCAATGTCTTTATTCTCACTGAATCTGATGGAAGCTTCACATAGGAGTAGTGCAATAATGTCATCCATTACTACAGCAGCATTCGCGAAGTGTCGCACTTGAAATATCGTTACTGGATCGATTTGCATTTCAGCATCAGTTGTATGTGGTGCCACAGCAGTAGTAGCAGTGATGGCACTAAAGGTGACATCCGTAATGTAAAGATTGACGGCATCACCCGTAGCGCTGGACGCTTCAAAACTAGTACCTGTACTTGTACGAACCAATGGTGAATCCTTCATCTGAAAAGATTACACATACAGTGACTTGAACATTTTACAAAATTAATTTTTGCATAATAAAAATTAATCACAATGTGAGAAACTTTCTGTTGTATATATTATTTTTAGAATATAAGAATGCCAGTGTCATATAGAATATATAAAGTAATCAACCACAGGGAAAAGCATTTTCCCTATGGAGCCATGTTAATTCAACCAATGGGTCTTTCACTGATCTCTTAATGTTTTTAATGAATCTGTTTGGTTAGTTTGACAAATGCCACTGGTAACATAACCAAACGCATGTAACCAAAATTGTAGCATCCTAGCTCCAAAGTGTATTATATTATCTAATCAACATTGCACTGTTTTCAATGGGCCAGGGAGGTCAAAATTCTATAGCAAATATGGACCCATAGGTATACTTTCTATGGGGTTACTTATTTTATATCTGACACTAGATTTAGATAACATAATGCATGAATATTGTTATTGGACCAAATGCAGATCTATGCTTGTGACATCTTTACCTTATAAATGCTGCACGCACACACACATACCAGCCCACACGTATATATATATATATATATATATATATATATATATATATATATATATATATATATGTAAATATATATATAATTATTAGGTATTATACTGAAAGCATCTGCTAGATAGTATGGTGCATGGACAAAAGCCCCTCCCGACAAAAGCCCCACAGACAAGCTTGTTTCAATTCAATTATACTGTTCATGACTGTTGCTGTAGTACACAGAGACAAGATATTGTCATGAATATACTTCAGGCATGTGGTCAATTCCATTCCGGAATTGGAACTGACCCTCAATTCCAGTTCCGGAATTGGAATTGACTTCAAAAATGTTTTTTTAATTGGAATTTATTTTTTCATAATTTATTTTTGGGGAATTGGAATTGATTTTGTTGGAATTATTGACTTGATACTGTTAATATTTACCCTTATATTTACTTATATTACTTTTAAAATCATATTTGTCTGCTATTAGCATGTCACCCTGAATCTGGTAACAGCCAAGTTGTCAACATTACAGCATAGACACTGTCTACTCTGGTATTGAAACATTGTGACCAAGAACAATATAATCAAGCATTTGCATCTAAAAGAAATACTAAGTTACTGTAACAGACAGTAAAACCAAAATCAGACCATTCAGGCCTCATTTTCTTTCTCAGTGTACAAGGTTTATTTACAGAGATTGCCAATTAAGGGCACCTGTCTGCTCATTCCCTTTGTGTGAGAGAGGAAGCCTGCCCCACTTGAATGCAGCCTCTTTTTTATCCAAGCCTAATGTTCAGCCCACAAGTTTCCAATACTACACATGTCACTGGTCACCTGTACAATGCTGTTTCATATGGCTGTAGGGTTTGCCCTTTGTAGTAATTAAAAATGTCCCCATGGAGAATACATGTTGGAGATTAGGATGTTGAAGACTCAAACTTTCCAGTAAATTTGATGAAATATCAATGATACCACAACTGAGAGCAATATAAATCTGCCTCCTAGTATATTTGCTCCCCCCCCAGGACATCTGCCCCTTTTTTCTATGATAGTTGACAAGTGAAAATCAGTTTGCAGTTTTATCATTATTACTACAATAACATAACATTCAATGACAAGTCGAAGTCACTTTAGCCTAATGCAATGGCCTATCCCCTGGAGTGTGTATGAGATGATCTTGTTACCAGTTGTCTTCCAGGTATCATTGATAGTCAGATCAGTGGTGGAAGATGGGTTCTTTGGGTGATGCTTCCACAAACTGGTGGACAGCAACGAGTCAGAGATCAGCTGGTTTGGAGTGCCCCTGGTATTAGCTGCCTTAGTTTTCAGGTCCTGACGGACCTTGGCAGCTTCTATCTGTGCCGTGTCACCATCATGGTTGCAGGCAGTCTTGTTGATCACATTCTGGATCTGGAGATCAGATCAGTGACCACAGCACCCTTGCATGATTAGGATCGATGCTGGCTTCACTCCCATTGAAGAGTAATCTTGTTGGTCCCCCTTCTTGGTGTAGGAATGACACTCAAAACATAGCTTCTGACCTCCTCAGATGCTAGTAGTAATTTCCATGATGAAGTTTATAAGTGTTTTCTGACAACTCTGGCTTGTGCATCCAGTTTTATAGAAAAATGGAGTCACTCCAACTCTCCATGGTAAATGCAATTCAAAAGAAACCTTGTTGAGATGGCTTCTTTCAAATATCCTCAATTGTCCTAACATGTCCTGGTCCTAATGTCACTGACTTCTTCCACAATTGCAATAAAGATAATCCTTTGATTACAGGATCATCTCCAACTACATAAAGTAATTTACTTGGCTGATCTGGCACAAAGAACATTAATTGCAATTAGGGTAATATATATCTTGAATTCATGTTCAGAAATAAAAAAAATAAGTTAAAAAAACATTTCTTAAAAAACTTACAAATAATCCAGAAGCTACGGACAGGGGGCAAATGTCCAGATTTTGAATAAGGCAAGGGGCTAATGTTTGGGGGGCAAGTGACAAAGGGGCAAATGTCCGGGAGGGGGGCAAATGACCTGGACCCAATATAAACAGGGGAAACTGTTCAAAACTCAGATTAATGACCCAACTGTCCAGGGCTGTCCAAAATGTCTGGTTTTGTTAGCAAAAATCCAGGAGAGGTGTCGCAGCAGAAAGTACATATGAAATGGCTGGATGCCATTTTAAAGTTTTTTTTATGGCAAACCTGATATATATATATATATATTTATATATATATATATATATGTGTGTGTGTGTGTATGTGTGCATTTAACGAACAATAATTTTTTAATCATATCTAATTAAATATGATTGTGCACACGTGACAAATAAAACTGTGTTAAAACGAATTGGATTTGAATTTTTCTTTAGCCTAGGATTTTAACAGTTGGAATTGATTTTTTGCAAGGCGGAATTAGAACTGATTTTTTGGAATTGACAAAACAGAATTGACCCCATGCCTGATATACTTCCTTCATATGTATAGCTTGTACTAATACTATTGTGGGTTGCCGACAGTTGCCCCCTCCCCCCACGATATTCATTACAGTGTTATCAGTCAACTTAGAATAAAATGTAATTAATACATCACTTAATGAACTTTCGGTTATTACATGTGGGGTTTAATCTGATCAATAAAGCAAATTCATTTTATATAATTTTGCCTTATTGTCAAGTCACAAGAATTCAGACAGAAATTGTAAAGTGTCATTATAGAAAGCAGACATGTAATCTGACAGTGTTCAACTGGGTAGATGACGATGCCTTAGTTTCCTTTCCAGCTAGACATTGCATGGGTGAAATGCATTTTACTTAAATATTTAAATACTTTATAAAAAAATTTGTAACTGCATTTGCACTTAATCACAATGAAAGTATTTGTATATTTAAATATTTCCATAAAGAATTTGAAATGTAAACAGCAACAGTAGGCTTCTGTTGCATTATAGTCTATACTGTCTTTTCGTCGTGTTTCTCCCATGCATCTAACCCCCCAGGCTTAGCTTTACGCTTGCCGCTTGCTCTCTAGGCATTTAGAACACAGGAGTATGATACTTAATTATTATGACTGTCAATAAATAATATCAAATTATTTTCTTGAATAATTTTGCCTAGTACATACGCCATGGCCCATGTTACAAGGCTGCAGTATATCCTGTAGCACTTACTGAGTTATTGTTATTGTTTTGAGTACGGCCACGTATTGACGGTACATCTGATCACGTCGAAAATAAATCGGCGGATTGGAAAACACTCGTAATTATATCAAACTATTAACACTTACTCGCACTTTATTGTATTCATACATTTCGATTTACTGTGGGTCATATATATGCTGACGTTGAAGCACAGCTGTGCTTATTGGGGTGGAACTATATTGTAATCGTAGTGATAAGTCACAATGGTAACGGTAATCCAATTTACTAACCTGGTTTCGGCTCGTCGCTTCCTACGCATCGCTCTGCCCTCTGATATCTGACGTTTCCTTGTCGCAGAATAGTCTGTAGATGCATGGTCATATGCGGAAAAAAAGATCTAAGATGGAACGGTGTCTTTGACCAAGAATGACATCTTGATGCTCACCGTCTGTCCATGCTCATCACATACGTCTTTTGTCTTGTAATCTGCATCGGAAAAGTGGTCACTCGCAGAGCCTGCGGCTGGCGGACACGGCAATTTCCGCATTTGCAACCACCTTTTCCGCTGCAAATTCTTCCTCGAAAGTCGATCAAAAGTTTTTTCCTTGCATTTGTAGTACTAGTTGATATATCCAGGAGCCATCCAGTGCACACCAGGTTTCTTTTTATTCGATTTTCCATGCGTTTCGGCCGTTTTTCCGAGAGGTTTTTACTGTGTGAACGCGGTGCCAGGAGCTCGTACTCAAACCACTCTGCCGCTGAGCCCCCCGCAGAGCAATATGGCGCCGCCCAGCGAAGATAATGGCAAAGTTTAAAAGGATATTACAAAATTACCGTGGCGTTGCGCCCATCATATAAGGGTGATATATACTGTAAATGGTATGTTATTATGTTTGGGCTATGGTTGTTCGAGTGCTTCACCCCCCCTTTAAGGCCAAGTTGGCCCCCACAATCATTCAAGAGCAGAAACACCTGAGACGCCGAACTAAATGCGCGGTTCCGGGTCAAGGAACACAATGAACGACTCCGCGACGCACAACAAGATCTTAATCAAAGACGTTTTCAGACGTCGTGCACGAAAATGGAGGGACACTTAGTGATTGTTGGACTACAAGGGGCAATTATAGTCTAAACTAAATACGCCTAATCACGTATCAAAGACATCCAGTAAACACACCAAGCTGGGTGCACCAGTCGGTAAGTCTAAATGAACTATATCATTTTAAAGTATGTATATTTTACGTTAATTATTACCAATTACCAATATTCGCGTTCCTAAAATCTGCCCATGTGTTTAAGATTTATCTTGAATATTATGTCCACTTTACGAATTCCCAAATTGTTAAGGCCATCATTCATTCACTGTTTTATATGTATTGCATTTGCACATAACATAATGAAAAGCAGGTGCATATCAAATATTTGTATAAAATATTTTTCTAATTCCGCCTATGCAATAACAATACATCAGACATATTCATAATCATACATATTCATAAAATATACATAAAAGTATTCAACATTTAAACATATTACTGCAAACATGCCGACGAATGACGATTTATTTTTGCAATTCCGGGGTGGCGTAAAACAACATTAACTTAATCACGTACTACAAACACACAACGATCAAACCGATCAACCTGAATGTATACAACATTCCTCGTAATATGACCATGACAATTTCAACATGTTATCACACCAAAAGGAAAAGGATTGTAGCATCTTAAGAACTGCTATTCATTCAATGAATGGTACTTTTTTATTATCGAACAGGTCACACACTGAATACTATTTATTAACTGTCGATAAGCCAGATAATTATTATAGCACCACGTGCCATAAGGAATGTGTTTTTGAGTAGATACGGTGACTATAAAAAATATATTTACATACAATATTATTCAAAGGTAATAAACCTGCAAGCAAAAACAGACTTCACAAACCTAAATACTTAATATTATGAAGTGTGAATTATGTAAATGTTTGTATGATGCCTTTTTTAAACAACCATAGTACACATCGGCGTGGCATGAAATGTAACTAGTTTTGGATGGTATCAGCAAGGATAGCTCCCCGTACTTCTTGCAGCAAATGCCTCAAAACATCCAATCTACTTGACTTTATATTACGTACCTTTCTGAAGAGCACTTCCCAGATATGCTCAATAGGGTTCAAGTCTGGGTTTTGAGCTAGCCAGTCCAAGACCCTTACATCAGAGTGCTCCAAGAAATTCGATACCTTCCTCGCTTTATGGGGTAAAATATTGTCCTGCTAGAAGACAAATGTGCCGTTGTGATGGTTGCAAAGGACATCATACCAAATATTGATGTAATTAATATTTTGCAATATTTAGGTTTATTAAGGTTATTTTTACTTGTACTTTTACGTATTGAATTAAATTAAAAAACAAATTGATGATGACGTCAACACGTTGTAATATATTTTCAATGCGTGTAGCGATTTTACTTATTATTCATTATTTTATTTGAAATATGAAAATAAATCATTACATAGTCATTAATCGACACTTTTTTAATTTTCATGTTGCTGTTATTACAATAGTTGGATTACACACGCACCTATACATCTTATACACAGTGTGCATAACAATGTAGGTGTTCACAGTTTCATATATTAAACGTTTCCTTTGTAGTTCAAAGGGGACACATTCCCCGGATTCTTACAAAACAAACAATTGTGAATGACATACACATTATTGAATGGAGTATGAAATAGTGAATGGCAATATATATGTAATGCGACTTCTAGTTGACTAAATGTTGCACAGACGTACGCACAAATGCATACACCTTTGATCATTTAATTTCAATGAATCGTGCAATTTTATTAATTGTTCAAATAGGGTTGCGCCATTAAAATTTAACGAGATTGCCACCCAAAAGCCAAACACCCCGATGGCAAGTGGACAAGGAAATCGTTGGCTTATCGAGAGTCCAACAGAGATATTTGTAAATATTTCGTTAGTTTTGTTTTTAAACATATTCACGCTGCTAGCCTTTGAAGTACTGGTTATAAACCATTATTCTAGGCTTCATATGTGAAACAAAGCTGTCATATGTCGTGTTTGAATAAATTTACTTCTTGCAGTCATTGTCAGCACACAACTCGCTGGCTGAGCCATCGGTGCTAGCCGCCTGAGCATCGTTACATTTGTATCAACTTGCCCCAGTACAATTATATTCACTGACTGCTGCCCGGGTCGATCTCAGTCGGTAAAGTCAATGCCGTCAAATTCGAGCCATTCTCGCTGGATATCGCATTACAGACGTCACTTTTCGAATGTATCGGTCCTTGAGAATGTAGGCAGTCTAAACAAGTTAATTGTTTCTAACAACATATTTATACATATGTTGGTATTTAAATTTTCATAAGGACAAATATACAGTGATCGCTATATGACAGTTATGTCGTGCCACACTGGTGACCTTAATGTAAATACTTCACTTTATCGGACAAAAGTATACTATTCGTAATAATCATCATAGGAAAGTTAACGAACGGACCCGTGGAGTTTGTACGTTTAATGTGAGGCATTTTTCGAACACGCGGAGTTTTTAGCTTGAATTAAAGCGAAAGCCTCGTTTTAGGGTGAAATGTGGTGGAAAAACCCGTCTCACCCACAATGGTTACCAATTACAAGGCATTGGTGAAGGTTGGTGAATATGGATAGTTCAATATAGACAATATGTGTGCTTTAGGCGATGGAATTGGCCGAAAATGGAAAACGTAACAGTTGCTAAATAATGATTTGCAAGTTGTCACGTAAACACGAAGGGCACGACAAAAGGTAGATACATTCTACAATCCCTCCCACAGTTTATCAACATCACTTTCACTCAACACACCCAATTCACCATAAAACAGTTGTTAAGAAATTATTATTGTATTAATTACAATTGTGTTTGTCTGTTTCTTGGGCAAATCGGGCGACATTTTATTTGTCATTTAGGGGGTGAAGGACACCTCACACATTTTTCGAACATATTTTTTTATTCCGCACACCCAATTCATCCAAATAGCGTTTGTTGGCTTGCTTTACTAAAATACCTACTGGGTTTAAGGTTTATAAAATTGGCACCGTTCTATATACGCATAGACGCTACCTGTCGTTTCACGCATGGCCTAGTTGTTGCTGGCCATACATTTCAGCTGACCTCCACACATTGCGAAAACTCTGAATAAGCGCCAGTCGCACTGGATAACCGTCGTATCATTCTTATCAGCCGAAGCTCACAACATGTTCAACCGTGGAATACTCTTTCGATATGGCGCTGGCTTAGTAACCGCATTCACTGTAATGTACTGTTTTATAACACATATGCCTCTTTTGCAATCAACACGCAAAGAATACAGTGTCCGCGGCGAAAATGGCTATACAACAAGTGGACTGGACGGTTTGCCATTGGAAACCAAGTTTGGTCCGCGTCCTGCTGTCAAGAAAACTGATAAATTACTCTCCAAAGGTATGTTTTCATATACTGTTTGCTGGCTTTTGAAGCATTTGTAGTAACCCCATCTTAACAAAATGAGTCGGTAAAAATTAAACTTCGCAAATGTCCCAAAAACATGTCTGAATCAGGTTATACATGCGTGTGATTAAATGCTACGAGTATAGTAAATAAACAAAACGAATCAAACATTATGGTAGAAGATATTGACCCTCACATAATTGGTATAACCGAATCATGGGCCAACACAGACGTAACATATGCTGAATTAGGAGATCGAATAGGAAGAAGGGGAGGGAGAGTTATTTTAGGAGTAACATTTAGTGCTGACATGAAAGTTTAAGAGCAATGTGGGATTGCTGCTTCGAAAGGAAACCAATTTCTAGGGCTAATTACTAGAACTATCATGTATAAGGAGAAACAGCTAATTGTACCCCTGTACAAAGCAATAGATAGACCACATTTGGAATATTGTATTCAAGCATGGAGGCCATATCGTATACAGGACATAGACAAGCTAGAAAGAATACAACGAAGAGCAACAAAAATTATTCAAGAATTGAGACACCTTAGTTACGAAAGTCGCTTATTACAATGTGGTTTAACAAAACTAGAGACCAGAAGACTAAGAGGAGAACAAATAGAAGTGTTTAAAATAGTGAATGGTTATGAGGATGTTGACAGGAATATGTTCTTCAAACTTAAAGAAGGCAGTAGAACCAGATGACATAAAGCAGCATTAGTTAAGGATCAGTATAGGTTGGACATGAGAAAGTACTCTTTCTCACAGAGGGTGATCAATGAATGAAACAAACTGTCAAATGATTGTGTTAATGCTAGTAGTGTGAATATGTTTAAAAATAGAATTGACAGATATTTGATAAATGCGGGCTACACATAGATGAGAAATTGTTGGACTCTCGATAAGCCAATGGCTTCCTTGTCCACTTGCCATCTGGAACTTGTTGTTTGGGATGGCAATCTTGTTAAATCTTGTTAATGCCGTTTTTAATAAACACTGGCTAATCCAACGATTTTGAGATTTTCCCACAAAATGATTCCTTAGTATACATTTTAACAATTACCATAATTTGTACTGTATATTTAGTTACGTTTAAGGTATTTAGTGTTATCTTGGAAGAGCTGTTCTCAGAACTTAGGACTCAGAATAAATTTATTTGACCTGTTTAGACACAAACACAATGATCATTTAAATAAGTAAGATCGGAAGACTCCCATTAAGATATATATAAGATATATATAATGTCGCCAGCATTATATATATATATATACATATATATATATATATATATATATATATATATATATATATATATATATATATATATATATATATATATATATATATATATATATATATATATATATATATATATATATATATATATATATATATATATATATATATATATATATATGTGTGTGTGTGTGTGTGTGTTCAATAAACATTATGCATTACATACTAAATGTAGTCATTGCTTTAAAAATTACAAATATAACAATTATGTGTAAAGCAGCAGGATTTATAATTTAGAATGAAATACTTTTTATGTAAGTGAAGAAACCATATAGATAGACTGTGTGTATAAATTTTATTTATGATCAAGTTAGGTGTATTGTGAATTGTCTCTACTATTTTATGTCTAGTGCTTTTTTGCGTATTAATATTTGACTCTGGGAATGAACAGATTATTTCTTTCACCTCTGTATTTTCTATGAATTTCATAGTTGTGTGTGTAGGGAATAGTATTGATATATTCGGGTGAATGATTGTTAACTAATTTGTAGTAATATTTTAGTTGTTGAGGTTTATAAATATCATCCAACTTTAGTAATTGAAGTTTTTTTTTATAAATAGGACCTGAGTAGGTATTATATTTACTTAAATATATTGTTTATATTGTTTTTTCTGTAGATTGAAGTTTCGATGTGCCTGATGATCACATAACAGTATACCATAATTAATAAGGAAATTGTACATGATAGATAATATTTTAAGTGGTCAAAAGTGCTTAAGTTTATTTAAAATTCCAATTTCTTTATATATTTTATTTTGTTTATTATTTGATAAATTTACTTTGATTGTTCTTTGAATAGGTTATTAAATTTTCACCGTCAAATTAACTTGATTGCTGGAGTGTTTCAATTTCTCAATTTTCATTAATTTTAGTCTGTTTTAAGATGTGATAGAGTAGATTTTTCTTAAGACCACCAAAATGTACTAAGAAATTATCGTTAATAATTTTATTCTCAGATCATCAACCTTATTTTTTAATTATAGAGAATATTCTAAAAGTAGAACTTCCTCCCAATTGTTTTTTTAAATAAACAAAGTGAAGAAGCCATGCAGAAAGTCAAAATTTTAATTATTGATTCTTATAACGTTTACAACAAATTATATAAACATCAAAAATGAGGACCCCCAATCTACATCTAAATCTAACATAATGCATGAAGAAATTATGCGTGCTAAAAATAAGTACATGCCAATAATGAAATTTACTAATCACAAACATAAAAATTCGACATGGATCATTCAAGGTTTGTTAAAATCTCTTACATATCGAGACACACTTTATAGACAATTAAAAATGTCTGATTCTAATTCACCTGATTATGATATCACTAACACTACCCTCTAAACGTAAAATTCCGTATTAAAAAGAAATATTCGTGCAATTAAACAAATTTGTTTTGAATCACGATTTAACCGATTCAAAAATTACATAAGAAATTCTTTCAAAAAATAAAGGAAAGAAAACATCCTCAAAACATTTTATACTGATAAATGAGATATAGCAAACAAATTCAATATTTTAAGTGGTTTACAAACATAGGTCAAACTATTGCAGAAAGCATTCACTATAAAGGAAACAAGAACTATGACTACTATTTAAATACACAAGTTAAATTTGTTAAAAAAATTAAGAATGTTAATGTCAATAAATGATCTTCCAACAAAAAGCAGAAGTGGATTCGACGGCATTTCTTCAAAATGTTTTAAAATAACTGAACACGCAATCATTAAATCCTTAAACTTAGTAATTAACCAAGTCATAAATACAAGTATATTTCCTGATAAACTTAAAATTGCAAAAGTAATTCCAATTTTCAAGAACGACGACCCAACATTATTATAAAATGATAGGCCTATTTTTGTCCTTCCAACTATTTATTTGTCTTAGAGAAAATCATCCACAATCAGTTATCTGCTTATTTTATTGATTCTAAGTTATTGTTTTGATAATCAGTATGGATTTAGACCTAATCATTCAATGGAATATGCATCACTCGAAAGAGTATATAGAATCATTACACAAATGGATAAACATTACTTACCAGTTAGTATTTTTCTTGACCTTTCATAAGGCATTTGATACTATTGACAATTCAACATTACTAAACAAATTAAAATACTATGGCTTAGATGGCAAAACTCTTCTTTCATTTAAAAGCTATTTAAAGAACCGCAAACAGTATACCGAATTTAAAGACACGACATCTGAGACTGTATTCATTAAAATTGGAGTACCACAATGGTCCATCTATGGACCACTATTATTATTTAATATATATATATATATATATATATATATATATATATATATATATATATATATATATATATATATATATATATATATATATATATATATATATATATATATATATATATATATATATATATATATATATATATATATAAATGAGTTCTTACAAACCAACCAAATGTTTAACTTTATAATATATGCTGATGATACCACGTTATTTAGCACTATTGAAACTCAGTGATAGTGTCCAAAATAAAAGAACAGAAACTGTAAAAAATTAAAAACTCCTCAAAATAGTTGAATGGCTTAATATTAATAAGCTGTCACTAAATAAAAGTAAATATAAATATATGACCTTCCAAATGCCAAGCAAAACTACGCAGACATTAATTCTCAAAATAGATAATATAGATATTGAGAAAGTGGAAGAATTTAACTTTTTAGGCTTAACTTTAGATACTAACTTAAATTGGAAAAAAACACACAGAAAAATCTCAATGAGTGTTCCAAAACTTTAGGAATATTAAACAGATTAAAACATGTGCTACCTTTAGAAACAAAAATTATTGTATACAATGCATTGCTATTACCTCATGTTAATTACTGTATTACGACATGGGGGTATCAAGGAAACATATTAGTGAAAATACAAAAGGAAGCAGTACCAATTATAACATTAAGCAAATATAATTCACACACAGAACAACTTTAAAAAACTCGGCATACTAAAAGTAGAAGACTTACTCAAATTACAAGAACGTAAATTTTACTACAAACATAGACATCAAAATCTACCTGTCTACTTAATAAATTGGTAGATAACCCAAATGCCAGCCTACACAAATATAATACTCGGAGAACAACTGAACTACATACTTCCAGAACTAAACGTGAATTTGCACAAATAATTTCTTAGATACAACTTGCCACATGTTATAAGCATTATACCTGATTTAGGTATAGACAAGATAGTGACTCATAGTTTTAAACGCTTTTTTATAACACTACATGCTACAAAAATATAACTTCACATGCACTATTCTAAATTGCTATATATGCTAACTAAATTAAATAAATTATGAATGAGTGTAACACAGTTCATGCAAATACAATTCAACTTTTCAGTTTGTATAATTGCATACATGCTTACACGCCTACAGGCGAAAACAACACACAAAACAACCCATCACCACACACTTAAATTGATTATACGTAAGACACAGACAAAAAAAACATACTTTTTAAATGTTGGAATATAGGTATAAGGAATATATATTATTTTTCATTTGACCTTAGTAGGAATCTCCCGTCCCACAACAAATATTTTTGCTTTTTTGTTGTTGCATAATGTATTACTTTTGTTGATTATTTATTAATTGTTATTGTATATTGTACAGTTCAATATGTGTATGTATCATGTATATCTGTATAATTTATACTACCACTCAACGTAATTTATCTACGTTTTTCTTATTAGATAAAAATAGAACAAAACATACTCACCATATAAACACGTACTAGTCGTGTATGTGTATGTCTCCAGTCATGGCAGAATTGGAGTTTGGCACAGGGAGCATTTCAGTTCACCACCAGCCCTATTCGTCTATATAATACATATCGTGAGTCCCGGTTTATCTTAACCGTCCATATCGCTTGATCTTGTCACCGTCCCATCCCAGCTTGAAGAGGTCTTCCGGGTTGACAATGGCCACTTTCTTATCTTGGCCGCTAGCTACTGCCAAGCAGTGAACCGTCACGGGTGAACCCGTACTTAACGGGGGCGTCATTCTTCACCTCACGGGGCAGTTTCCAGCGGAGGGAGGTCAGGTCGTCATAAATCATAATTTTGGGGCCACTTCATAATGTAGGAACTAAGTAAAATTGAATAAAACATAAATAAAATAACTCCATAGTGTCGATCTGTGTGTCCCTTCGCACGAATTTTGCCACTGTAGCTTTGGGCCGCCCGGGTAGTTAATAGCATACGCTGATATCTTCTCTTCTGGTGTCAACCCCGATTCTTTGCCAAGTGTTTACCACCAACTGAGACGTGTCCTCGGTTACACCTGTCGCAGTAGATGCCCGACAATGATGTTGTATCTCCGGCTGTATTGTTCCATACCACCGAGCTGTTATTTTTGTTTCTGTATTTCTTGATTCATATTTCAAAAGTCATCGTTTAGTTTTTGAACACATCCGGTGATTATTGTTTAATTCCTCGAATAGAAGTTTTGTCGTCTCCAAGAGAGCCACAGTGACCGCAGCAGTCACGGACTTGATTATAATCGGCTGAATAGCCGCAGTGACTTGGGTGACATTGTCATGTTCGATGTGTTCCGCTTGACTTCCGTAAAACAAAGCCAAACATGCCGTTAATTATTCGCTTTTTTGTTCCTAATTTGTGCATGGTCCCTAACAAATCGGGTATCGTTACAAAACTTTTCATCTTATCTTTTAATATATGGTCATCGCATTAACATACATATTATGAATGAGTCGAATAGGAGGGCATGAGGGGCACGCACTGTTTGTTCAGCTGTGTAAACAAACCCGGCTGTTTGTTACCACGTGATCCAGGAAAATAATTTTATTGGCGCAGCGATAAAGTCATTTAAATAATATCCATAGACGCATGCGCACTACGCATTTTCACCACGTCACACATCTGACCCACATAGCGAGTACAAACATGGCGTTCGATGTAGCGGGTTTGTTGATATCCTACCCGAAATGATCGCGACAAGACCAACACTTTGTTTAAACAATATTTAACAAGATTTAACAAGATTGCCATCCCAAACAACAAGTTCCAGATGGCAAGTGGACACAAAATTTTGTCATCTATATATAGCCCGCCCTTATCATATATCTGTTAATTATATTTTTAAAGATATTCACACCACTAACATTAACACAATCATTTAGCAGTTTGTTCCATTAATTTATCACCATATGTGAGAATGAGTACTTTCTCATGTCCAACCTACACTGTTCCTTATTTAATGCTGCTTTTTATCCTCTGGTTCTAATGCCTTCTTTAAGTTTGAAGAACATATTCCTATCAATATCCTCATAACCGTTCAGTATTTTAAACACTTCTATTTGGTCACCTCTTAGTCTCCTGGTCACTAGCGTTGTCAAACCACATGCTAGTAAACGGCTTTCATAAGTAAGGTCTCTCAATTCTGGAATCATTTTAGTTGCTATTCGTTGTATTCTTTCTAGCGTGTTTTTGTCCATCTTACGATGTGGCATCCATGCTTTTGTACAATATTCCAAATGTGGTCTAACTATTGCTTTGTATAGGGGTACAATTTCTCCGTATACGTATACTGTTTCTCCGTATACGTGATACTTCTTTTAATTAACTTTAACATTTGATTTCCTTTTGAAGCAGCAATCTCACATTGCTCAGAAACTTTCATGTCACTACTAAATGTTACTCCTAAGTCCTTTTCTTGTGTGATTCTACCTAGTACAGCATCCCCCATTTTATATTCTTCGTCTATGTTTCCATGTCCTATGTGTATGCATTTGCACTTGCATTTGCCATTTTTCTGACCATTTACAAAATGTATCTAGATCGTCATGTAAACTGTGTTTATCTGTATCATTTGTAACATTTCTTAATATGTTAGTGTCATCTGCAAATGTCAGTATTTTGATACATATGTCGTCTTCCAAATCATTTATATATATATATATATATATATATATATATATATATATATATATATATATATATATATATATATATATATATATATATATATATATATATATATATATATATATATATATATATATATATATATATATTACAAACAGTATAGGCTAACAATATATGTATATATATATATATATATTTATATATTAATATATATATATATATATATATATATATATATATTTATATATACTATATATATATATATATATATATATATATATATATATACATATATATATATATATATATATATATATATATATATATATATATATATATATATATATATACAAACAGTATATGTCCTAATACTGATCCATGTGGTACCCCACTCAAAACAGATTTCCAGTTTGAAATCTCACCACCTACTATTACACTGTCTTCTGTGTGTAATCCACTTTTCTACCCGGTTGATTACATCATAACCTATACCATGGGCTTTTTAGTTTAGGTTACAATCTTTGATGTGGCACTTTAGTGAAAGCTTTCTGAAAATCTAAGTAGACAACATCCACTGGTGACCTTTCATCCACCCACTTTGTAATTTCTTCAAAAAAAAACGTCAGAGATTGGTTACACATGACATTGCTTTTAGGAACCCGTGTTGAAATATATTTATTAATTTATGTTTTTCAAGGAATTCCACCATGTGGTCTCTAATTAATGTTTGGAGTACTGTATATACAACCGATGTTATACTCCCCGGTGTGTAATTTTCTGGCTTGTTCCTCGATCCCTTCTTAAATAGCGGCGTAATGTTTGTTTCTTTCCTTTCTGGAGGAACTATTCCTTCTTCTAGTTACAAGTTAAACACTTTTGCAAGTGGTGTACTAATTTGAACTACAATTTCCTTAAGCAGTTTTAGGGGTATCCCATCTACTCCAGGTTGTTTATTATCTTTCATCTTCTTAATATTAATTCCTGCCATTTCAAGAATTACAAATAACTGTCCTAAGTGATCTGATTGATTGCCTTCTGTGGTAAAAACTGGGCTGAAATACTCATTCAGAACCTCTGTCATTTGAAACCCGTCTGAAATTATGTTTCCAATGTTGTTTTCCAGTGGTCCGACCTTATCTCGAACTTTTTATTTACTCCTTACATAAGTAGAGAAACTCTTGCTGTCATTTTGTTATATTATATGTGATTTTGAGGTATGTTGTTGTTACTGAAGTAAATATTATGAATATTAAAATATCCACTTGCTGGGTCTCCTGTAAGCTTAATAACTTGCTTATTATGTTTTATATCACAAAAAATCAAGTAATTTTTTATTGCCTCGACTGTGTTTTACGAAAGATAGTCACTAGTAACAATTAGTAAGTGTTGTAGTTTTTCTAAAATAATAAATTAAGTATTATTTCCTTGTTATTAATTACAATCAAAACGTCGATTATATACGCTTATCATGATTGAAATGAGACGATTTTTACTGGCGGTTTATGTATTGTTGACAAAACATAATGGCCATTTGTAATATTGATATGTAATGTAATCGATCTGGTTGTGATGCGGGCCATTCGTAGAGTGCTACGTCCATTTCCTGGATGTTTTGATGACCATAAGTATTGGTCAGACCTAATGTGTTGTATGTAGCAACCTCCAGGAACCTAAGGTCCCATTCATTGGTAGTTGCATTGCAGAAAGACCAGCAGATGTCTTTATTCGGTTATCGCTGTGGGTCTACCCTTGGGCGGATGGAAATGAGTCTGCTGGAGATTGGACCACATCCCATGACAGATTTTGTGATATCCCTGTGAACTAGAAAACCAACGCCGTATTCATGTTTGTGTTGAGTAATTATGATATTTTGTACTAAAAATAGAAAACACAATGGTCCTCACCCATGTAATTTCTAGAGATGTTGTATTTTATGCATCCATGGTTAAAATATCCCAGCATGATGCATTCCCCATTACTCACTTCCGTTATATTGTTTTGATGTCCTCTTCGTTTATGTTCGGACATAAGCTAATCCAATAGTTAATTTTATTTCGTAAACCTGAATAAATTCTTTAATATATAACATAATATGTTCGCGTTCATGTTAATGTCACTACAGTAAGTTGTAATTTTACTGTTTTAAATGTTGAACGATGAACAGTTCTAAGAATGTCGTGATTATCAACAGGACTGCATTCGAAAGCGTAATACACTAACCATGTATATATGCCAGAGAAACTACTGATCGCCTAGCAGGCCCTATTATCGCTTTGTTGTTCAATGGAATTTGGAGCGTGCAGCCAGCCAACTTTGAATTTGGTATATTTATACATTGCTCTCTGACAACAGTTACGAAAGTCTCTTATTACAATGTGGTTTAACAACACTAGAGACCAGATGACTAAGAGGAGACCAAATAGAAGTGTTAAAAAATAGTGATGGGTTATGAGGATGTTAAAGAAGGCAGTAGAACCAGAGGACACAAAGCAGCATTAGTTAAGGAGCAGTGTAGGTTGGACATGAGAAAGTACTCTTTCTCACAGAGGGTGATAAATGAATGGAACAAACTGCCGAATGATTGTGTTAATGTTAGTAGTGTGAATATGTTTAAAACTAGAATTGACATATATTTGATAAGGGCGGCTACACATAGATGAGAAATTTTTTGGACTCTCGATAAGCCAATGGCTTCCTTGTCCATTTGCCATCTGGAACTTGTTGTTTGGGAAAGCAATCTTGTTAAATCTTGTTAAAAAACAATTGGCAAACCACTGTCGATCGGCCTCCGCGACTACAAACAGCGAACTGCTGAACAACACAAATGAGGCGATGTTGGGCATGCCCTACATCGCATGCCCTACATGTAGAGCATAGTATGTTTGGATGTAGGAAATTTGAAAATGTATATGATCTGACATAAGTGCATTTGAGCAGGGACATTGCCAAATTTGCTGATATAAAATGTTGAGAGTAAAATTGTGGATTTTTAGATGATTTTAATAGGCGGAAGGATATTTGTGATTTTTTGTTTGCCAGTGTGCGCTGTAATTCGTGCCAATATTGGTAAAAATTGAAGGATATCGCACATACGGGCATTATAAAAGAAGTAGAAACCGTGTGTTCCATGAAATACCGTCAGTACATTGGCGTCAAGAAGCGCCTGTGAATGGACTTTGTCCAGATATACGGCGCTATGCAAATGTACTTATTATTACAATTACTTATTATTATTATATCACAATAAGGATGTGGATACACTAGAACGAATACACGGGCGAATTCAGTTTGTTGTTGAAGAAGATTTCCCTACAACACATCGTACTTATTGCCAAGTTTGTGTGCTAGCTTTGTGCGGCAGTTTGTGAGCTGTCCGACTGTAGCTTTTGTGAGACGTTTGTAGACCGGAGATAATCACAGTTGCCATTCTGGAATATTGTTCAAGTTCGTTAATTCTAGATTCAAGGTGCCGTATTTGTCTTCTTTCTCGGCGTTCACTTGTCGTAGTTTCTTTACATGTGACAGTGTTTAAGGTATATTGCTCTTATATTGTAATATTTATTCTTGTAGCAGCTCTAGTTTTTTCGCTGATGAAATGTACGGTCACAGTACGGGTTGTGTCAGGTCAGTGGTCTCGTTGGACGGCTTAGGTAATGTTAGTCTGCCGTTACTGGTCGTGCTACACTTTCTGCATTTCAGCATTGTCGTTGGTTACGCCCACTAGACTAGGTCAATATTGCTTCCGGGGCAGTCACTCACAGAATATCTAATATCAAGACATTATGGCGACTGCAAGATTATACCACAACCCTGCCAGTCTTTGCTGAGAGTCAACATGGATTATGTAATTCTTCAGTTGGCCTATTTAGTGTTTAGCACATCGGATAATATTTACGCAGATATTCCGTGAGTGAACCCCCCAGGACAGCATTGTCGCCATATTTACCCTTGAGTTATGAAATCTTAAGCCTTCGAAAATATGGGCCCTGGTACCGGAATCCAAACATGTATATTAAAAGGGGTCCCGTAGGTATTTTTTTTTAATAATGCTTGTCAACAATCGGTTTTATGGTGAATCCAAAAAGTGATGTTGGCAAACTGGTCTTATGGTCTAACAGACAAAATCAAAATGGCGTCCGATTTTCCCACGAAATTGACAATCAACACCCTTTTAATTAGTATACAAATTATCTCTTAACAACAGTTTTGGGTTGATTTGGGGTGCTGAATCCCAAAAGTTATATTGCATAAATGTGGGAGGGTCGGTGATCCATAAATAAAAAAACATGCAAAATTTGCCCCTGCAATAGACGAGCACCCTCATAATTAGTATCATAATTATCTCTTAATCTCTTAATATTTTACGGTTAATATTTTGACAGTTATGCGTTAACTGTTTACCTCTTTATCGCCCACCATTGCCATTGGCACCTAATGTTGTTCGTTTGTCTTGGTAACTTAACTTATTCAGCATGGCGAGCATGCAGTTATAACTCCATTCTGTATATGTTTGTGATTATGAATTAATAATATATAATAATAGTGTGTTGGTGTTTTTGGCTAAGCTATTGGCTGTATGCTGTGCTAATACTAGTGATAGTTGCTCCATCAAACATCCCTAATTTGCGATCGGAGTCGGCCCTGGTCAACATTTCGAATTAAATCAATTAATCTTTATCCCCGAATTGTGACAGCATAAAGTAGCAATAGCATATTCTACCTTTTGATTTTTTTTTGTACGCATTCATTGTCATTGATCGCAAAATATGTGTTTTCTCTTCATGCTGCTCATTTGTTTATTATCTTTGCCTACATTATCTAAGGATAAATGCTGATTGATGATATTTACAATGCATAATAACACTCAGGCATTTTAATCATAGTATACGAATTAGCTTTTCGAAAACTCCAGCTGTACATCTTTCATGTATTGGTCTGTGTATACACAGAAAATTGTATGCGAAACCAGGTTGTAACCCACAATCATAGATGTGTATTATCCTCCTTCTTTCTGATGATATTTAAATGTCCTCCTTGATTTACCAAATATAAATACTAGATCATTCATGGATGTCCTTCAAACACATGCAACATTTTGACACGTTTCATGTCCTACTCCTGTCCATGGTCATTGGCTCGACTTGTTTATTACTAGATCTACTTTCATTAACATCAAGGCAATATTTCCAACTGATGGTTTATCAGATCACCATAGCGTCATTATTGATTTCTGTTTATAAGTCGGGTCAAGACCTGGAAAAACAATATCACATTTCGACCAATAAAATAAAAATTAAATTATCTTAAACGCCCTTCATGATGATCTTGCCAAATTTTATATTTTAATCCAACCTACATCTACATTATGCGAGCTTGTTAATCGTTACCAAGAAACAGTAAGTAAACTCCTGGATAAACATGCCTCAAAACAAAGTAAAAGTGTTCAAGTTCGCCTTCCATCGCCATGAATGTATTTAGAAATAATTGTAGCGAAACGTCGTCGTCGATATCTTGACAGAACTTGGCGACGAATTCGTTTTCCAATTGATGACGATGTTGTCAAAAACAAAATCTGATTAAAAGTTGGGGACCATGTTCTAAGTTATGTCGTTGCAGTCGGTTGTCAGTCAGTTGTAGACGATCACATTCCCTTCTGGTGTTTTATACGTGATGGCGTAAATAGTAATTTCGTCGTCATCGAACATGTGCAGTGGAGAATGGCAATGGGGAGCCGTAAAAATGCGAAGTGTGGGGATCACTAAACTGGTGCCGAAGGAAGCGTAGACAATTGACCAACAATACGTTTCAAACATCTATAGTTTGTTTTTACGGCACAGCAAGTTTGGATACCTGTGAATCCGGCGTGGTTGCCCACCGACAGTATAGTCGGACGGCTTGATTTCGTCAAAGCACGCCACTAGTTTTAATAAGAGGCAATAATAACAAAAACATCGGAAAGTGTCCATATGCCATAAACATTCAACATAATAACGTTGTTTCAATCAGGACAAAATCGTTATTGTTCAAAGTCTCCGTATAAATAACATAATCTCTATCACCGGCTGATACGGTGTCGCAGTGCATGAATTGGTCGTGTAAACACCCCGCAAGACCAATAAGCGATGCTAATTTGTTGTTGCGATCGTGTCGTTCGATTTGGAGCATGGTCCAATTCCACCGACTGTCATCAAAACTGAAGTCGGGATTGGGGCACAAAATCATTACCTCCATTGCCTTCCCAATACACCACAACCTAAACTAGTTCCCTCCTTCATTTCAGATGATGATTCCGTCGCGAAGAAACTCTACGACGAAGTTCGCGTGCTTTGCTGGGTGATGACGTCAGATACAAATCTGCCGAAAAAGGCGCGTCATGTGCAAGCCACGTGGGGACGCCGCTGCAACAAGGTGCTCTTCGTGAGCGATCACAAAGACGATGACTTCCCCACGATCGACGTCACCGTACAGAAAGGGCGACAGCACCTGACAGCGAAGTCTATGAAGGCGTTCGACTACATTTATAAGAACCATTACGACGACGCTGATTGGTTTTTGAAGGCTGATGACGACACGTACGTCATCGTAGAGAATCTCCGTTATTTTCTGTCGTCTCAGACTCCATCGGACCCTGTGTACTTCGGCCACCACTTTACGTGGAAAGTCAAACAGGGCTACCATTCCGGGGGCGCTGGCTACGTTCTAAGCCGCGAAGCTCTTCGTAGATTCGGCAACAGGAAGAATGGCACGTGCGCCAATGATTTCGGTGCCGAAGATGTGGAGGTGGGACGATGTCTACATAGGCTGGGTGTCTCCACGGGAGATTCCAGGGATGTGATGGGACGCAGTCGTTTTCATTGTTTACCGCCCAGTAGGCATATACTCGGACAATTCCCGAACAAGTACGACTCTTATGAGAAGTACGGAGCCAAGAAGGTTCGTCGGTTGTCGTATTTTTCTTGAGATTCAGTTATTTTTAAGAAAATTGTAGGAGATTTCGAAAGGCGAGGAGGCATGACTGTTGTGATTGGACCATTGCTCAGAAAGTTGTTCGATCACTTTCTTCGAACAAGCACGCGTTGGTGATGTTTGGCATGGAGTGAGCGAGTGAGTGAGTGAGTGAGTGAGTGACTGAGTGAGTGAATGGGTGAGTGGGTGGGTGGGTGGGTGGGTGAGAGAGTGGGTGAGTGAGTGAGTGTGTGAGTGAGTGAGTGAGTGAGTGAGTGAGTGAGTGAGTGAGTGAGTGAGTGGGTGGGTGGGTGGGTGGGTGGGTGCGTGGGTGAGTGAGTGAGTGAGTGAGTGAGTGAGTGAGTGAGTGAGTGAGTGAGTGAGTGAGTGGATGGGTGGGTGGGTGGGTGGGTGGATGGATGGATGGGTGGGTGGGTGGGTGTGTGGGTGAGTGAGTGCGTGAGTGAGTGAGTGAGTGAGTGCATGAGTGAGTGAGTGAGTGAGTGAGTGAGTCAGTCAGTCAGTCAGTCAGTTAGTCAGTCAGTGAGGGCGCCAGTCAGTCAATCAGCCCGCCGGCCAGCGCGTCAGAGCTTCAGTCAGTCAGTCAATCAGTCAGTCAGTCAGCCAGCCTGTCAGCCAGCCAGCCAGTCAGTCAGTCAGTCAGTCAGTCAATCAGTCAGTCAGTCAGTGTGTCAGTGAGCAAGTGTCCGAATCATTGCCTGAGTGAACATTTGATTGTGTGTCATGAATTTGAAACGAACATTATTAACACTATTTTCCCTGTGTCCTCAGGGCATGGATGTCTTAAGCGACTACGCCATCTCGTTTCACTACATAAAGCCCGACGAGATGTACACGCTCGAGTACTTGATATATCACCTGAAGACGCAAGGCATAGTACACGGTCCACTAGATGTGAACTATGTCAAGGCATCAGATAAAGCGCGAGACACCACGGTTACATGAGCTCCAGCAAAGATCGCAAAAGTCACAGCTGAATCTACACCAAAGAAAAATAAATACCATTAATGTTCCGCGCTATTCACTAGAAACGATAATCATGGGCAAGCAAGATTAGGAAGAAAGCGCGTTGCTCACATATAACTTGTTGCACGATATCTAGCCTCAATCGGGTGCAATATTTCTTGACAGATAGATCTATTTATCAGAAACGTCCTTCTTCATTTACATATTTCACTTGTCTCGTATTTAGAGTCATTTTGCAAAAAAGTATTCACTATAATATATCGGCACGTTTGTTTAAATGCAGTGTTTAGTTTTGATGAAATCATCGAACGGACTATTGTAATTATTAAAATTCGCTACAAAATGGTTCCGGTTGTATGTGTTATGTTACAAGGCTATTCATTCTTTGGCAGGTTACACGATCTAACGATGAAAGCCATATTTCGATAATTGTATTAAGTGTATGCACTGTTTTATTAAACCGAAACTTCAACTATTCCCACATTACACATTTGTAACTCATCGAACCTGATACGCTATGTGCAAAATCAACTGGGCTGGGGGGGGTGTTGTATTGCTTAACAGTGAAACGTTTATGTCTAAATACAGAGTAAAAGGTCTTACAACATTGAACGCAATAACAATGATGTTGGTAGGGCGCGAATCCACATGTGTTAGACAATCTATGACGAACAATTCTGAAACATTAAACCGCAGGCAACTTTATGGTGTAGTATGTTTTGTTGTTTTATGATTCATTTTACATTCGTGCGTATTTTTAGTACGAATTGCATGATCGAGTTCGCAACTTCATGTCGGTGACACACTCCCATCTTTATGGTATTGCTACACCATAAAGATATTTTATTGGTTGATGATTTCTGCTGTTTGCTGACGTCACAGATCGTCGGATCGTCACCGAAATGCGCAATGTTCCATAATAATTATCATAGGTCCTTCCTCGATTCAATTTATTCGCTCGTCTCGTCATTATCCGACAGGTAGAAAACCATAATAGTAAATAACTATAAAAAATGTCTTGTGGTTTTTTAATATATCGGCAATTGGTAGTTCAGACGCCATTTGTGCAAGGAGGCGAAGGAACTTAGAAAGAGGCGAGTGGATGTTGGCGCCTGTGAGTAGATACTGCCAGGCTGCCCCCAAAGTTACCGTATTACCATATAGACTAGTCTCGCTTATACGACTCTCGCTAGCCCTCTGAATCGCCGCTGGTAGCAGAGGCGTTGTCACGTTGTTTCGCACTACCTTCACTCCATTTTGTGAAGCACCAGCAGCCAATCGGCATCATTATCGAAATGCTACACTAAAATATTTTACCTGATTTAACTTTTCATTCGGACAGTTGTATAAATATAACAAAAGTTTAAAGTTAATTCTGATTGCGTCGTATAAACTGAAAAAAGTTAACTCTTATTTTATGAATTAGCTTAATGCCCGAATGACATCGTAATTTGCGCCCACAATCTGGGTGCATATATTATTTCGGTCACACTGAAAAGTATACATTGATTCCAGGCGATGATGTGGGCGACAAACGGTGGCACCACAGCACGGAGCGTGGTTAATTGAGGTTAAGTTGTAACGAGTGTACCTGCCATGAGCACTGTAGTACCATTCTCGCTAGCCACGGCAATACTACTGGACTGAATTCGAGTCCCGGAAAGGCGGCCTTCCCAGTAGTTTCACTTTCACTGGCAACGGACATATGGGAAGAATGTTGCACACATGTGTTTTTCGGGATGTAAAATTGACATATGTACGACGCTGTTACCTGGTATATATAGCCAGGGAGGTAAACAAACATGGATGACATATGAGTAACTTGTCATTGATGCACTTCACTTAAAGGTCACTCATCTATTCGCTTAAAGGTCCCTCCTCAATTCACATAAAGTTCTCTCCTCAATTCATTTAATGTTCCATCCTCAATTCATATAAAGGTTTATCCTCAATTCATTTAAAGGTCCCTCCTCAATTCACTTAAAAGTGCCTTTTCAATTCACAGAAAAGTCCCTCCTCAAGTCACGTAAAGGTCCCTCCTCAATTTACTTAATTGTCTCTTCTCAATTCACATAAAGGTATATCCTCAATTCACTAAAGGTATATCCTCAATTCACTTAAAGGTCCCTCCTCAATTCACACAAAGATCTCTCCTAAATTCACAGTCCTTCTCAATTAAAGGTTACGCTCATCTCATTTCAGATTCTTTCGAGAAAATCTCATATATCTAATTTCAGCTACGACATGCTAGCAGTTTTATTGTTTCATTGATTGACTGATTGTTTCATTGTTTCATTGATTGACTGAGTGCTTGATTGTTTCATTGAATGACTGTCGTTTTTCTTCTTTCGTTGATTGACCGAATGTTTGGTTGTTTCACTGATTGACTGATTGTTTGAATGTTTCATTGACTTACTGTTTGATTATTTCATTAATAGGTTGGTTGGTTGGTTGGTTGAAGATAAAATTCAGTAAAACGTAAACATTGCAGAATCAATGACAATTTTCCCAAATTTATATTAAAGACAAAGCACAATAGTGGTTTTTTTTAATGTTATTAGCACTTATGGTCAGCAATGTACATATGAAACAATAAAAAAGGTTTTATTTGTAAACTATAGATGAAGTGTTCTTTATCATTTCTTAATTATGTAAGGTAATGTCAATGCTACAACAATGGGATGACTTACTACGGGAAAACTTGTGGGGGAATTTTAGCGACAGGAATGTTGGACCTGATTTCCACTCATGCACACTTGCAAACAAATTTATGTAAACATAGGACCACGCCCGCACACACGCACCCACTCACACACATACACAAATAAAAAAAATATTTCTTCACATCATAGCAGTATAATACAGTGGAACCTAATTATTAAAGTAGCCCTTAAGACTGGGCTAAAGTGTCCTTAATAGTGAGCTGACATTATCAGTGGGACTTAATGTCCGATACGTTATTGTTATGGAAATAATTTAGACTGTCTCAGTGTGACCATAATGGTGAGATGGCTATAATAGCGAGGTGACCGTAAAGTGATGTTCAACTCTACTGCAAAATAGTCTGTATTTTGTGAAAAACAAACAATTCACAAGTTCAGTTCTTTGTAACTTTGATGCGAAAACATAGAACCGACAATTAAAAATTGTGGTGTTTCTCTAACATACATGCTCTTTTTATTTTTAATTTAACAAGATTGCCATCCAAGCCAAGAGCCTAGATCGGAAGTGGAGAAGGAAGCCATTGGCTTCTCGAGGGCCCAACATTATTCATGTATTTGAAACCCGCCCTCCTGACATATTTAAAAAAAAACATATTCACACTGCTAGCAGTTACACAAACTGTAGATAATGTGTTCCATTCATTTATTGTCCTCTGTGAGAACTACTACTTCCTGATATCCAATCTACACTGATCCTTTGCTATTGTTACCTCGTGTCCTCTAATTCTACTATCTTTCTTGAGTGAGAAAAAAATATGCCTATCAATATTTTTATACCCATTAAATATCTTTAAAACTTCAATCTCATCTACTCGTAACCTCCTTTTCTCTAGGGTTGTTAAACCACATTCCTTTAGGCGTTCTTCATAACTAAGATCTCTCAGTTCTGGAATCATTCCAGTTGCTCTTGCTCTCATCTGTATTCGTTCAAGCGTACCTATGTCCTTCTTACTATATTGTATCCACGCTTGTATACAATATTCTAAATAAGGTCTAACTATTGCTTATAGCTTTTTTCCTTGTATGTTATATTTCTCCTAATCAACACAATAATCTTACTACCATTTGAAGCTGCAATACCACACTGCTCTAAAACTTATATATCAGCACTTATTATTATTCCTAAGTCCTTTTCTTTTATATTAGTACCTAGCATTGTTAACCTTTCTAAACACGTTTGTATCATTTGCAAATGTCAGTACTTTGCTTGTAATATTATCGTCCAAATCATGCATGTATATTACGAATAATAAAGGTCCTAATACGGAGCCTTGTGGTACACCACTCAAAACTAATTTACACTTTGAAACCTCCCCATCTGCTACAACATGCTGTCTTCTACCAGTCAGCCATTGTTCTATCCAATCGATTATGCCATCCCCGATAGTACCAGACCGGGGGCCGAGTACATTTTTTAAGAGTGAATGACGAGTACGAGTACATTGGTGATAGCTGAGTACGAGTACGAGTACATTGCTCAAAGCTAAGTACGAGTTCGAGTACATTTCCACGAGTACGAGTACGAGTACATTTTGTACGATATCATAGTAACTGTGTATAATAATAATAAAGTATTTAAAAAACAAACATTGTGAATTAATTTGTATAATTCAGGAAGAGTTGATTATACAAAGGCAGTTAATCGTAATTTTATTTCAATTGGTAAAGTCCTATAGCTTGTAAAGAAATCCCTCTATTTCAATTGCCTATAATTTTACTAGTTCGTTTTTTATTTTGGATTACTGTACGTATATGCATTGCACAAATACACATGCATGCATGAATGCATGCATACATGCATACATACATACACACACACATACATACATACATACATACATACATACATAGATACATACATACATACATACATACATACATACATACATACATACATACGTACGTAATTACATATATGCATACATACATACATATATGCATTCACGCATACATATATACACACACATACATACATACATACATACATACATACATACATACATACATACATACATACATACATACATACATACATACATACATACATACATACACAGACGTACACACGTACACTCGTACACGCACGCAGTCGCATACCGACGCGCACATGTCTACGTTTACTTTGCAAAGTTCGACGCGGTATGCAGACCACGTCAACAATGGACAGACGAATTATGTCACAACAGCACACAAGTGTAATGATGGTTCTACAAACCTAATCGAAATGAGGTATCTACATGTTCAACCCATAAAGCATTTTTTTACAGTCTTGCAAATAATAACGTCGTGAAGTAGTATCGAGTACCGTTCTATTCATAGACATATTTATTCTGAAAAACTCGACTCTATCCATACATAATTGGACACGAATCCTAAACAGGCTGATATGTGTACAAGCATGTGCATTACATTTAGGATCTTTTAACATATCCAATTAGATTACGATATCGATGTTATATACCTATATGTCCAGCATTCTTGCTGGTCGAAGGAATATTTGATCCATGCAAGTGTTAATTGTAATTGTTAATTTGTTAGTTTAATTAACTCAATTAATTAAATTTTATTTTATTAATTAACTTTCTACAAAATCACAATTAAATTTAATTTCATTAATTAATTTTACAAAAAAGGAGTTAATTTTATTTTATTTTATTTAAAAAATCGCAATTTACGTTCAATTAAGTGCTCACGTGTGATAAAATGCCAAATGGTATATAGTATATAATATAGTATATATAATATATTTATATATATAAATATATATATATATATATAAATAAATATATATATATATATATATATATATATATATATATATATATATATATATATATATATATATATATATATATATATATATATATATATATATATACATATATACATATATATATATAAATATATATATATATATATATATATATATATATATATATATATATATATATATATATATATATATATATATATATATATATATATATATATATATATATATATATATATATATATATATATATGTATATATATATACGTATATATATATATATATATATATATATATATACATATATATATACATATATATATATATATATATATATATATATATATATATATATATATATATATATATATATATATATATATATATATATATATATATATATATATATATATATATATATATACAATTTGGCATTTTATCACACGTGTTCGTCATTGTATTTATGCTGGTAAATACATGTTCAAACTATTGTAATAGATGCATGTAATTTAATTTATTTGTGTGGAGTGGTACAATGAATGTCATTTATATCTAAGATATTTATTAAGTTATTTTTAGTATGCCTTAGTATGACAATGCAGCTTTCTGCGCCTTTGTGCGAAACTGGACACCATTAAATTAAAACCCGCAACGGGAGTAAATATTTATTCGAACGAACCTTGTCTAGTAATGTCAAATAACGGGACAGTCGCTATGCTATAATAAATAAGTGGAAATGGAGACGTTTCTTTCATGCAATCATACTAACTATAGTGACTTTGATTGGAGTATCCCTTGTCTACGTGGCCTACCACGGCATGTTGAAGCAGACATTCGCTGGACAACAAGATGGCATTAGCTTCCCGGTCAGCGTCACAAACGGGACGTATAACGATTACTGTCGGATTGCCGAAGAAACCGTATATGTGTGCTAACACCAGAAATATGATTAAAAATACCTGCAGCTATTTGTTATTGCGATCTCGACAGGGATAATTTAGGGGAAGAGGTTGATTTTGAAAAAAAATAATATATTAATAACTCATGACATACCATCTTTTTTAGATTTGAGTCTCACAATAGACATATGATGTTAACCATAAATAGAAACACTTACATAACTAGAAGGATAGGATAAATTTTGACTCGGTAAAACTTTTTAAATGAACATGTTCGAAACATGAAACATTAGCAGTTTAATTGCTCCTTATATTTTAGATTCATACGAAGGCCAACATATATAATAAATTGTTCTTCCATATGATTAGTTTTTCATACACTAAAATATAAGAAAAATGCATTTGAAAAAAATACTAAAATATATTTTGCAATAAAAAAATAATAAGTGATTATGATCAGTATAAACTATGGCAACAATGGTGCAATCAGTATAATATTTGTTTGCAAGACTAACAATATTAAGTGTTGTGATCAATATAAGCTGTGGCAATAATGGTTAAATCAATATAATATTTTGTTTCAATCAGGTAAAAATAGGTTAAGGATAAACTGGAACCACCCATTTTCGAAAAATAAATACCCAATGTTACAACCAATTATGTACACTCCGGGTTACTGTTGACCATTCATGTCCTGATAAGGGCAAAATATGAAACATAATACAAATAGCTTGACATTATCACCTGTTTGTGTATAGACAGGGAAATACGTATGCGCACGAGCTGTTTTAAACAAAAACACCTCCCACAGTGTCGCTGAATGGACATGTAACGAAACGATTGTACAACCAGTAATGTAATAATCCACCGGTAATGTAATAAATCGACCTGTAATGTAATAAATCGACCGGTAATGTATTAATCGTCTGGTAATGTAATAAACCGACCGGTAGTGTAAAACATCGACCGATAATGTAATGATCGACTGTTAATGTAATAATCGTCAGATAAAGTAATACATCGCCCAATAATGTAATAAAAAGGATGATGTTATGATGATGATGTTAATAATGATGATTTAGAAGGTGATGATGAGGGTGATAAACGATTATGATGATGATGACAATTAAGGGGTCATCTTACTGACGATGATAATGATAATGATGGTTATGACGATGATGATGATGATAAAGATTATGATGATGATGGTGATTATGACGACGATGATGATGATAACGATTATTATGATGATGATAATGATGATAATGATGATAACGATGGTGATGGTGAGGGTGATAAATGGTTATGAGGAAGAAGATAAAGACAATTAAGAGGTCTTTGTGATGATGATGATGATGATGATGATAATGATGACGAAAATGATGACAATGAGGGTGATCATTATTACGATTATGAGGACGAAGACAATGATACTTTCAGCCTCATCATCCTGCTCCTCCTCCTCATCGTCATCATCATCCTCATGTTCACCCTTATAATGGCTAGCCATGCTGACACCCACTCGATATTCACAAACGTATGATTAACGTAGGAATCTCAGAACGAGTGAGCCGCATGTTTTCTGGGAGGACGTATGGAATGCCGTTCATATAACCTCCCAGGTAATGCACGGCAGTATCTACATGTTGGCAAACAATAAGACAGAGCCAGACAGAGTGGTAAGGAAGAAGGGGGGTCATTAAAAAGGGTCACCTCAACAAATGACAGCTGTAATCTACATTCAGTTAAGGGATTGTCTCAAACATTTATTTAAGGGGTCATTAAAAATGCTTACAATTGAAATACCTGATCATCATTTGATCAAATTAAGTGTCATATCAAACAACTTAGGGAAATTCTCAACATCCATTGTGATATTATATTAGAAACTTAAGATATATATATATATATATATATATATATATATATATATATATATATATATATATATATATATATATATATATGTATGTATGTATGTATGTATGTATATGTATATGTATATGTATATGTATATATATATATATATATATATATATATATATATATATATATATATATATATATATATATATATATATATATATATATATATATATATATATATATATCCCCTCCCCGGCTACAGGCCTGATGTGACTCCCTGTTTGAACACTGTACACGAAGTTTTGCCTTAACGTGTTCCCTTTTCATTGAGTTTTCAATAGTGCACGTAGGTTGTTTAGGGTAATCACTAACTTTGTGGTGGAGAATTACCCCACCTCCCTATATTGAGTGTTAATGGTTAGCAGTTTTAGTGGATACAATGTTTTGTGGACATCCTTTTCAATGTGTTATGTTTATTACCTTAACTTCAGTATTGTATTATATTGTATTGTTTATATTATGTGGGTATTTGACCAGCCACAAGTGCTACTCTGTTATTGGTTTGACAGTATAGTCATTACATTTTGTTAGATTTTCTTTTATTATTTTGTTTGACAAGGATGAGTGCTTTGTTTACTCAAGACTCGTCATTTTAATGTTTATTTTATTTTTGTCATTATATTAATAAATTATATTATCTTCATCAACAACAGTTAGTTGCATTTCCTTGTAGAAGACAAGCTCAAGGTTCTGCCAACATGCCTCAGCAAGATATAAATACAGTAAATTTAATTATGATTCTGTTTCGTTATAACAACTACTATTGGTTATAATATACGACGGAGAGGACGGGGTGTGTGCACATAAAAATCTAGGTTAGGCATCAGGATATGTATATTGTTTTAGTCAGGACTTAAGGCTCAAATTGAAATGTTCGTTTTCATTATTGTTTGTCTGCAAATCATATTTCACCACCACCACCACCACCACCACCACCACCACCACCACTTGTGAAACTGACAACAGAATGCAAAAACGTTAAAGCAACAAAACGTGTCATCCCGATTATGGCACTTGGTTAAGTCACTCATTTACCACATGTAGGTTCACGCAAACTTATCTGCAAAACTGATACGTAAATAATTTATAATCTTTCTTTATACGTGTTACACTAGTCGGCAAAAAATACCCATATAGCTGTGTCGTCAGCAACTTGGCGTTATAAAGCCGTTCGTAGAGCTCTGGAATGAACCGTACCCCAATAGGCTTGTTCACTCACGCTTGTCGGCAGTCACGCGTGACTAGTCAACGAGTGACACGCCAAACAAATGTCCCACTTACTAACGGGGTCACATCTGATAACAGGTAGTAGACGCGTTAAAGCATCTCAACACGTCATCCCCGATTGTGACACTTAATTATGTCACTAATTTGCCACACATAGGTTCAAGCAAACTCACCTGGAATATAAACTCAGATGTGCTTCATACGTGCTACACTGGTCAGCAACAAGTTACTAGTAAAGCTGTGGCGTCAACATCATGGCGTAGTCAAACCGTTGGTAGAGCTCTGTAGAGATCCGCTTGTTCATTCACGCGTGTCGGCTGCTTAAATCGGTTCTCTATGAAATGCGTAACTGTGATTCTGTTAGAGGAAAGGGCACATCGGGTCAAATGCCTGCGGTTGACTCTCAATTCCCTTGAGGCAGGGTAGATCAAACAATACAAGCATTATACATTACTATAAAAGTTTAGTCGTGGTGACATACAGTGAGACACAGGCAGGACACATGCTCACATTAATTTATGCTTACCTGATCATAATTAAGCATTTTCTAAATTATTATAGCGTCACATAGACATCGAAAAACCATCAATTAAACTGAAAACAATCATCACAATGTGTATGTGTGTGCGTGTGTGCGTGCGCGCGCATGCGTGCGCGTGGGTACGTGCGTGCTTGCGCGCGTGTGTGTTTGAAGTCATTATTTGGAATATTGTAAAACATTTTGCAAAATTATGATACACGTGTACAACTGTTGAAAGTTTGGCTGCCCTCTACACAGACCGCACGCAGTTATTGTTGATAGCATGTCCCATCCCCCGTCCCTTCATCAGTCAGGGGAGATCAGCAGTTTTCCATAGTAAGTTTTCTTGATATTATAACCTTTTACTACTTTTTGTTCACAATAAGTCAAGGTAGATGTAGACTGTTACTGTCGACTCACAACGATGTACTCATAGTTGTAGCTCAAATCCCGATTCCGCAACTGTGGTGGCTGCGGAGGGGAAACTTCACTGTAGGACGGGAATAAGGAGCCTAGGTGATGGGAACGGTGGGAAGGAATGAAGGTTTGTGAAAGGTGAATAGCGGGTGCACCGGAATGGCGGCTGATAAAGGGAGGGAGAGCCGGAGAGAGAGGTAGATAAATAAACAGAGAGACATACATATACTGCATTAACTGTCTATCTGTGACAGAGATAGGGCGAGAGGGTAGGATGGGAGGGAGTAAGTCAGGGGGAGGAGGCGAGCGAGCCAGGGAGGGGGTGACGCTGGGGAGAAGGCGAGCGAGCCAGTGAGGAGAGCGAACCAGGGAGGGAGTAGGTCAGGAGGAGGAGGTGAGCAAGCCAGGGAGGGAGTGGTTCAGGGGAAGGAGGCGAGCGAGCCAGGGAGGGAGTGAGTCAGGGGAGGTGAGCGAGCCAGGGAGTGAGTAAATCAGGACGAGGAGGCGAGCGAGCCAGGGAGGGAGTGAGTCAGGGGAAGGAGGTGAGCGAGGCAGGGAGGGAGTAAGTCACGGGGAGGAGGCGAGCGAGCCAGGGAGGAAGTGAGTCAGGGGAAGGAGGCAAGCGAGCCATGGAGGGAGTAAGCCAGGGAGTGAGTAGGTCTGGAGGAGGAGGTGAGCTAGCCATGGAGGGAGTAAATCAGGGGAGGTGAGCGAGCCAGGGAGGGTGTATGTCTGGAGGAGGAGGTGTGCGAGCCAGGGAGGGAGTGGGTCAGAGGAAGGAGGGAACGAGCCAGGGAGGGAGTAAGTCTGGGGAGCTAAGCGAGCCAGGGAGGGAGCTGGTCATTAGGAGGAGGTCAGCAAGCAAGGGAGGGAGTAGGTCAGGAGAGGAGGCGAACGAGCCAGCCAGGGTGGGAGTAAGTCAGGGGAAGGAGGCGAGCGAACCAGGGAGGGAGTAAGTTAGAGGAGGTGAGCGAGCCAGGGACGGAATAAGTCAGGGAAGGTGAGCGACATAAGCGAATACAGTTTAATTAAACATAACTGAAGAGTAGCATATAATGTCCACAAGTTCGCAACGTCACTGTATACAATTCAATATACTGTTTGTTCACTCCACCGCGAGATGCCGACGCTCGGCACCGCTGCCGTCCACTGTTCCGCTTTCCTCGTTTCACGCTTGTCTTACGCTAATCTCGCGCCAGTCTCGCGCCAGTCGATCGCCTTCAGCGTGCGTAACGCTTTCCTGCGTGTTCGCTCCAACGGCATCTATAGTGACTCCAGCGCAGCTCGGGCAGCTACGTGGTTAAACAATAATTACTAATAGTACATCAAGTTTATATTACATAACTGTCTATAATATATGTTCACTCAACAACGTTCACAACAATTATTTGCAACTAATAACTGTATTCCGGCAATAACACGTAATTGTCAAATCTATGTTAATCCGTCTGCATAGACACAATATCAGTATACTTATAAGTATTCGGTCTACTCACGGGTTAGCTACCCCTACTCATGTTCCTGAACATCGACTAGAAAGTTTCTGCTTTTGTCGCTTGCTCTGCATCGGGTGACCGTTACTGCATGTTCGACTTTTCGCCGCACTACGTTACGTCACAGCGCGCGCTACGCGTGTTTTCTCCTGCTCGCTGTATTATATTACACAAGAGCGCGCACATCTGCCGCACTGTATTACATAACAGCGTTGCACATCTAAATCGTCACAATGATCCCCCATTTAAGGTAAATCTCCGATTAATCAACATAGATGTAGATACAACAATTCGCAACATCAACATTACATAACTCACTGCGTCATACACTCAGCATCGCACGGCTGCTCAACTCAGATAGGGCATCAGTGGAGGTTATAAAAAGACACACACTGGTGAGTAATGTCTGACTGACTGATTTTATTTAATTGATTTGTCTCTCACCTGTTCAACTGCACATTTTCAAAATACATTGAGGGTAATGACAGTGACCGACACAATGCTGCTCTCTCACACTCTCACTCTCTCTGTCTTCTGTTGTTGTTTACAAGCAGTGGCTCCAGTATTATGTGCTGTGGATTAACACGCAAGCTGACATTGCAAATATGGCTACAACTTGTTTATGAATGTGTTGTAAATTATTTTGCAGCATGTACACTAATCTATGTACAATAACTGTCTTCCATTTCCCAGCATTAGCACCGGCACCAGAAAATTTCACACATGACACCATACTGGGCTAGCTAGCCTATACAATCTCTTGTTTTCTCCGTTTTGCATTGCCTCGCACCTGGTTACATGTCTGACCTACTGACCTAGTATGCACTAGTGCCCTGCGCGGGCCGGGCTTTGGGTCCAAGCCCGGCCCGGCCCGGCCCGCAACCCGGGCCGGGCCTCTACATAATTTCGCGGGCCGGGCCGGGCTTGGGCCTACATAGTGCGGGCCCGGGCCGGGCCTGGGCTGAAAACAATTTAAACACATCGGGCTTGGGCCGGGCCTGGGCCTAGTGTGAGTGGGCCGGGCCGGGCCGGGCCTGGGCTGGGCCTGGACATAATAAAAATATTCATACAAAACACCGATTATTACTTCTTCTTTTTTAACTGTTTATAAATTGTAATTCCGGTTAATGAATGTTTAAATTATTTATTTAGTATTATGTAGTTGCAAATTGAGACCTTGCATGGAATCAAATGGCCCCATAAGTTCACTTGGCTGGAAGTAGCCAGCCCCAAATATTTACTGTAGAAATATTTGTAGAGGCAATCAAGCCATGATTAACCATCAACTTATCACCCTTTGATCCTACCAGTGGACATTCTATTGTCTAGGTCTTCCCTCCAAACATTGCCCACCTGAATGACTTGCCAACTGCCAAGTGCCCACTAGGCCACTAACCCACTACCCAGAACCCAACCCAGTGGGTAATTGGTATTTTTCCCCAGTCCTAATTCATTCACACTTGTGCTAATTCACACATGTCTGAACCTGTCTGTCTCAGGCTAGTGACTGCAGGCCTGCTTGAAATGCCACTGGGTGTCAGTGCCAGTGGATGCCATTTAATTGAAATATCATATTAAATTATGTTAACTTAGTTGAGCTAATTCAATTAACAATATAAATTGGGGTTATGGCTTGCATAATGGTTAAGTCAGGGTTAGATAAACAAATCTCATACCCTAACCATAAGCCAATACAAGCAAAATATTTTAAAAAATTATCATATTTAATAGTAATGACACTAAGAAGTTTTTCTTTATTTTTCTTCAGGATATTCGTAAGTTTGAAGAAGTTGGTGGTGCTGGATTTTTAGAACTCATCCGTCACACTATGGACCTTCAGCATAAGAGTAGTACTCCACTAAGAGCTAAGGATATTATGCCCCATCCCATATATATATATATATATATATATATATATATATATATATATATATATATATATATATATATATATATATATATATATATATATATATATATATTAAATGTTTTTATTTAATAAAACAATAAGTCTGTTTTACAGTTTATTTGTTTTCGTCTTTGTTATAAGATTATAGGTTTATCTTCTGTAAACTTAGCGGGCCGCGGGCTTGCGGGCCGCGGGCCTTCAGCATAAGAGTAGTACTCCACTAAGAGCTAAGGATATTATGCCCCATCCCATATATATATATATATATATATATATATATATATATATATATATATATATATATATATATATATATATATATATTTATATATATATATGTTTTTATTTAATAAAACAATAAGTCTGCTTTACAGTTTATTTGTTTTCGTCTTTGTTATAAGATTATAGGTTTATCTTCTGTAAACTTAGCGGGCCGCGGGCTTGCGGGCCGCGGGCTTACCCATATTTGGCCCGCGGGTATGGGCCGGGCCTGGGCCTGAAACTTGCGGGCCGGACCGGGCCTGGGCCAAACATTCACGGTCTGGGTCGGGCCTGGGCCGGACCTGGGCCTAAATTCTAGTTCGCGGGCCTGGGCCGGGCCGGGCTTGAAAAATTATTGCGGGCCTAGTCCGGGCCTGGACTCTAACTGCTAATTGCGGGCCGGACTTGGGATAAAATTCTAGGCCCGCGCAGGGCACTAGTATGCACCTACCAGCAACCTTCGGTCTGCGGACCTGCGTTTGCTGGTAGTACCGCGCTACAAACTGGAGCGCTTTCTCGGTGTCCGGACCGACAAGCAGATACGCAGTGTACATATTGAGAACCTTTTGTTTAGGTGCACGCATTTCCAATGGGGAATAACTGTGAACGAGGACATTGTTTATGAACATGTATTTTATTTATTTATTTAATATAATAATTTATTTATTATTGACCTTTAAGGTGCGGTTGTTGTTCACGTGATCACTCATCCGGAACGAGCACATCACCAGCAATTTTCCTTTGAAATACGACTGGGGCATTCTTATTAAAGCGTCCACGACGTCATGATCGTTATCATAGCTACACAAAATGTGGCGTCTGTATCGATAGTCCTGTAAAAGAACTGCTGTTAATGGACACGATAATAGCTGCCATGACTGTAGGTACAACAGCCTGTCCTTCCCCGACTGAAGTTATCCTTGGAAAAGTTGGAAGTGGGCTCATCTCCATCAACAACTCCAACACTCCAGATATGGAGAGAGAATGGGGCACCAGATCATTGCTTGGTTCGATCAATAACTAACTGAAATATATGTTTGCAATGTGATGAGCTGTTCCTCAAAGCAGCAAGAGGAGTAGAACATGGATCAGAGTTTGGTTTACCACATTCTATTGATATGACTTTGTTCCCCCAAATATTGCGAACCGTCATATATCATTCAACTCAAAACTTTGTGTGCGTGATGATATCCTGTCAAAATCACACTGCAAGGTGGGTATGGTGTCTTGCCTACAGTCAATAACACCGGGCCAACAATGCCTCATGTCGTCCGTTGCCACATCAACAACGTTGATCATGGTGATGCCAGCCATCAATGCCAACAGGTCTTTTCGTGGTCCCAGGTGTACAACATTGAAATCTATACTAACATAGAGCTAGATAAATTGTTTGACATTACATGTACATATATGAAGGCATGCCCATTTTCGCTGGGTTCGGGGTGTTATAACGAATCCCCTTTTTGAAAGAACCAACCAGAAATTCCCGACTAATTTTGTACGCCCGACCCCCCCCCCCTTAAAAAACCCGAGGCCGTAGATGTGGCCATCTAATGTGTGCAGGACTCTGAAGGCAGGGCATCGCTGTGGTAAATTGTCTACCAGTCACCAGTCCCAGTGCAGTAAAGTTGTTCGCAATGTCATGCGTCTTTTCTACAATTGTTTCAAGTTACGTAAACCGTCGTTATACATTAGTACAACTGCCAGTATTCCGTCTCTGACATACGTAGATAGTATCACGGCGACGCTTCGTCGCTTACATTCAAGTCGGATAATAACCGTGCAGGGACTTCCGTGGGAACCTATGTGGCAGCAGTAGAGCTACCGTTGTGAGGGCCAGTTGGCATGTTAACCTTTGAGGTGCGACTGATCGTTCCCGTGATAACTCATCCGGAACGAGCACACCAGCAGCAACAATTCCTTTGAATAGCAGCCAAGAACAGTTGTTTGAGTCATATTATGGGGTTTACAAAACCAGATTAAAGTTATATAAATTAATAAATTAACCTGATGATTTTTCAATATTAACTAAATGCGTTGAGTAAACAGATAACATACATTGCTAAATTGTCTTGACACTTGATGAGAGCTCCAAATGTATTCAAAACGTCGACTATAATTGTAAGATATATTATAACAGTAATGCCCAAATGTTCTGGAGATGACTTTTGTTATTAATGTTTTTGCAAGTTTAGTGATTGGTCCATATTACAGTGCTTAACTTCTCATAACATTGAAAACAAGATGAAAAGTACCTGACATTCTCAACTAACCTCACTATTTATTAATATTAGCTAAACACATTGATACAACATGTTAAATACATTGCTATATTTTACTGACAGAGCTACAAATATATTTATAATGTTTACCATAGTTATAGGACATCATATTATAACAAATGATTTAGACAAATGTCCTCTCCAGAACATGGGTTTAACGCATGTAAAACGTTGTTATTTCCCAGTTTTCTATTTTGTCCCATGTTACTTAAACCATCGCTAGACGCTACTGTGACTGCCAGTATTACGGCAGAATGTTATTCCAAGAAGCCACCAATCGTTATCACAGTTACACAAAGAGCGGCGTCTGTGTAGATAGTCCTGTAATAGGGCGTTTTCACGTAAAGGGCACACTTTTAGTCTCATGCAGCCTCAAAAATTAAAGTGTTCCAATTATTTGGTTTTGTCATTTTCCAAAACAATTGATGATATTATATTAACATTGATATTTAGGATAATGGCGTTTCATATATTTCCTAAAATATTACTTCAGAGTTTAGCTGTAAAATGAGCAATCTGGAGGGGACATTTCTTTAACACACAATGCATCATTATGATATGAGGTATATGTTAACTATTGCTATACAAAATGTACTACTGAACAAAACACTATAACACAATAAGAACAATATATTGTGTCGAAATCTTCGCGAACCAGAGCTCGACAACGCGTTAAGCCTTGATCGAAGCTGCTACGTTTTCTTGCAGGAGTGTACAGCGAATATAAACACACTGGTTGCTTAAATGAATATTTGTTTGATCCAGAAGAATCGTTATTATCGGGCTTATATACAGGCTTCCCTAGACATTGAAAACCAAGTTATATACAATTCATAATTAGCGTCTTTATTTTTCAATATTAACTGAGTGCGTTGATAAGAAATACATTACTAAGTTGTCATGACATGATAGAGCTTCAAATGTATTCAAAACGTCGACCATTATTATAAGGTATCACATCATAACAATAATGCCCAGATGTTCTGGAGAGAAGTTTAACTCATCCATATTAAAATTATTATTTATATAATAACATGGAAAGACAACTATTAAATAAAACAAATGCTTAACGTACTGAACAATTTAAAAGTTTATCTTTGAGTTCATATTTGCTAGTTTGCACTCTTCTTATAACATTGAAAACAAGATGATAATTATCTGAAATTCTTACCTAACCTCACTATTTTCCAATATTAACTATATGCATTTCTACGTTTACTGATATGTCAACATAGCTGTAAATGTATTCAAATAGTTTTCTATAATTATAATAAATCAAAACGTGTGTGTTTCCTTAGATATGATATAAAAATGCGCATGTTTCCATAGTTAAATAATAAAACAATGCGTGTGTTTAAATGCAAGGAGCATAGTAAATAAGAAAAAAACGAATTAAACAATACGGTGGAATGTATTGACCCTCACATAATTGTTATAACCGGCCAAAAAAGACATATCAGACGCTGAATTAGGACTGACAGGATAAGTAATGTTTAGGAGAGATCGAATAGGAAGAGGGGGGGGAGTTATTTTATATATTAAAATCTGTATTCAGGCTAACGAATTAAAATTATAAAGGGAAGCAAATTGCGACGAAGCTGTTTGGTGCAATATATTTAGAGGAAATTCAAAATTAATTAGTCCAAACATAAACGAAGAGGAGAACACAAACATTCAAATCGCTATAAAGGAAGTGAGTAAATGAGAATATATCATAATGGGAGATTTTGATCACGGACACATACATTGGAAAACTCCAGAGAGTACATGGGGTGAGGACCAACCGTTTCTATTTTAATTGAGGATAGCTTCCTTACTCAACACGTGCTAGAAACAATCAGGGGAGAGAATGTATTAGATATATATTTGATTTCGCAAAATGTGTTTGTGAACAATGTGAAGATGCATGAACAATTGGGTAACAGTGATCATAATCAAATACATTTTGACATCAAAATAAAACCAGAAAATAAAATAAAAAACTTCCACAAAAGTAAATATAAATATATGAGAAAATACATAGAAAAAGCTAGATTGGAATAACGTGCTGAGGAATAAGACTGTAATTGGATGTTGGAACATCCTAAAATATGAAATCATATCGTTGATCAATTTGTTTCCATAAAAAACGCAAGGAAAACGGTCTACAAAGAAACACTTGTCAAAGGTTTGACCACTAGAAGAAATATTATATCACACGTTTTTTAATGGCGGAAGACTTAATGGTTACTTCAGTTCAGTTTTTACCACAGATGATATTAGTTCACTAACTTCCAGATGCTAAATTTCAGGTAGCTAAATCAGACTATCTAGGCAGTTAATTGCAACTCCAGCTATGGTAACTCAAAAAATGAAGGCAATGAATGATAATAAATCACCAGGAGTGGGTATAATTCCTCCAAGACTAATAATGGAAACAGTAGAACAAGTTAGTATACCACTTACAAGAGTGCTCAACTTATTATTAACAGAGGGAGCAGTTCCTTCTAAATGGAAAGAAGCAAATATGATAGCATTACTTAAAACTGGTTCCAGAAATAAGTCAGAGAATTACAGACCAGTGAGTTTAACATCAGTGATTTACAGATTATTAGAAAGGTTAATTAAAGACCATATGGTGGACTTCCTTGTTAGGCATACATTATTAAACCCTCCTATACATGGATTCTTAAAAGCGAGTTCATGCTTAACAAATATGTTTTTTTTAAGAAATCACTAAATGGATAGACGAGGGATCAACAGTATATATTATGTAGTTAGATTTTCAGAAAGCTTTTGTCAAAGTGCCACAACAAAGATTACTACTTAAAAATTAAAGCCCATGGTATAGGGGATGGCAAAATCGACAGCATAGAACACTGGCTGACTGAACAGACATACGCTTCAATATAATTGGTAGGACAGAAATAGGTATGTAATTCATGACGTCGTTCGAGTCTCCGCTTTTCTATAGTGGGACCACTCTGGCCTTCTTCCATGATTTTGGAAAATGCGCCGCGTCGATACTTGCATTGCACATGTTAAATATGTGTGGTGCAATGATTTCTGCGCTAAGTTTGAGTAGTTTACAACTTTTTTACATCTTAGGACATGCACGTTGCAAAATGGTTCTACATTCCAACCAGTAATGCAACGTGACATGGCATGGGACATCAAAACAGCAACCAGTTAGTTAGCTTTACAGTTAGATATATGCAATTAGAATGCCATAAAGGTTCTAAAGGAAAAAATGAGTTATCCAGACCTATAGATATTCATCAAACCAATCTTAATCGCATTGAAATTGTAATGCGTAGTTGGTGTAAAACTGTCCGGGCCAGTATGGTGCAATCATTTTACACCTATCTATATAATGATATTCCAATTGTTAGTTCATAAACAAAGACTAATTTCCAAGATTACCTAAATACTGGATTCGTAGTACATGGCAAACAACGTGTTAGCAAATACAAACAAATGCCATATCGCTTGAAATTATTGGATTGTATTTTGCAACTGTATAAAAAATTCCTCCCGGTTTGTCTACGCTTTTCGCCACAATATGTAACACACGTGGACGTGGTAACTTTTTTCAGTGGTATAAAGTCATTATTGCAAATATCCCACCAAATAACTAAATTAGAAGAACAACAGGCTAAGAAAGGTGATTTACTGAAACTCTTACATGATCCTCAGAAACCAGCTGCACCGACAATCTTCCCTGGTAGATTACCTAAAAGGCATCCTCATAATTTAGGTTTCAGACGGAAGGGGGCCCCATAGTTATACAAAATAGTAATTATCAGTTGAAATTTCCTGCATTTATCATGGCTGATCCATACCAGCCTCAGGTCAAAATTCCACATAATGCTAGAAAAAGATGGGTGAGAGGAAAAAATGCATGCACAACTGACTTACTGGCTTTAAAGTAAGGTAGCTTCGGAAAATTTTGGCCTTCAAGCTTAACAAGTTGGGAATAGATCGGTCACACAAGCAATCAAAGAAATTAAAACATTATCGAGGGGTTAGAGGGCTGGTGTGGTTAGACATGCAATCGGTTTAATTAAGCCTGCCGTCAGTTTAAATAGGCCAGCAGTCAGTTTAATTATGCCAGCAGTCAGTTTATTTAGGCCAGCAATCATTTTAATTAGACCATCAGTCAATTTAGTTAGGTCAACAGTCAGTTTAGTTGAACCAGCAGTCATTTTAGGGGTATGATTACTTAGAACACGGCGTCAGTGAAGTCATACCTGGTCTGACAAATGTAGTTATGTATGTCGAGACCAATTTCTGCTGTTCTGTTTTCTCTTCCACATGTGCAACCAGCGAGTGTTTCCAAGCAAACCGGCAGCTCGGCAACGACCATCCAACGGCACAATTCTTCAATTGATTAATACGTTTTCTTAATGTTACTTAAAATTTTGCTGATATGAATTGCATGTGTGGATTTCAGATTCATTAGCTTTTATTACTTAAATGTTTGCTTAACTGGATTGTGCCACTGCATGTGTGGATTTCCTGTTGTAATCTGTAATTCAAATTTATTAACATTAAAATTCATTAATGTTCAGATTCATTAACTAACAACAAAACTTTTATTGATGATGTAAGCCTAATGCATTTTCGTGTTTTGGACATTACGCCAGGCCACCTAGAGGATTATCACGAAGAGCAACAAAACTTGTGCGTTTTAAGTAAATCGTATTTTGTTTCGCTTTGTTTACCTATGCACTGTCAGAATATTTCAATATACCGAAGAAGCGACAGAGTGGATGACTCACCACAATCGCCTGATAAACGACACTAAGATCGAGGCTATTGTGATCGCGGCACCGAACCGGAAACACTTACAACACATCCCATGTGTTAGCGATTGCATATTTGGACAAAAATGAACCGGATTTGCGATAGGCTAAATCAGTTGAGGAAGCAGTTTTAACAATGTCGTCACACTATAACATCGGTGCAAAGTTACATTGGTTTCTCGTTCGCTGTAGGGTCAAGTACAGACTATTTGTCCTTATGTTCTCCGTTTTGCATGGTCTTCCACCAGATTACATATCTGACCTACTGACCCTTTATGCACCTACCATTAACTTTCGGCCTACTGAATTGCGTCTGCTGTTAGTGCCGTGCTACAAACTGGAGGGCTACGGCAGACGCACTTTCTTGGTGTCCCGACCGACAAGCAGATACGTACATATTGAAAACCTTTTATTTAGGCGCGCATTTCCAATAAGGAATAACTGTGAACGAGGACACTGTTTATGAATATGAACATATTTTATTTATTTATTTAATATAATGATGTATTTATTATATTTAGTAATCCTAATATAATGTTCAATTTTTAATATATATATATATATATATATATATATATATATATATATATATATAAATATTTATATATGTAAATATATATATATATACAAACATATACATTATTATTAATAACTATAATTATTATCATGTAATATATATATATATATATATATATATATATATATATATATATATATATATATATATATATATAAAACGGAACATTATATCAAGATTAATAAGTATAATAAATAAATTATTAAATAAACCAGATACGTACATACATAAAATATTTTATTTACGTGCGCATTTCCTATAAGGAATAAATGTGAACGAGAACACTGTTTATGAATATGAACATATTTAATTTATTTATTTAATATTATAATGTATTTATTATATTTAGTAATCCAAATAATGTTCCATTTTTAATATATATATATATATATATATATTTATTTATTTATTATATTTATTAATCTTAATATAATGTTTAATTTTTAATATATATGTTATTTTTTAGCGGTAATAATTATGATAGTTATTAATAATAATATATACGTATATATATATATATATATATATATATATATATATATATACATCTTAGTATTATAATAATATATTTTAATATATATATATATATATATATATTTGTATATACATATATATATATATATATATATATATATATATATATATATATATATATATATATATATATATATATATATATATATATTTATATTATATATATCTATTTATATATATATATATATATATATATATATATATATATATATATATATATATATATATATATATATATATATATATACAAACGTATATATTATTATTATTAATAAATATAATTATTATTATCGCATTAAAAAAATATATATATATATATATATATATATATATATATATATATATATTAAAAATGGAACATTATATTAAGATTAATAAATAATATAAATAAATTATAAAATAAAGCACATACGTACAAACTGAAAACCTTTTATTTAGGCGTACGCATTTCCAATAAGGAATAACTGTGAACGAGGACACTGTTTATGAATATATATATTAACACGATAATAATTATTATAATTATTAATAATAATATATACGTTTGTATATATATATATATATATATATATATATATATATATATATATATATATATATATATATATATATACACATCTTAATATAATACTATATTTTTAATATATATATATATATATATATATATATGTATATATATATATATATATATATGTATATGTATATATATATATATATATATATATATATATATATATATATATATATATATATATATATATATATATATATATATATATATATATATATATATATATATATATATATATATATGTATATATATATATATGTATATATATATATACAATCTCGCGCTAGATAAAATGTGGTGTAACTGCATATGTATTTACGATATCATAACTCGAAAAGGGATCAGTAACGGAGAAAAAAAAATCGACAACTGGTACAGATGTCAGCCTCACCCTGACACCAGGGATAGAGAGGAGAGAAACAACTTGTTACTTTAGCGTTGATGTATTCATACACTATTGTAATAACATTGCCTGACATCACCGATCTTCATCCATCATTTCCCATTGTGATTTGTGGAAAAATACTTAATTCCGCACTTTATTATAATCTACCAGAAAGAGGTATTAATTTAGACTATACAAAAATTATTCATAAGAACGATAACTAACATTAACGTTTCGTTACTTTTGTAAGGTGGTAAACAATCTTACAGAGCCACGCACTTCACGTGAGTCGACCTATTCTTAGGATGTACATTTCTACGCCGTCACGGTAGTACCTGTCATTCTAACATACATTGAGGTCACGTTATATAAATAATTAACAAATTACATTTTAAAACAGCAATGACCTACAAAATTTTATAACTAGGTCCGTTGCCGTAATATGTACACTCGGCACACAACATTTTAACCAGGTAGGCTACAGGTAATTACAGCAATTATGGACATATCAAGTAAACTGTAACACCACTACTCACTGTAAGATCACTAAACATCTGTGCTTCAGAGAAAACACGCAGAGGATCAACTGCTGGATTAAATCATTTTCGATCAATTTCAATTGTAGTAATATTGTAATTATAGAATTTTTTCTTAAATCCCATCATCGGGCGTCTTCAGTCGCATTCGTTTTCAATATACATACTTCGAACTGTGATGACTACTGCTGTTAGCTTTGCCAATATGTGCCATTGGCTAAAACATCGTCGGAGCAGTGTGACAAAGCGAATATTTTACCATCAGATTTTGCTACGACATAAATAAACTCATCGAACTATTGTCAATGTTGCAGAACGCGGCTAGTTGTGATGTCTAGCTTAATCCGATCAAGCGCATTTAAAGGTGATATGTGAAGGGTGACGAATTAACACGAACGACTGAAGCCTTTTGAAATGTTCAGACAGTGAGCCGCCGCCTTGATTTGCTCAACACTAGTGATACCAGTGATAGCATTGACATAGCAGCCAATGGAGTCACAAAGGATCGGTCACGAACCAAACGACCTCTGGTGACCACTGCAAGACACGGCCAATTAGCTTGACAAGCAGTTCGTCCCTCGTCTCGATTCAGGATTAAATTACACTTTCTGATACATGTGGCGTCTTTAATCCATCTCGCATTTACGTTGCTTTCTCTGCCAGTCACCTTTGCTCCCTCCCAGTAATTAAAGGACATTGAAGGTTTCTTTGTATATATATATATATATATATATATATATATATATATATATATATATATATATATATATATATATATATATATATATATATATATATATATATATATATATATATATATATATATATATATATATATATATATATATATATATATATATATATATATATATATATATATATATATATATATATATATATATATATATATATATATATATATATATATATATATATATATATATATATATATATATATATATATACAGGTTATTCCATTAATAGTACTGGAGAAGGTGTTCATTTGGTTTCTACATAATTAATGTGTTTGGGTTGGTGTTATGTCAGTTTATGTTTGACTTTACAGCCAGGGTTCAGTAATATCTCCGAGGCTGTGTCGCGAGCAAAACTTATTGAGCCATCACGGACAGATAAATCGAATCTAGGACAATGCCCTATTATTTATTTAGGTTTACTTAGGTTCTTCCTGACCGTAGCCATACAACCACACGCAGTAGTGGATGATATGCGCGCGATAAAGACAGAAATAACCCTCCTGCATGAAACCATTGATGCGAAAGATTTTTTTTTGGAAAAATTTCAGGTAATGGTTAGCAAACTCGAGGTGAGCGTGAACGACACTAAATAGTACCAAGATGTTGCAGGTGATCAACGAGACAGCGAATATGCGCCCGGTGTCATCGGCTTGGGCGCCAGTCAGACCCCGCGCGTCCCAGGACAATGATTGTACGGTCCAACTCAGAACGCACACGAGACTCGATTTATACCATAAGGGCCACAACCAAACTGCAGAGCTTTAGACAATCAAAATTAATAAACACATGACGATGGTCCCATTTCGTAAATACCCCTTTTTACAATAATGTACCACGCCAAAAGTTAAAACATCATCAATTATTGCATAACCTGTTCATGTCCCACGCCTAACAATAAACTTCCAATGTGGGCCCCCACACAACACTTGGATACAATTGCATAACTTGTTTATGCTATCCGTCTATATATATATATATATATATATATATATATATATATATATATATATATATATATATATATATATATATATATATATATATATATATATATATATATATATATATATATATATTATAGTATTTTCCCACTGACCGGTGCAGCCCATGTATTGCCCACCGGATCATATATGAATGATTCTTCCAGTTACCAAAGTGTGTGTAGACTAAGCGACATGAATACCGAAAGTATTATCACAAAGGACGACTGTAAAAATGACTCCTCGATTAGCCCGTCAGACTAGTCCAACAACTTTGTAACCCCTGATTCCCAACTGACTCTAACATAATAAGACAGAACTGTTATTACTTGACTTGGCAATTAGTGTACCAGAAATATTTTAATTGTTACGATTACAATGAATATCTAAAGCAATGACAATTAGGAAAATGACCGCAATCGAGGATCACCATTTCCCCATTTACCCCGTGTTAAGGGGTTACATTGATCTGTAAATAGGTGAGATGATGTTTCAGCAACTAGAGAAGCAACACTTGCCAAATATTCAGGATAATATACTTTTAGGGTGAACATATAACAATTTATATAATTTCACTTCATTTGCATGACCGCCATCGTGGAAATGGGTCAACCTTCAAGTACAGTAGAAGCACGTTGGGGATGGAGGTTGAGCATCGGTAATTTCTTCCCATTATGACAGACCAGCATACAGCACATATTGTCCTGTTACGCATGTAACTGTTCCATATAGTCTAATACTGCAAGGAGCACATTTGAATATTTCTTTGCATGTGGTCAATACCCGGGGACTGACTACGCTAACTCAGCATTGGGTGATGCCAGGGATGAGAATGGATGAGAACGATAATTAATTGTTTCGTTTGTTGGTGGACAGGTGAGCTCATTATACATCAGATATAATTATATAGTAAATATTTTGATAATCAGTATAATATTGTGCTATATATGTGCTTTTGATATCTACATGATTAATGTATTTGGGTTAGTGTCATGTCACTTTATGTTTGACTTTACAGCCAGGGTTCAGTATTATCTCCGAGGCTGTGTCGCGGGTAAAACTCAATTGAGCACCACCTCGTGCCATCACGGACAGATAAATATAATCTAGGTCAATGCCCTATTACTTATTTAGGTTTGCTTAGGTTCTTCCTGACCGTAGTTGGTGGCCTCGGTGGTCAGATCTTTTACTTTCCCTTGGCATGCTCTACGACTTCCTGGCAAGGCGGCTTTGTAGTTGTAGATAAATTCTTCAGTACTCCACGGTTTTTAAACGGTGAACATTGCATAACACTCCGGTCAGTAAACACTGCATAAACAAACCACACCTACACCTAAGTCAGCACGAAAAGAGAGTGGAGAAGAGGGAGAGAGCTTTGGAACTTCTCGGGGATAAAGATTTGGTGGAAAAGATCAAATCAGCCATACACCCACACGCACTAGTGGATGAATTGACCTCGACGAAGACAGAAATCACCCGCCTGCATGACACCATTGATGCGAAAGAATTTGTTTCAACACTGCAGGTCATGGTTAGCAAGCTTGAGGTGAGCGTGGACGACACTGATCAGTATAGCCGTAGGGCGAATGTGCGTATACAGTGGATACCTGTCGCTGGCTCTAATGAGGATTCTCGTGCCAAGGTGCAGCAGGCGATCAACGAGACCACGAATATGCGCCCGATGTCATCGGCTTGGGCGCCAGGCAGACCCCGCGTGTACCAAGACAAGGACTGTACGGTCCAACTCCGAACGCACACGAAACTCGATCTGTAACAGACGAATCCAGGACAAAACCCCACTCGGACATAACCCCACTGGACATAACCCCACTGGACGAAACCCCACTCGGACATAACCCCACTCAGACAAAACCCCACTAAGACAAAACCCCACTTTTATTTTTTTAGAAGTAATGAAAATTTTAAAAATTAGGTAAAAATAAATAATATTTTGAAATGAAGTAACTATATTTCTGCTTGCACTTCAAAAGGAATTGTTTTCAAATGTAAATTTGGTCCTATTAGATGTTTAATATAGCCATAAATTAAGTGGATGTTTCTCTGTTGTACTTGGTGATGTACGTAATGGGATCATCCCTGACAGCAGTTAAGGGAAGTCAATAGAATTGGCTTCTTCTAACTGCTAATTCAGAGCAAGGGGGATAATTTAGGACATCAATTTAAGGGAAGCCAGTAAAATTGGCTTTTCTTAGTTGCTAGTTACATTACAGTTGACCGGTATTAAAGGGTATAAAAGGACACCAGTAAACATGAACCTTCATTATTCTACAACATGGAGATCGTCATCAACAACAAAGGTGGTCTAAAGCTGATTCACGGAGGCTACATATACACCCGAAAATATATCAAAAAGACTGTCCGATGGGAGCGCTCCAACCGCACAGCGTTCAGTTGTAAGGGAGGTGTGACTACCAATGCTGAGGTAAATATCTTGTGTAAATTACCAGAGATGAGAAATTATAGATATATAGCTGATTTCAGATATTTTTGTTTAGAATGTCAAATTAAAAAAACACTGATACAAATTATAATGAAGGCCTGTTGCATGGTATTGTGTAAAAGTGTCCTTGGTTAGAAAATGTATTATAATTTTTGTATCATAACAGTATAAAAAATTTAACATTTGCCACCTGATGTACAATTATTTTCTGATTGTGGTTGGATCGAATTACCGGTTGGATCAACTAACGGTGCACATAAATACCATCAATTTAGATTAATATTGTTTTGCTTTGATGAATAATTTAAATTGTTTCATTATGAATGCACTTAAAATACGCTTTGATTGGAACAACCAGTTCTTAGTCACCTGGATAATAGCTTGTGAATATGTGCCTGATAAAATGTAATAATTAACACGTTTCATCCTATTTGCTTAGAACTATTTCATTACCTATATGTTACATGAATTACTGTTGCATTTTCAAGGTCAGTGTTGATAATAAAGTTTCATGCGTCGCAAGCCACCTATGTATCCACCATCCATATGGAATGTGCACAACATCACCCTTCGCGGCAGTTCCAGAACCAACAACATATGTGAGGGTTGGAACAATGCCTTCTCCAACTTGGTAGGACATGCTCATCCAACTATCTGGAGGGCCATCGACACTATCCGGAAGGACCAGGCACAGGTTGCCACTGCACTGCTACGTGACCAACATCGTGAACCACCAGTCAAGCGAACGCGGCGCCACACAGTTCAGCTCCAGACGAAGCTTCACAATCTGTGTACTGCCCGTCGTGATGGCACTAAGTCAATTCCCGATACACTGAGGGGCATTGGACACTGTGTGAGATGGAAGTAGTTTAATGTAGTTTTCATGATAACAATATGTGAGGTAGTAGTTTAATGTAGTTTTCATAGTTGCATATTTTTCAATGTTGTATGGTGATACATTGACATTAATACCAAGTCAATTCCCGATACACTGAGGGGCATTGGACACTGTGTGAGATGGAAGTAGTTTAATGTAGTTTTCATAGTTGCATATTTTTCAATGTTGTATGGTGATACATTGACATTAATACCAAGTCAATTCCCGATACACTGAGGGGCATTGGACACTGTGTGAGATGGAAGTAGTTTAATGTAGTTTTCATGATAACAATATGTGAGGTAGTAGTTTAATGTAGTTTTCATAGTTGCATATTTTTCAATGTTGTATGGTGATACATTGACATTAATAAAACAGAAAATAACAAATATTGTTGTCTTTGAATCTATATGCAGTAGGCCAAAAGGGGTTTTGTCTGAGTGGGGTTGAGTGGGGTTATGTCCGAGTGGGGTTTTGTCCGAGTGGGGTTTGGTCCGAGTGGGGTTATGTCCAGTGGGGTTATGTCTGAGTGGGGTTTTGTCCAGTGGGGTTATGTCCGTTTACCGTAACAGACGGGGCTCCCATAAGGGCCACAACCAGACTACAGAGTCAGCTCTTCGAAACTTCATGAACGAGGCCCTTACCCAGCGACGTTCTCTCATGGCTTTCCAAACACGAAAATTACGAGCTCAAAAAATAACAGACTGTTGTCATACATAGACAATTGCAAATGCTAACATTTTGATAGAAACTAGCATAGCTCTCATACCGTCATAGTTATATTGAGTACTATTTTCATGTTACTTTTATCTTACATTATAAAACAGCTCTTATTACATAAATTAAACAAACTAAAAATGCTTAATTTATTATTATTTGATTTTATTGCACACATGATGTCATTCTACAATGCAAATGTGCCTTTACCAATTGATATAGTCTGCCATTGCCTACCGAAGACATTATGTTAAAATAGCACTCACATTAATTACTAGTACATGCTAGTCCTTTTCGGAGCCTTTCCACAATGAGCATGGTAAACACTATATTAATATTGTTTCTTTGCATGCTGTGCCATACGTACCAAAATAGTTGTTCTCTTTAGTCACATATATATGCATACATAGAAAACAAACATAAGACTGAAACCATGTTGACCCACTCATTGTGAAAATTACCCGTGCATTTTTTTTACATGACTGGCCGATGGTTTGTTTATAAAAAAAAATCCATCTCAGTGTATAAGCCGCAACTATAAGACTGATATCAATTCTGTTTTTAAAACATGTGACATGTCTTACATCGAAACAATCTGTAAAAAATTTATTCCAGTCGTTCATAGTCCCTAGTGAAGTTTAGTAACTTCGAAAGTACACTATTGTTTTGCTAACTAATTGTTTATTTAAGCAGCACATTTCGTGTATTTGTCGCAAAGCATAAAGCATAATAATTGTTATTTTTCGCTTTTTTTAAACTGCTAAACATGTTCATTGTCCTTAGAGAATTAGTCGAACAGAACAGGTCAAACATGCTACCACATAGACGATTGGAACAAAACACAATACAATACAATGTTTGTTTTGGAAAATACATTGGCATTGCTTTGTTTAGAAAACATCACGTGTGTGTTACTTAGTTACCGGATGTTAGTTTACACAATTATAATGGTAGTCGTAGCAGCTATCTTCGGCCTAGTCCGGTCGTCTGACGTTTGTCAAGAATCGACTCACGCCAGAGCACACATGATTAATGGGAGTCCAAACAAGACGGGACATTTGAAACCACGGGTATTGTGAAGCGGCGGTGCTGATACAAAGCGTTGTAATTGATCATCGCATTCCACATGTGCATTCCTCCAGTGTGCCATTGACTGATCTATGGATCGTTCTCACACTGAGGTTAAATGGGTTTCCAGTTATATAATGTGGTTCTCTTTGAGATGTTGTGAAACTAATTACGCCAGACGAAATTTTATATCGAATTACCGAATGAAATTCGTTTTCTACCGACATGTGTTATGCTGCTTTTCCCAACAAGTAATCTTTGTAGTATGGTGCTTGCAATATCGTAATGCAATTTGCTTATTGTTTTCTCTGTTTGCCTTGTTGACAGATTGGACATTACAGATCGATTTATTACTTTACCGGTTGACTATTACATTTACCGGGAAGCGAAATTTTAGTTGTAGGTGATCCGTACACATTGTCAGCCAATCACAACGACATAATTTGGGACTTTCCCATTTTTTATTGGCATTTATTTCTGTCACAGATGCAATATATACAAAGCGTTTGATGGATAGGCATGACATTCGATAGCCTTTATTTCTAATGTTTTTTTCTTTTCCGTCCAACCACCGCTGTCAGTGGGTGTAATTAGCAGAATTGACCATTGACACCCATTTTGTGGACCACTGGGATATTTATATGGGATATATATATATATATATATATATATATATATATATATATATATATATATATATATATATATATATATATATATATATATATATATATATATATATATATATATATATATATATATATATATATATATATATATATATATATATATATATATATATATATCCCATACAGTGTAACATTTTCAAAACAGTTTAACATATGTTTAAAAACAAGGTTGACACATATCTCAAGAGGGTGGGTTACATATGGATGGACAATGTTGACTCTCGATAAGCAAATGACTTCCACTTGCGATCTTTGGATGGCAAACTTGTTAAAAGTTAACGCAATGAGTGATTAACTGATTATTTATTATCAATAATGTTAAGATATGCACAGCTAGTATATTTAGCAAGATTTGACAAGATTGTCATCCAAGGCGGCAATAGGCCAAGGATGCCATAAGCTTATCGAGAGTCCAACAATTCTTCATATATCTTAATCTTCATATACCCGCCCTTCTATTTGTAGTATTTGTAGGTTTTATTTTTAAACATATTCACGCAACTAGCATTTTCTCAATCTGTAGATAATTTGTTTCATTAATTAGTTGTCCTCTGTGAGAATGATTACTTTATGATATCTAATCTACAATGTTCCTTTATTAATGATACTTCGTGTCTTCCATGCCTACTGTCTTTCTGTAGAGAAAACAAAATATTTCTATTAATATTTTCATAACCATTCAAAAAAACTACACTTCAAGATAACTTCATTTTAATCTCCTTGTCTCTAGGAATATAAATTCAATTAATTTATGCGCCGTATCTCAGTTGTGGAATCAGTTTAGTTGCTTTCGTCTGTAATCCGTCTAGCGTATCAATATCCTTCACACAATATCCTGCTGTGAAATGAAAAAAGGGAGCAAGTGACGACGAGGTGTTTTTGAGATAGCATTGCTGTATTGTGCATATTACAGCACAGTAATTGCACACCATTTAAGAGCACTGAGGAGGAACGAGTGGACCTGCAATTGATCAAGTGTGCTGGGGTTCTCAAAATGTGCAACCAGATGTGTTTTGTTGCATCGGGCACGTCAATAGGTGCTTCGATTTCATGCTTGACTAACTCTGTAAATATGCGGACTTTTACCTGCGCTGAACTACTGGCAATCGGGAACAATGTGATGAGGAACAAACCAGTTTTACCACTGAGGACACTTGTTACAAAGTCGAGTTGACAAACTAATATCCAATGATCAATGACTCTCTATCAAACCAACATAAATATATTTGAACGCATACAAAGGAGAGCAACTAAAATTATTCCAGAACTGAGAGACCTTAGTTATGAAGAACGCCTGAAAGAATGTGGTTTAACAACTCTAGAGACAAAGAGGTTAAGAGGAGATCAGATTGAAGTTTTAAAGATATTGAATGGGAATGAAAATATTGATAGAAATATGTTTTTCACACTCAAGAGGGATAGCAGAACTAGAGGACATGAGGTAAAATTAGTAAAGGATCAATGAAGATTGGACATCAGGAAGCACTCGTTCTCACAGAGGACAATAAATGAATGGAACAAATTGTCTACAGATTGTGTAACTGCTAGCAGCGTGAATATGTTTAAAAACAAGTTTGACACATATCGCAGGAGGGCTGGTTGTAAGTAGATTAACATTGTTGGACTCTCGGTAAGCCAATGGCTTCCTTGTCCACTTGCCATCTGGGCCTTTGGCTTGGATGGCAAATCTTGTTAAATCTTGTTAAATCTATATTACATATTTTAATACAAATAAATAAACCAGCAACCATTGAACGTTACTATGCTGATCAAAGTATCACAAACATATTAATCTATACAACAGCACGATGAACGTCTGCATATCACTGATGCTGATGCCGCGGTCTTCGCCGCTTACATGGTTCATTCATAGTCGCGGCGCACCGCCCGTCGCACTATAGTCACCATTTACCACAGCCATGCAAACTCCAAGGTTCGTTGATAAATAGCGGTCAGTTGCCGAGTCACGGCACACTGCCCTTTGCACGATAATCATCACATTGACATGGTAATGCAAACTCCAATGTTCGCCGACGAATAGTGGTGAGTTGCCCCCATCATAGTTTCCATCACACTTACGTATTATGAGAGTTTACCTCACCCCAAGGTGCCTGTGTTGCTTCACATTATCACCGGTGATTTCATAGCACCGTTCACGGTAGTCGAACGAGTCAGCATCCAACATTAACTAACGAAGTGACACCTTGCGATCACAATCCCTCGACAAGCCAAGCAGAGAGGCGTCCAGCATTAATTAGCCCTCGACCAACCATGCAGAACGTTGTCCGGCTTTTCACTTACAGGCGAAGTGACTGCTAGCGCTCTTGACCCAGTGACTCAGTCAAGCGACGCACCGTCCGGCATAGCTTCCAGCTAGACAACAGCTTTTGAATCCTCCCCCATACATGTTCATTCGTGACTGTATAAACCAGTCCCGTTCAGATTTTCTCAGAAATACATACATTATAAGGTAATGTAAGAGCATAATATTCTAGTAAAAACTCGGCAGAATCTACAGCCTAAGACTAAATTAACACATCGTATTGGCGTGATTTCAGTTATGCCTAGGTGGTAGCATACATTTCCTTCAAAGGTTCAACCATAACATTTATGGTTCTTAGCCTCCGGTCTTGAGACATCTCATCTACCATAAAGAGGTACTAAGTTAGACTATAAAACAATTACTTATACGAGCGATCACTAACATTAACGTTTCGTTACTTTTGTAAGGTGGTAAGCAATCATACAGAGCCACGCACTTCACGTGAGTCGACCTATTCCGAGGATGTACATTTCTACGCCGTCACGGTAGTACCTTTCATTCTAACATACAGTGAGGTCACGTTATATAAATCATTAACAAATTACATTTTAAAACAGCAATGACCTATGATATCTTACAATTAGGTAAGTTGCCGTAATATGTACATTCGGTAAACAACATTTTAACCAGATAGACTACAGGTAATTACAGCACTGATGGACATATCAGGTAAACTGTAATACAACTACTCACTGTAAGATCACTAAACATTTGTGCTACAGAGAAAACACGCAGAGGAGCAACTGCTGGATTAAACCATTTTCGACCAATTTCAATTGTAGTAATATTGTAATTATAGAAACTTTTCTTCAATTCCAACATCGGGCGTCTTCAGTCGCATTCGTTTTAAATATAAATACTTCGAACTGTGATGACTACTGGTGTTAGCTTTGCCAATATGTGACATGGCTACAACATCGTTGGAGCAGTGTTACAACGCGAATATTTTACCATCAGATTTTGCCACGACATAAATAAACTCATTGAATTATTGTCAATACTGCAGAACGCAGCTAGTTGTGATGTCTTGATTAACCCGACCAAGCGTATTTAAAGGTGAGATGTGAAGGGTGATGATTGTCACGGATTTCGGTGGAGGTCCGCGCAAACTGGCTCAAAACTATGGGCGGGCCGTATTTAAATTAAGCTCAACATATGATTGTAAGAAATTTCCACAAATGAGAAACTACACCAAGGTAACAAACAAGAATATGTTTATAATGAATCAAAACCTAATTGAAATGGTTCAAATAAAATAAAGAAACTAACTCTAGATCATGTTGTCAATACCCTCAAACCAAATATAAAAAAACCTACGTTTATTTTAACGTTCACCGTTGAGGCTATTCCCCTTCAAGATCGTAGCAGATACATCAGTGTTAATAAATTCGTCACAAGCAGAAAGGCACATTTCACACTTACAACACAATGTTAAAAAAAAAAAATAGTCACAGAAGCGTTCCTTATGACGCACAAAGTCTACAATACCCTTCGTGTCACTCTGCTGGTTTGAATAGGACAATAACTGATGTGACCGTCGGTCGCATGATCTCACCGCCAGCTGAATACGCAGGCGGTACGGGTCTCGTTCGACCGCAGTGATGACCGTTCACTCAAAGGAGTTATTATAGCTTTGTTGTGGTCGGTCAACGAGGGTGATGATTTAAAGAACGTTTAGTTGTGTGAAATTACGGTTCTTCCCACTAAGAAACATGTGGCAGAACTAATTATTTAGGCTAGCGTCATGAAGCCATTAGCTATATATAAGAGCTTAGCAAAACAGCCAGAACATTTAGCTAATACTCAAGCGTTTATTTTCCCCAAGTTACGTGTTTCGCCTATTATGGTCAGCAAAACAGCTAATAATTCCGGTTTAAATAAACGTTAAGAATATTACGCTGAATTAACCTAATTCCGTCGGCAACACAGTAATTTCGGGTAGACGCCGAAACTTGTACCACCTCCCCCCCCCCGAACAAAATTGGGACTCGTGCAATTCGTCATAAGGTTCCTCGCAGACGACTTGCTGCCAATACTGACAGTAACGACAGACCGATGAACTTTTACACTGGCCCTAATCAAATTCGAGACGGTCCCTCTGTGAAGCCTGGTCAGGTTACACGTAAACGACTTAAGCGACGTAAGCGAGAACGCAGCTTATCATCCAGCGATGGATATGACCCGCCCCGCGAGGACAGACAGCCGAGCCCCAGGCTTACCCGACGCGCGACGGACAGATCGCTCCGCCCCAGGACACGGTCTGTGACTGCTCGCGAAGCAGCGGACAGATTCGACAGTGACAGTGAGTCATTATCGAGGACGAAGTATTTTAGAAAGCGACGCAACTTAGCGCCGCCGACTGAGACTGAAATAAAGCGACAGAAATGCGCAGCTATAGAGCTCTGTGTGTATTTCACACACTGATGGCAATTGCAAAATCGACTGAATACGTCCATATGGACGTACGTTTTATAAATCCTATCTACTTAACAGATTCCTTGTAACAGGCGGTGATGAGATCACATGGCGACATGGGTAGTTATCATTACGATAGCAACGCCGACCGAAATCCCGGGATTACGCTTTAAAATACAACGTTTCAAATTGGTGACTGGCGACATGACTCGATCCACGACGTAGCAGACGCGACAGTTGAGTCTAAGAGTATACGTATCGCTGAAATTAAAAAGACAAATGTCCATCCCGATATACAGTGCACGGTATAACGAGGATTACGCGACATGTTCGATTTATTGTCAAAAACATTCTTTGGACCAGCGACCGACATCGACGTTCGTGAATGCCAACGTTAGTGCGACTCTACAGCCGACGAAACTAGCGTATTTATTAACTTCGGTAAACCAAATGCTTTCAGTAATTAGCTAAAACCCATGATCAGCTAGTGAAGTTTCGTGATAATATTATTGGTTTACAAGTGAAACTCAAAAGGCATAGTTAGAATTAGGTTTTCTAACAAAGGATTTGCTTAAACAGACAGGAATTAATGCGTATTCTGACTTTCGCTAGTCTCCAATGGTACTTTTCTAATGTGGTAAACGTATCCGGGACATGTATCCTGTACTGTAGCAATTGTTATATTGTGTTTGTCCGTGGTGGTTGGAATGCTTTATAAGAGTACTGTGTCGACACTGAAATGGTGTCACAAATGGACAGTGAATCATGTCGTAACGTGAGAGACCATGTCGAAACCGCTAGCTGTTAAAGATGTCGACATACTTATTGTAGCACATGAATTGATTTGTGTGGATTGTTGATGTATTCTTGCTTTATCATAGCACTGTGAAGCATCATTTTATGATTGTTTATGTAGCTTTTATATACAACTGTGTATTATTGATACGCACTGGATTATATGCCAACGGACATTGATTTGTTTAATCTGCGTTTGTATCCTATGTATTTTCTGGTGCATTGTAACATGCATGTGATTATCGATGTTTTAGTCTAGTACTTTGTATGATGCATGTATGTATCGACGTTTGTTTACGGTACCTTGTAAAATGCACATGACTATCGATGCTGTATTCTTTGTACATTGTGTGGTACATGTATAAGTACTAACGTTTATATTTCTCGTATGTCAAAGACATATTGTCTGTTTTAGTGAAGGTATACTTTCATTGTATTCTAGCAACGTCGTTGTTTAGACGTACGGTAGCAAAATCAAACTGACCTTTCCTTTAAGTTTTTTTTTAATTGTTGTGTTAAAAACAACATGTTGTTTTGAACAAAAAAAAGTGTGGGAGGAATGTAAAGTATAGGCCAGTTTGGTTTAATTAGTTTTTTATGCGCTAATGTTTAGTAAGTCATTTGGAAGTTTATTCGATGTGTTAAGCCTAGATTAACAATAGAAAAACAGGTTTCTAAAAGTTTATAGTTAAACCACCCAAGTGGATATGGACACAATCCATATGGTGTCAAAGATTGATGGTACTGTTTAGACACTTCAGCCTTCCCTTTAATCCTGACATTTGCTAAATTGCTCTGACCCGAGGGTCAACGTAATTGGGGAACCGAGAAGGAGCCCTGGGAACCCTGGATTTGGCGCAGCTCCAAGAGTTCAAAAGTTTAACTTGCAAAATTGGGAAAGGAAGACTGGCAGTCGTCATTGTCAAGTGGTTCAGAGGGTGGGTGGATTTAACAAGTTGACCAATAGTAAAGCGTATTGGGTATTTAAGCAACCACGGCGCCTCTAGTGACGGCGTCTGATTTTGGAAAACTGGGAGTATAAATACCCCGGAGGAGCGTTTACAAGGGAGCGGCAAGACTATTTTAAATTCACACTTAGGTGTGTAGTCATGCAGAATTTTAGGCATCAAAATTTTCAGTAAGGGTGGTCCTGGCGGGCCATACCTGCTTTAGCATTAGAATTCAAAATTTCCGGCCAGAATTTTATTGTCAAATCTTCTAGATTTTAAGAATCTGTATACAGTTTGAGTGATGTTTACATTCACTACTTTTCTTTACGGTTTACAGTGATAGATGTCTTCACTGTTATTTTTATTTGTCATCGTGAGTGATTATATTGCTACTATGTACGTAGCCGTCTGATGTACAAGATTAAAATCGTTTCGAACCTGGAGAACAATGCGTTGACTACACTTCTGTAGTACTCTATGTACTCATTGGTCGAGTGAGTACAAATTCAGTTATAAATCTCGACCTGGCGAGCGCAAAAACGACGGACAATCAAAATATCCTTCGTTGTGAGAAATGCCTCCTGGACCATTGCGTGCGGCCCCGAAGAAGACAAGAAGAGGGAGGCATATATCTTACAATGTAAAGTATAGGCCAGTTTGGTTTAATTAGTTTTTTATGCGCTAATGTTTAGTAAGTCATTTGGAAGTTTATTCGATGTGTTAAGCCTAGATTAACAATAGAAAAACAGGTTTCTAAAAGTTTATAGTTAAACCACCCAAGTGGATATGGACACAATCCATATGGTGTCAAAGATTGATGGTACTGTTTAGACACTTCAGCCTTCCCTTTAATCCTGACATTTGCTAAATTGCTCTGACCCGAGGGTCAACGTAATTGGGGAACCGAGAAGGAGCCCTGGGAACCCTGGAGTGTCTAAACAGTACCATCAATCTTTGACACCATATGGATTGTGTCCATATCCACTTGGGTGGTTTAACTATAAACTTTTAGAAACCTGTTTTTCTATTGTTAATCTAGGCTTAACACATCGAATAAACTTCCAAATGACTTACTAAACATTAGCGCATAAAAAACTAATTAAACCAAACTGGCCTATACTTTACAGTGACAACGGCTCATGCGGAGGAACTGGGGTCGAGCGTTGGGAAGGCAGTTGAACAGTCGGCTGAACGCTCTGTAAGTCGGCCGTCAACATGACGTGGAGACGACTAACGTGTCGTGAAAATGGCTCTTGCGGATATACTGTTGTCGTACATGGAGAGATAGCTGAACAGTCGGAAGCAGTTAGTAGGCAGCAGAAAAACGAGATGCGGCCGATGCAGACGGTCAACGCATACAGTCAAACAATGCGCAGTAATTACTTGCGTGGCATTGTGTTGTCTGGGTTTTCACTCGCCGTTGTCAATGCGAGCAAAGTTATAGAGGGTTTTGCGACGTCGCGATAAACCGTGCCCTCTCCATACTGGGCCTTGGCGGACATCACCGTTGGAACTCTATTGCCGTGTTTGTGTGTTCTGGCCCCTTTCCTTGAATGCACTTTACTTCGCCTATTATACCCATCGCTTGGTAAATTTCCCACCACATCACAAGGTCGGCATTAGACAATCAAAATTAATAAACATATGCGTATGGTCCCATTTCGTTAATACCCCTTTTACTACAATGTGCCACTCCAACAGCTAAAACATCACGGGTACAATTATTGCATAACCTGTTTATGCCCCACGCCTAACAATAAACTTCCAATGTGGGCTCCCACACAACACTTGGATACAATTGCATAACTTGTTTATGCTATCCGTCTATATATATATATATATAGAGAGAGTATTTTCCCACTGACCGGTGCAGCCCATGTATTGCCCACCGGATCATATATGAATGATTCTTCCAGTTACCAACGTGTGTGTAGACTAAGCGACAGGAATACGGAAAGTATTATCACAAAGGACGACTGTAAAAATGACTCCTCGATTAGCCCGTCAGACTAGTCCAACAACTTTGTAACCCCTGATTCCCAACTGACTCTAACATAATAAGACAGAACTGTTATTACTTGACTTGGCAATTAGTGTACCAGAAATATTTTAATTGTTACGATTACAATGAATATCTAAAGCAATGACAATTAGGAAAATGACCGCAATCGAGGATCACCATTTCCCCATTTACTCCGTGTTAAGGGGTTCACATTGATCTGTAAATAGGTGATATGATGTTTCAGCAACTAGAGAAGCAACACTTGCCAAATATTCAGGATAATATACTTTTAGGGTGAACATATAACAATTTATATAATTTCACTTCATTTGCATGACCGCCATCGTGGAAATGGGTCGACCTTCAAGTACAGTAGAAGCACGTTGGGGATGGAGGTTGAGCATCGGTAATTTTGTTCCCACTGATCAGTATAGCCGTAGGGCGAATGTGCGTATACAGTGGATACCTGTCGCTGGCTCTAATGAGGATTCTCGTGCCAAGGTGCAGCAGGCGATCAACGAGACCACGAATATGCGCCCGATGTCATCGGCTTGGGCGCCAGGCAGACCCCGCGTGTACCAAGACAAGGACTGTACGGTCCAACTCCGAACGCACACGAAACTCGATCTGTAACAGACGGGGCTCCCATATGGGCCACAACGAGACTGTAGAGTCAGCTCTTCGAAACTTCATGAACGAGGCCCTTACCCAGCGACATTCTCTCATGGCTTTCGAAGAACGAAAATTACGAGCTTAAAAAAACTATTATAGCTATCATAGCCATCACAGTTATTACCTGATGGTTCACAGTTTTTATATTTTGAGTACTATTTCCATGTTAATTTTGTTTTACATTAAAAAACAGTTATTCTTCCATACATTAAACAAACTAATAATGCTTACTTTATTATTATTATTTGATTTGATTGCAGACAAGATTTCATTCTACAATGGAAATGTGCCTTTACCAATTGATATACTCTGCCATTGCCTACCGCATAAATTATGTTAAAATAGCACTCACATTAATTATTAGTACATACTAGTCCTTTTCGGAGTCTATCCACAATGATCATGTTAAACACCATGTTAATATTGTTTCTCTTTATGATGTGCCATACTAGGTATTCTCATTCTGATATCAAACTTAGTAGAGTTGTGAAACTTAAACCATTTTACATGGTAACGAATCAGCTGACATACCTTAATTTATTTTGTACCTTGGGTTTGTTTTACTCGCCAAATTACTCACCGACTCACCACACCGATCATAATATAGCATTAACACATGCACATGATATAATGAAACCTTAACCAATGCCGTTTGATGAAGCATTTCTCTCCTACTTAAGGGGTATCCAAAATAATTGTTTATATAATCGTTTTGATATAAACGAAAATAATGCTGAAATTAATTAACCCCAGTTGATACGCCGCTCATAATATTATAATATCGATAAGTTTCACTCCTAAGTTCAAATATATAATCCATAAATGTTAAATTCGATTAACTTGAAATGTTTGTTATGCTCCTCAATACTATAAACTTTAAATTTAGCATTATATGTTTACATGAGACATGGAACTCCGAAAATGATGATTTATTTCAATTCAGTTTACAGGGATACCAATTAATGGCTCAAGGGAAAAATTGCAGTACTAAAGGTGGACTAATAATACATGTATATACAAATATAACTATGCAGTAAAAATGAATATCAATATGTAAGAACATTGGGAGGGGATGATAATTAAACTAACTGGAAGTAATTGATCAAAGACTATTACTACTGGGAATATATATAGACCACCAAGGTCATGTAACGAGAAAACTGAAAATGTAATCTATGAATTTACAACGATTTTATCTACATTGGGCTTATTACAGGGGACTTCAACATTAATTTACTCAACATTAACGAAAATAGAATATACAGTGATTTTTATGTCATGACATTATACAGTCTCTATCCTAAAATTAAATTTCCAACCCGCTTCGATAGAACCAATGGAACATTCACACACAACTTTTCTGTAAGTTAAATAAATATGTATTAGACAGTACCGCAGGGATCTTCACTAAAGCTTTTTTCTGATCATCAACCATAATTCCTATTCTTGGATATCAGTCTAAAAACTAAACGTCCTCCTCAATTCGTAAGCGTAGATTTACAAAATAAAGAAGCAATGCAGTGCGTTAACAATTAAATAAACTCTGAGGAAATCTACAACAAACTAAATAAATATCCTGGGCTGATCCCAATTTAAATTACAACATAATACGTTAAGACATTATGCGAGCAAACGATACGCATATGCCAATAAAAATCATGAAATTTAATAAATATATGCATAGACATTGTACTTCTATCACACATGGTCTTCTAAAATCTACCAAATATCGAGATTGACTTGATAAGCAATTTAAAATGTCTAACTCTAACTCACCTAACTATGAGGTCGTTCTCACCAACTTTAAAACGTATAACTCAATATTAAAGAAACACATTCGAGCTGCAAAAAAAACATTATTTTGAGTTATGCTTTAACCGTTCGAAAAATCATATTAGAAATACTTGGAAAATCATAAATGAAATTCTTTCTAAAAATAAAGCAAACAAAATATTTTATTTTAAAGATAATGTCATTAATATAACCGATAAAACGGATATTGCAAATCAATTCAATAACTATTTTACAAGCATATTGCACAAGGGATTCAATATGATGACAATGATGATTATAGTTATTACTTTAAAAAAACAAGTTGACTTTGTTTTCATATTTTAAATGTAGATAAAGAAATTGTAAAGAAAAGAATAGAAAGCTTTCCAACAAAAACACTTGTGGTTGTGATGGTATTTCTTCAAAATTGTTGAAGATAATAGAATCTGCCATTATTAAATCATTAACCCTATTATTAATCCAATTTAAAAAAACAGGCACATTCCTTGTCAAATTAAAAATTGCCAAAGTTATTCCTATTTTCAAGAAAAAATGATTTATCACTATTTAAACATTTTAGACCCGTTTCACTCATTCCTACTATTTCAAAAGTGTTAGAGAAAACAATTTATATTAATTTATATGCATATTTCAACGAGTCCAAACTTTGTTTTGATAATCAATATGGCCTTAGACAAAAACCCTCGAACGAATATGTATCACTTGAACTAGAAAACAGAATAATCACACAAATGGATAAAAAATAATATACAATTAAGCATTTCTCTTGACTTCTCAAAGGTGTTTGACACTATTGAACATTCAACACTATTTACCAATTAAGATATTATGGTTTAGATGGATCTATTCTGAATATATTTAAAAGTTATTAAGCAATAGAAGTCAATATGTCGAATTAAAAAATGCTAAATCTGATATTTTATATATAAACATTGGTGTACCGCAATGATCTATTCTTGGTCCCCTTTTATTTATAATATATATATATATATATATATATATATATATATATATATATATATATATATATATATATATATATATATATATATATATATATATATATATATATATATATATATATATATATATATATATATATATATATATATATATATTTATATATATATATATATATATATATATATATATATATATATATATATATATATAGACATATATATATATATATATATATATATATATATATATATATATATATACATATATATATACATATATATATACATATATATATATACATATATATACATATATATATACTATATATATATATATATATATATATATATATATATATATATATATATATATATATATATATATATATATATATATATATATATATATATATATATATATATATATATATATATATATATATATATATATATATATAAAACGATTTTCCTAAAGCTAGCAAAATGTTTAACTTTACTATGTATGCCGACGACAACACCTTATTTAGCACCATCAAATCTTCTAATGACAATATACCAAATAAAAACACTGAATCTGCAGTAAATTATAAACTCCTCACAACAATGGAATGGCTTAACATTAATAAATTATTATTAAACAAAAATAAATCCGAATATATGACCTTTCAAATGCCTAATGAAGCTAATAAAGGTCAACATCAATAATATCAACATAGAACGAGTGGACGTATTTATATTTTAGGACCGATTTGAGATACAAATTTAAATTGGAAAAACACACTTTAAAAATATCAAATACGTGTTCCAAAATTGTTGACATTTTAAACAGATTAAAGCATGTGCTACCTCTAGAAATAAAATTATGTTATATAATGCAGTAATAGTATTTCATATTAACTACTGCATCGTGGCGTGGACTTACGAAGGTATATATATATATATATATATATATATATATATATATATATATATATATATATATATATATATATATATATATATATATATATATATATATTCATTCAGAACTAAACATGAATTTGCCAAAAGGTGTCTTAGATATAATTTGACACATTTTATTAATATTACCCCAAAATAGTTACAGAAAAGATAGGAACTCACAGTTTGTAAGGTTTTATAAATTATGCCAACAAATATTTATTGCAAAAATATGAAGATACGTGTTGAATACTAAACTGCTATACTTGCTATCAAAATAGATTAAATAAAAAATACATATTGTACTATTTATTACAATTTATTTTACATATTATCACACATATTTCAATATATTCACTTGGTTATTCATGCATGCTCTTTTTCCTTCTGCACACACGCACTGTCATAACATTTTGTATAAATGAGTTAATTATATTTCATTAGTGGCTCCTACGAGAGTGACTGTAAAGTCTTTGGATGAGTCGCTGACCCCTTATAAAGTTATATTGTGTTCGTATTTTTCCATGTGAACGTATTGATACATGTTGTTTTATATCACTAAATTTTTATTTGTATTGTAAACGGGGTCAAAAATAAACTTTTTTGTTCTTGTTCTTGTTCTAACGCCTAAACACACTCACAGTCGAGTCTCTGCATTCTTACAAACCGTTCATTCGGACTGCCCTTTGTGTAGCGGCGTGTCCGCATTACCGTCCGTCTTTACATGGGAGACGAATATGATTTCCCGGTCGTCGTGAACGGAGGGTTGTCGCCGTTTGACGTCGCACTTCGGCAGTTATGCTATCAGCAAACGAAAAGCGTCTTGTCTGCAGCCGAAGAGTGCACCGTCGGCCGTCGAAGAGCGGGCCGCCCGCTGCCAAAGACGCACCGTCGGCCGTCGAAGAGCGGACCGTCCGCAGCCAAGAGTGCACCGTCGGCCGTCGAAGACTGGGCCGCCCGCTGCCAAAGAGCGCACCGTCGGCCGTCGAAGACCGGGCCGCCCGCTACCAAAGAGCGCACCGTCGGCCGCCCGCTGCCAAAGAGCGTACCGTCGGCCGTCGAATAGCGGGCCGCCCGCTGCCAAAGAGCGCACCGTCGGCCGTCGAAGAGCGTGCCGTCCGCTGCCAAAGAGCGCATCCAGGCTCTTTTTATACGCTTTGTTTCTGAGACACATTACACTAGTTCACCAATCACCGTCTCATGGTCTAGTCCACTACCAAAAACAATGATAAATGGTAATGCTCCAGTCATTGGCTACGTAATATGCATCATTCTCTAAACAAACCCACACCGTCAATAAACACGAGCATGCCTGAGCAAACCAATTACGTACTACTGGTCGGCTCCAATGCATTCTTTCATACATGATATGTTTAACTAATATTTAAAGAAACAGGAAATAGTATTCTGATACAAAAAAATAGCAGAAATGCTACGTTTCTCGAGAACCCCATTGCCCTGATTCTCGTCAGTGGCGGTGGCTTCTCACTTAATTATTCTGCTTTTCTGAGAAAGTAACCATCTTTTGCTACGAGCTGCAGCTTAAGGCGATTGTCTCTCACACTGGTTTGCAAGCCTGACAGCAACATTGGAAATTCACTAACACAAATGCACTGACAATAAAATTCAGTTTGCATTTAGTAATGGGTATTATAGACAGATAATGCAAGATGGGGGAGCAAATCAGAACGACTGGCGGCAATGACCTTAGATTGTATGCAACACATGCTCTCATCTGATGAACAAGTACAAGAGGGCGCCTCCTCGCGGCGCTCGACATCTAATTCTGACTTCATTAAAAAATCCGGCCGAAATAAAGGGTATGTGGAACATGATAATGCACAATAGGACTCAATGTTGGACTCAATGTTGACCAATTACTGCAGATTCAGTGTTTTTATTTGGTATGTTGTCATTAAAGGATTTGATGGTGCTAAATAAGGTGGTGTCATCGGCATACATATTACAGTTAAACATTCTGCTAGCTTTTGGAAAATCGTGTATATATAATATAAATATTAAGGAACCAAGGACAGATCCTTGCGATGCACCAATGTTTATAGATAAAATATCAGATTTAGCATTTTAAAATTCGACATATTGACTTCGATTGTTTAAATAACTTTTAAAATGTATTCAGAATAGATCCATCTAAACCGTAATATCTTTATTTCTTAAATAGTATTGAATGATCAATAGTGTCAAACGTCTTTGAGATGTCAAGAGAAATCCTGAATGGTACATAATTTTATCCATTTGTGTGATTATTCTGTCTACTAGTTCAAGTGGTGCATATTCAGCCGAGTTTATTTTAAAGCCATTATTGATTATCAAAATAAAATTTTGAATAGTTGAAAAATGCGTTTAACTGACTTGTGATTGATTGTGATGGATCACTTTTCTTGAAAATAGGAATCACTTTGACAATTTTAAGTTTGTCAGTAAACATGCCTATATTTATAACTTGATTTATTAATATGGTTAATGATTTATTGATGGCAGGTTCTATTATCTTTAACAGTTTTGAAGAAATGCCATCACAACGACAACTGTTTTTTTTTGTAAGGCTTTATATTGTTTTCTTTACAGTTTATTTATTTATTTACATTCTTAAATCTGAAAACAGAGTCAACTTGTTTTTTTAAAGTAATGACTATGATCCTTAATGCCATCATATTGAATCCCTTGTGCAATAGTTTGACCTATACTTGTATATGTGGGTTATATGGGTTGCGCCTGCATGTGGCTGCACCACAACAAGCTCTGTGCATATTGTGTATTTTTACCAGTTTTTAACGAGGATGTCGTAGCGCAGTTTTACACTTTGTTTTATGAAAGTATCAGAACCATCCTGGACTACGCAGTTGTACCTAGTGTTTTGTGCTTTTTAGTATTTTAGTGATTTTTATCTCGAGTTCACTTGTTCAGTGGATTGCACCTGTGTGTAACAACAACAAGAACATTGGTCACCAAGCGTGACGTTGCACCTCAGGCGTGACGGCGTACGCAAGAGAGTTCCTGCGTCGTCTGCAATTTGATAGGTGCACTCGGTTGAAAAATGCTGCCTGGAGAGCCGCATGTTATGGAAGGGCGGCACTCCATCGCTGCTGTCTTGCGGGTGTCCACAAACTGCGACGCACACGGGTCAAGCAAACGGGCGTCAACACCGCTAACATGTTGAACATACAACTGAACACCAATGTCCAGCATGTCAAGTTGTGTCTGCTGAATGCGAGGTCTTTTTGTAACAAAGCTGACGTTACATTTTGCCGTACTTCAACATAAGTTTATATTTGAAAAGTTCAAAGTGACTATGCTACTGTTTTATTTTATTGCATCCAATGTTCCATTGGCGCGCGCTGTGATGAAACAAACGCTCTAATACATTACTCTAGACTGCGACGCCGTGGTTATGTTTATGTAGCTATTATAGCGATCAAGACGCCGTGAAGCTGCGGTTTGTAATAAATATCCATCTATAAGCACAAAACAATTCAAGTAATTCTGATCATTAGTTTTCAAATGGCCTACAAAATAATAGCCTACAAAATCATAATTGCGTGTTATTAGAAAATACATAATCATATTTGGCTAACAGGACTCCAGACACGGACACCGTTGTTGTGTTTGCGTGGCTAATAGCGATCAAAACGCCGTGAAGCTGCAGCGGCTCAGCCACCTGTCGCTCTGGGTACGTCGTTGCTGGCGAATGTAGAATGTTGAGGCAAATTAGTTCACACTGTTCGATCCAATGATTGCATAATATTATACATTTACAAAGTGTTCGCTGTTTTCTCTTATCTTAGTTGTATACCCGTAGTGCACTCTATCTTCGTAATGAATTCATTCATGAATTCATCGAATCCTACGAGTTCATCGAGTCCAGCAAATTTACCAGATGCTGATTTGGGTATAATTGGTAGGATTTCTGTTTTGGAATCGTTCACACAAAAGTAGTATGTCATCCAATCCTTGATCACACGATACACTGTTCAACACGGTGCACAGCGGTTGACAGAGAATTTGCGTTCAAATCAAAATGACAAAACAATTGCAAATCATCAGCATATTGTGTGATATTTTAAATTACGTTTACATATTATATCGCCGAACGGCTGCATGTTTGTAAAGTCGTTTCGCTGGAAGACAACGACACTTTGTTTGCGATCACGAAGGTACGACTCAACCCAACGTAATACAACTCCGGCGAGGCGACAGCGTCGTTGTAGACGACACTGTGTAAAGAGAAAAACAGTGTAACCAACTTTATAACTTGTTATCTGTAACTAATAAGAAGTTTGTTATTGATCGCAGTGGACACACTGCATGTCCATCTATTTATTTTAGTGGACAGATTTCAGCAATAGGAAGTCGTTATAGTCAGGTCATGTTATTGTGTCATCGGAAGGGAATTGACTCCCGTCAAACTTGAGGTTTAATATATGTACATTAAGACAATGCCCAACATTAAGGTAAGACCTAATGAATATATTAGGTTTTGTGTGGGTAGAACATATGACACCCATGTAAACTTATGGCGTCCTCGATTCAGAAAATGTCCCCGCATGAAATTGTGGCGCCCCTGTAGTCGGTCTTGGGAAAAAATTACCCCCCTTGTGAAAAGCTGGCTACGGGCCTGGTGACCCAGTTTATACAATGTTCACCCTCTAGCAGTGAGCAGGTCAGTGGGACAAAATTGCCAACTATACCATACAATACCTCTTCAGTGGACTGGGCCACTGCCTTGCCGAAACAGGCCGACACACCAAGTCGACCAGGCCAGTGTGTTTAACATCAGTTGTATGTAAATTACTCGAAACATTAATTAGAGACCACATGGTGGAATTCCTTGTAAAACATAAATTAATAAATGCATCTCAACATGGGTTCCTAAAAGCAAGGTCATGTCTAACCAATCTCTTATGTTTTATGGAAGAAATTACAAAGTGGGTAGATGACTGGTCACCAGAGGATGTTGTCTATTTAGATTTTCAGAAAGCTTTCGATAAACATAATTTTTTTTTACTTAAACTAAAAACCTCCAACTAGTGCTGCCCCACCCCTTTACACGCTTCGTAAAGCTGACCTGTATGCACCCCATAAAAATAAGTAAGTTTTGATAAAGACCCCCCTCCCCACCCATTATGCATACATCTTTTTTCACCAAGTTTGCAGACTTTTTGCGAGCCATTTCAGACTTCACTGTTGCTGATGCCTCAGTTAGAATATACCCTCAAACTGGCACAGCCATCAATGCTGTCAGTTTTTTTCTAAACAACGAACGATCTCCGAGACACCCCCACGCTCCGAAATACTTATCCGGACACCCCATACTCCTGGATTTAAGACAGAAGTTCATTTGTGAATACACGGGGGCGTGTGTCCTCCGTCGGAAACACTCCTCCGTTCTTCGACTTTAATGATGGGTTATCAACCCGATTTTCACCGCGGTCTCACGCTGGCTCACGATGACCTCAGTTGACTGGGAAGCGTCCACATGCCTGTCATCGACGGGCGACGATGCGAGACCACCCGAGCAACCCAAATAATGACTGTGGGTTCTACCATCCAGGAGCAACTCCAAAAAGACACTAGGTGTGGCCACGCACACACACAGGCCTACCACATTGCCGAATGAAATATACACTCTAGTGAGGATTGAACAGAACAATGAACTTTGAAAATGTGCCTAATTAACACAACAATTAGTGCAAACGACTGACATCAATAACATGTTGAGTGAAATTGCGTAACTCCTCATAGCCTGGCATGAATCCCGTCTGATGTTTCTTGGTAGCATTGATACATATATGTGAATGGTTTTCTTTGTTTGAGATATTAATGGCAACGTTATTTCTCGTTCGTGTATTTTTTGCGACCAGGAGAGCATAGCAGTGTTGTTTGTGTATTTAGTTGTCAAACCTAAGACAAAGATCGTTATCTTTGTAATTGGCAGGAATGAGCAAAGGCGATCACGACCCAGACTCATAAAGATATCGCGATAACCTCAATATCTATCACCATATGAGAGGAAGCCAATGCATATAGTGATTCACTAAAGCTGACTTCATCTCATTGACATGCTGACCAAAATTTTTCAAAATCACTTACCAGCTCTTTTTAAACGCCCCCGTGCGATGCGATTTTTTAGAAAAGTAGTCATGTATTCATGGGTCCACATGGCCCATAGCAGAAAATTCCCATAAATCCTTCCGCCTGTTAAACGCTCAAAAATGATCTATTTCACAGCCAACTTTATGTTTACTCCTTACATAAGTACAATAAGCTAGTTTTATATTACCTGTCAATTTTTTTCAGTTGTAGCTAGTTTAAATGCCTCTTTGTAGTTTGTGTAGTCTTCTACATTTCCAGTGTGTTATATACCTCCACAGAATCTGTTTGTGAGCATTATTTTCTAATATCCTCTTATGACAGATGTTTATTCCTGGACCTTTTCCCATGTTTTACTACCGGAACAACTCTCTCAGTAATGCCCTCTATCTCATCTTTTAAACAAGTCCAGCATTATGTTGCCGTCTTATTCTTCAGCAAGTTATTCCAATTTATACTTGTAAGATATGTCCTCCGTTCGTTATATTTGCCTTTGTTGAAGTTCCTACTCCATTGGTTTATATATATATTCCCTGCGTTTTTTACTTTTGTATTAAAATGGATCTAGTTATGATCACTGGAACCCTAATGTTCGTATAATTTAACATTGTCAAAGTTCATTTTGAGAAGACAAAATTAAATCTAACGCATTCCCACCTCTGGTTGGTTCCAAGATATTTTGAGTAAGGAAAACATTCTGTGTTAGAAGTATAAACTGATGGTCGTCATCCACAGCACTCTAATGCTTAGTGGTCATGGTTAAAATCACTCATTATAACACATCCTCTCTTACTCACCTCCCTTATAGCCTTTTGAAGTTTTACATCTTCCTCTTGTCATATGTATGGAATTACTCATATTGTTGAGTTCTTGAAAATTATGTTACACCAAATTGCTTCCTCACAATCTGCTTAACTTTTCAATGTTATTTCATATGCCTGGATATATTTTTTAATATATAAAATTATTACACATCCCTTTCTTTCTCGCCTATCCTTCCTAAACATTACATAACCTGTCAGTGCTAGCTCAGCATCTATTATATCTTTATTTGCCCATGATTATGTTGTACCTATTACTTGAGGGTCAACATCTGCTGCACAATGTTTAACTCGCTTTTTTATTTACTATTCTCCTGGCATTTCAGCAAACACATCTAAGTTCATTTTCCGGAATTATTTGTGAACATTTCTTTGGATGTGTATTTGTACCCTTTTGAGTTTTCTCTGTGAGTTCACCCTACGCACCTAGTTTAAGTAATTTACGGTACTTGTTCCCTCGTCAAAAACTCTGAGAAACTCATACCAAAGAACTGCAGCACCTTTCTCAGTCAGATGAAGATAAAAAGTAAAGTTTAACCACATGTCTACGAAGCCTACTTGATCATCCATTCATAAATCTTCTACTTGTATGTAAATACTACATTTCTTGTAATATCCCCGACAACACAATCTGTCCAGTCCGTGCCTCTTTAAATGTTTTGACCAACCTCCTGTACTTACCAACGATAACCGACTTTCCCTCATTCTTGGCGTTGTTCGTTCTCACATGCACAAGCTTGGCACCTCCTGTGCCACCACCCATGACCTGTCCTGCCCTCTCTGCTACATCCTCTATTTCTGCCCGTGGTGGGCATACCGTGAAATCCTCTCCTCTGTTTGCAACTGTATCTACTTTCCTAATGATAGATTCCCCATGAATTCCCAAGCTTTCCTCGCCTTCATTCGTTACACTACATCTGCGAAGCTCTTTTCCTGTCACGTCTCTCGTTTACATTCTCTTGCTGCAGACTCTGCCCCCTTTCTCGTCTATCGCCAACCTCTACTATCTTACTACCTGGCAATCCCTCTCCACTCACACGTTTACCTCTCTTTTTTGCACACTTTCCTGCTGCCATATTTCTTCTTCTGACCCACAGTTTTCTTATTTTCGCTCCTCTCATTATTCATGATTAGATTACCACATGTTAATACCGTTCCACTTTAGAAAGCGTAAAGTGTGAATTTAGAAAAAAAATAAAAATAAATAAAAATAAACACAGCTTAGCTCCAATATAGACTGTAGTAAGAGTGCTTAGTTTGGCCAGTTACGTTGATCCGTAAATAACGAAATGATTTGTGTAAACTGCTGGAATAGCGGTATGCGTGGAACTTCATAGTTGGTCCCATTTTGTTTCTGTTATACCATGATACATTTAATAAATTAACGACAATGTCCGAGCAATCGGTATTCCACAGAGGGAATTCGTAATCGTAAAGGTAATCTTAAACACAATGAAACGGTCAACTGTTTACTCACATGTTTCTTTCTTGGTGGCTCAACCGATTCGAGATGCGCGATGTGACCTACTTAGTGTACGATTGCCGATTAGGACGAGTGCCATTAGTCGTCACAGTGGTCTTGACAAAGGAGAACCGAACGCAATCAAGCGGGATCGCACACGGTTTGTGATGGGAGAACGTCAATCAGGGGCGTAATCCGTCACGAATGTTGTCAGCCGCTTAACTTAACTAACTGTGCAACGTTTACTGTCGGTCGATCTCCGTATGAGACGTTTTCAAGATCTTTTTGCGTAAACGTCATGTTCGCATTATGTATGTATGTATGTATGTATGTATGTATG
>BSQZ01000206.1:0-30000 GCA_033239005.1 Lamellibrachia satsuma | reverse complement strand
AACTACCTGGCATCACACATAGACGACAACCAGCAGTCCACACATAGGTGACCTCTGGCATTATTCAAGCGCGTGCCGCGGAAACATGGAGGCACAGCTATCTTTGTGTGGTCTTTCAGCAGAATCCCTCCGCTGTACGATCAAACTTTGACCGGGTTTCGTTAATTTTCGCTGTCTGTGCAACAGCTCCGAGCGTAGTTTGGCGAGATCTTCATTTACGAAGATACAATTTGAAGTCACCGATGAAACTGCAATATATCAAAATTAAGCTAAAAAAGCTACGGTTAGACGTACATTGAAGTTGGATAAAACCAAATTTGACATATTTGACTTGATAAATAAAATTTTAATTACTGATTTCCCAAATATCAATAATTTCCAAACTACACTATTGGCCACAATATTTGATGAACAAACTAATTGTTGGCAATGCACAACCAAATTTGAATCACGTGCACCACCAACAGCACAAATACATCACAATGTTCAAGGCCACTGGGTAGTTTCTGTACAAGGAAAGGGGGCCGAGTCTATGTTTTGGACAGTTTATATAAAAAATCAGCTTTTCCCCTCACTGCAGGTACAGTTAGCTTGCATATATGGGTGTGCGATAAACGATCTTGGATTTGTTTGTGCCATATGTACAACAACAATAGCTGGGCACAGTAGATTGAGGTGTATTAACAATTTGGAAATACAATCTTAGCTGTGGAACTTTGACATGGCAAACTGTAGAAAACATTTAGTGACATGTTTAACATCAAAAAAGTGTAACCCTTTTCCAAAAATCTTTCAACCTAGTGAAATAAAAATGGGCATGAACAGATTTTCAATACAGCTTCTGTTTCCTTGTGACCTTCCTGAAGTGTTTGATGACATGGTGGCTTGTGACCGGTGTGGCAAGTGGTATCATCAAATATGTTACCACTCTAACACACGTGTACTATGGCTTTGTTGCATATGTCAGAGTAAAAGACCAAATAAAACACCTTCTAAATTTCAGTAAGAAGCCGTACATTTTATAATAACTTCACTCGCAACAGTAGCGTTCTCTTGTTCACCTTCATCTTCACCCCTTGACCGGGACAGTCGTAGGGGCCATTTCCACATAAACTTCTCTTGTTCACCTTCACAGTCATTATTTTATTTCAATGCGTAGAGCAATTATACATACAGTGTTCGAGTGAACAGCGAATATAAACACACTGGTTGCTAAGATGAACAGTTGAAGAATAATATTACAGGGTTTACACAATCATCTGAAATTTTAACTAACCTCATTATGTTTCAATATTAACTAAATGCACTGATACAACAGGCTAAATGCATTGCTATTTTTTACTGGTATGTTAACAGACCTGTACACGTATTCAAACTGTTTTCTACAGCATAAGAGATCATGTTGTATAAAATGCGTTAAACAAATGTCCTCTCCAGAACATCGGTTTAGTGCATGTACAAACGTTGTTATTTCCCAATTTCCAATTATGTAAGACACATTATTCAATCGTTGGAAGGAAATTAAATATGTGATGGTCGCACAATATTCTTTAATTGTTTTGCAATAATATAGTTCCAACTAGTTACCCTTTTATAATCTTCTTCTATCAGTCACAGTCCGTGAGGGCCTTTGACAAAATACATTTTATAATATTATAGTAAGTTATACTTGCATAGTAGATGTCTTCTACATACTTTAAGATTATTACGATTACCGTTACGATTACGATTTCCCTCTGGGGAATACCGATTGCTGTGAACATCTCGTTAATTTATCAAATTTCTCGGAGTACATCAACCGAAACAAAATGGGACCAACAGTGACGTTCCATGCACAGCGCTATTCCAGCAGTGAACGCCATATTTACGCAATTTGTTTCGTAAATTACAGATCAACGTAAAGGGCCAACGTAAACAATATTACTATAATGGATAGATACGCCAGCAGGAGTTGCAACCTTATTGCTGTTTCGAAATTCACCCCCTTACGCTTTCTACAAACAATATAATTACCCTTTATAGTGATTATGTACAATTGTTCGGAACCCTGTACGAACAATTACGTACAATTGTTCGCAATTTCTTTCGTCTTTTTGATTGTTCCAAGTTACGTAAACCTTCGCTAGACACTACTATAACTGCCAGTATTCTGTCCCCGACATAAGTAGATAGTATCACGGCAACGCTCACACTTGGATCGGACAATGACCGTGCTGGGGCGTCCGTGGGTAACCTGTGTGGCAGCAGTAGGGCTACTCTTGCGGTGGCAAGTTGGCATGTTGCCATTTAAGGTGCGGTTATTGTTCACGTGATCACTCACCGGCAACGAGCACGTCACCAGCAATTTTCCTTTGAAATACGACTCGGGCTTCTTAATAAAGCGTCCACGACGTCTTGATCGTTATCATAGCTACAAAGAATGTGGCGTCTATGTTGATAGCCCTGTAATAGAACTGCTCTTAATGGACACGATAACAACTGCTATGACTGTAGGTACACCAGCCTGTCCTTCCCCGACTAAAGATATCCTTGGAAAAGTTGGAAGTGGGATGAGCTCCATTAGAAATTTCCAACACTCCAGATATGTAAAGAAAATGAGGCACCAGACCATTACCTGGTTCGATCAAGAAAACTAAAATATATGTGTGTAATGTGATGAGCTGCTCCTCAAAGCAGCAAGAGGACTAGAACATGGATCAGAGTTTGAGTTACCTCATTCTACTGGTATGACTTTGTTCCCACAAATATTGTGTGCACCGTCAGATATAATTCAACTGAAAATTTGTGTATGATGATATCCTGCCTTGCCTACTGTTACTAACACCGGGTCAGCAATGTCTCATGTCGTCCGTTGCCACTTTAACAAAGATGCTCAAGGTGATGCCAGCCTCCAATGCCAACAAGTCTTTTCGTGGTCTCAGATGTCAAAACTGAGATTTATAATCACATAGAGCAAGCTCAATTGTTTGACAACATTACACGTACATATCTGAAGGCGTGCCCGTCCAGGGGGTTCGGGGGGTTCGAAAGAATCCCCTTTTTTGAGAGAACCACCCGAAATCGCCTAATAATTGTGTACGCCCGACCCCTACCCCTTTAGAAAAACCTGAGGGCGGCCCTCAAAGGTGTAACTGGTTAAAGTTGATAGATGTAACCATATGATATGTGCAGGACTCTGAAGGCAGGGCATCAAGGTGGTAAATTAACTACGCTGGATTAGTCACTAGTCCCAGTTCAATAAAGTTGTTCGCAATGTCATGCGTTTTTTTCTACAATTGTTCCAAGTTACGTAAACTGTCGCTAGACAATACTATAACTGCCAGTATTCCGTTCCTAACATACGTAGAGAATATCACGGCGACGCTTCGTCGCTTACATTCAACTCGAACAACAACCGTGCTGGGACGTCCATAGGGAACCTGTGTGGCAGCAGTAGAGCTACCATTGCGATGGCCAGTTGGCGCGTTGACCTTTGAGGGGGACACCCTAAAAGGCGAGCACGGAAAAGACGGACAAGGCGGGCAATAATTAACAAGGATGCGTAATAGTGCCGTGCTCCCGTATTACACGCGCTGTAGTTATTGTTGTTGCTTTGCGTTCGTGCTTGCGAGCGATGTAATGAGTGCGTTCATGCGTATATACATTTTGATGTATTTTATCAATAGTTTAACAAATATAAAATAATGGTTAAATAACAACTATATATTTGCCAAATGTAACTGATAGATTTCCAAACTATACTATTGGCACCAATATTTGATGAACAGACCAACTGTTAGCAATGCACAACCAAATTTGAATCACGTCCACTGGGTAGTTTTTGTACAAGGAAAGGGGACGAGTCTATGTTTTGGACAGTTTATATAAAAATCAGCTTTCCCCTCACTGCAGATATAGTTAGCTTGTTAGTTAGCTATATGTGTGTGGGAAAAAGGATCTTGTTTTCTTTTGTGCCATATGTACAACAACAAGAGCAGGGCACAGTAAATTATTGTGCATTAGCAATTTGGAAATACAATCACGATTGTGGAACTTTGACATGGCAAACTGTAGAAAACATTTAGTGGCATGTTTAAAATCAAAAAAGTGTATCCCGTTCCAAAACTCTCTCAATCTAATGAAATCAAAATGGATATGGACAGATTTTCAATACAGATTATGTGTCCTTGTGGCCTTCCTGAAGTTTTTGGTGACATTGTGGCTTGTGACCAGTGTGGTAAGTGGGATCATCTGAGATGTTAAAAAAAACTAACGCACGTGTACTATGGCTTTGTTGCACATGTCAGAGTAAAAGTCCAAATAAAACACCTTCCAAATGTCAGTAAAAAGCCGTACATTTCATTATTACTTCCTCACAATAGCAGCGTTCTCTTGTTCACCTTCATCCGTTGACCGGGACAGTCGTAGGGGCCATTTCCACATAATATTCGCTTTTTATACTTCCATAAATAAAAGGAATATTTTTAATTTTATTTAGATGTTTGCTAAAATTCTCTTCGAGCACTGTATATATCCTATGCCATTCCTGTTTCTTCAGTTGATCATTGATGAAATTTTGGTTTGTTGGCAATTGCCAAAATAAAGCAATTGCTAACTAATTTGACAAATAACATTACAGAAAACGTTAATTATTTTATTTCAATGCTCGTCTGTCTACACGATATATACTGAAATGCGGTTCGAAAGAAATGAGTCTTTAGTCTTTATTAATACAGTTCAAATTTAAGGACACACACACACGCATGCACGTTACATCATGACAATAATTAAAAAGGACGAGTCAGTAAGAAATAGCACCGCTACTCCACAAGTATTATGAACATGCGCGATTGAGTGATAGCGCTGCACAATTAATAAATCGGTAACGTCGACAAATGTCGAGTTGTTATTTAACCTTTATTTTCTATTTGTTAAATTGTTGATTACAGAAATCGAACTGTACACACGCGCGCTCGACAAGCAACAACAATAAAAGCGAGAATAACTACAGCGCATGTAAAGCGGGAGCACGGCACTATTACGCATCCTCGTTAATTCTTGTCCACGTTGCCCGCCTTTTACGTGCCCGCCTTTTAGGGTACTCCCATTTGAGCGGTTGTTGATCACGTGATCACTCAACCGGAACGAGCACAGTAGCAGCAGCAGCAGCAGCAGCAGCAGCAGCAGCAGCAGCAGCAGCAGCAGCAGCAGCAGCAGCAGCAGCAGCAGCAGCAGCAATTTTCCTTTGAATAACAGCTGGTCTTCTTCATAGAGGGTCCATGACGTCTTTAACAAGAGAGATTTAACAAGATTTGCCATCCAAGCCAAAGGCCCAGATGGCAAGTGGACAAGGAAGCCATTGGCTTATCGAGAGTCCAACAATGTTCATCTACTTATAACCTGCCCTCCTGAGATATGTGTCAACCTTGTTTTTAAACATATTCACGCTGCTAGCAGTTACACAATCTGTAGACAATTTGTTCCATTCATTTATTGTCCTCTGTGAGAACGAGTGCTTCCTGATGTCCAATCTACATTGATCCTTTACTAATTTTACCTCATGTCCTCTAGTTCTGCTATCCTTCTTGAGTGAGAAAAACATATTTCTATCAATATTTTCATACCCATTCAATATCTTAAAAACTTCAATCTGATCTCCTCTTAACCTCCTTGTCTCTAGAGTTGTTAAACCACATTCTTTCAGGCGTTCTTCATAACTTAGGTCTCTAAGTTCTGGAATCATTTTAGTTGCTCTCCTTTGTTTGCGTTCAAGCGTATCTATATCCTTCTTACGATATGGTCTCCATGCTTGTATACAGTATTCTAAATGAGGTCTAACTATTGCTTTATAAAGAAGTATACTTAACTTTTTTCCCTTGTATGTTATGTTTCTTCTAATCAATCCAAGAATTTGATTACCCTTTGAAGCTGCAATACCACACTGCTCTGAAACTTTCATATCAGCGCTTATTGTAACTCCTAAGTCCTTTTCTTTTACAGTAGTACCCAGAACAGTATCTCCCATTTTATAGTTTACATTCAAGTTCCCATGTCCTGTATGTAGGCATTTACATTTCCCAAAATTGAACAGCATCTGCCATTTCTCAGACCATTTCACTAATCTGTCTAGATCGTTTGGTAAATGTTGCTTATCACCATCAGTATTAACCTTTCTAAACAGTTTTGTGTCATCCGCAAATGTCAGTACGTTACTTGTTATACTGTCGTCCAAGTCATTGATATATATTAAGAATAATATAGGTCCTAATACTGATCCTTGAGGTACCCCACTCAAAACCGATTTCCAATTTGAAACTTCTCTATCTACTACAACTCGTTGTCTTCTGTCAGTCAGCCATTGTTCTATACAATCAGTTATGCTATCCCCGATACCATGGGCTTTTAATTTATGTAGTAATCTTTGATGTGGCACTTTGTCAAAAGCTTTCTGAAAATCTAAGTAGATAATATCTACTGGCGATCCCACGTCTATCCACTTAGTGATTTCTTCCAAAAAACATAACATATTTGTTAAGCATGACCTCGCTTTAAGGAATCCATGTTGAGATTAATTTAATATTTTATGCTTAACGAGGAAGTCCACCATATGGTCTTTAATTAACCTTTCTAATAATTTACAAATCACTGACGTTAAACTCACTGGTCTGTAATTCTCTGACTTGTTTCTCGAACCCTTTTTAAATAATGGTATGATGTTTGCTTCTTTCCATTCAAACGGAACAACTCCCTCTTTTAATGATAAGTTGAATACTCTTACAAGTGGTATACTGATTTGTTCTACTGTTTCCATTAGTAATTTTGGAGGAATCCCATCCACTCCCGGTGATTTGTTATCCTTCATTGCCTTTATTTTCTTAGCTACCAATTCTGGAGTTACAACTAACGGACCTAAATAGTCAGATTTAGCCTCCTGAAATTTAGCATCAGCAACTGGAAATGAACTAATATCTTCTTTCGTAAACACTGAACTGAAGTAACCATTTAGGTCTTCCGCCATTAAAAACCCCTGTGATATTATATTTCCAGCTCTGTCTTCTAGAGGTCCAACCTTGTCTTGTACGTTTTGTTTACTCCTGACATATGCATAAAAATTCTTCCTGTCACTTTTTATGTTACATGCTAGTTTTTGCTCATAGCTTCTTTTAGATTGTCTGATTTCAGTTGTAGCTGCATTAAGTGCCTCTTTGTAATTTGCATAGTCTTCTTCCTTTCTGGTACGCCTATAAACCCTCCACATAGTTTGTTTTAACACTCTTTTACTAATAGCCTCTTTTGACAAGTGTTTCTTTCTACACCGTTTTCCTTGTTTTTGGAAAGGAACAAATTTATCGATGATACTCTCAATTTCATATTTTAGAATATTCCAACATTCAATTGCGGTCTTATTCATCAGCATGTTATTCCAATCTAGCTTTGCTAAGTATTTTCTCATATCTTTGTAGCTACCTTTGTGGAAGTTTCTCTTGTACGTTTTCTTATTTTTACTTTCTGATTTTACATTGATGTCAAAATGTATTTGATTATGGTCACTTTTACCCAATGGTTCAAATATTTTTACATTGTCCACTAATTCTTTTTGTGATGACAAAACTATATCTAATACATTTTCTCCCCTGGTTGTTTCTAGCACGTGCTGAGTAAGAAAGCTATCCTGGAATAAAAATAGAAATTGTTGGTCCTCAATCCCTGTGCTCTCTAGAGAATTCCATTGTATGTATCCATGGTTAAAATCTCCCATTATGATACATTCCCCTTTACTAACTTCCTTTATAGCGTTTTTTATTTTTGTGTTGTCCTCTTCGTTTTTTTTTCAACTTCGGTAAACTAATCCAACAGTTAATTTTGAATTTCCTGAAACTATTTTGTACCAAGCAGCTTCATCGCAATCTGCTTCCCTTTCTAGTTTTATTTCATACGCCTGAATAGATTCTTTAACATATAAAATAACTCCCCCGCCCCTTCTTCCTATTCGATCTTTCCTAAACATTACGTATCCTGTCAGTCCTAATTCAGCATCAGATATATCTGTGTTGGCCCATGATTCAGTTATACCAATTATGTGAGGGTCAATATCTTCTACCATAATGTTTAATTCGTTTTTCTTATTTACTATGCTCCTTGCATTTAAACATACGCATCTATAACCTTTTTCAGAGATGTTTTTCGGATGATTTAATATTGGTTTATCTGTGCTAGTGGCTTCTTGTTCTGCTTGAGACACCTCTAGGTAACCCCCTGCACTTCTAATTTAAACAATGTTTACTTCCAAAAATATTTGTCATTGTACCCATGTCACTATCTACTGCTGCTGAAAGTTTGTCCGCGAATACTGCCGCCCCCTTTCCACTTAGATGAAGCCCATCCTTCATGTACATATCAGCCCTCCCAACAAAACTTCCCCATAAATCCACAAATCTAACTTCCTCTTCCCTACATAGCTTCTGGACTAACATGTTAATTGCCATCCCCCGACAATTTCGATATTTGTTACCCCTCCTGCCCATTACAGGTAAAATCCCTGACAGTATTACCTGCTCAACCCGCATCTGTTTTAGTGTTCTGACCAACTGCCTATATTTCCTAACTATGGCAGTTATACCCTCCCTCTCTATGTTATTTGTCCCTACGTGTACTAAAACAGATCCACCCTTATCCGAACCTACGATGTTTTTTACCCTCTCAGTTATCGCCTCTAGTTTGGCTCCAGGCAAGCAGACCACCACATCATCTCCCTTGTTTAAGACTCTGTCGGTCTTCCTAACTATCGAATCCCCCACAAACACCCTTGCTCTCTTCCTCACCCCCTCTATCACTGCTGCAGAATAACTCTTCCGTTCGATCCCTTCCATCACATTCTGTCCTGACCCCTTCCCTCCTGTCTCCTTCGCTCCTGTCTCCCCCACTTCCCACTCCTTTGCTCTTGTCTCTCCCACTCCCCACTCCTTCACTCCGGTTGTTTTCCCTCCCGTCTCCCCCACTCCCTTCTCCTTCGCTCCTGTCTCCCCTACTCCCTTCTACTTCACTCCGGTTGTTTTCCTTCCCGTTCCTTTCCTTCCCGTCTCCTTACGTCCTGTCTCCCTACGACATGTCACCTTCCCTCCTCTCAGCTTCCTCCCAGGCTGAGGTGAGCTCTCCCTAGTATCTTGATCGTTATCACAGTTACACAAACCGCGGCGTCTGTGTCGGTAGTCCTATCATAGGGCGTTTTCACGTAAAGGGTACAATTTTCGTTCTACGTAGCTTCAAAAAATGACAGTGTTCCAACTATTTGGTTTATTTTATTTTCGAACACTATATAGCTAAGAATGATGAGCGAGGACAAAAAGCTGGGTCTTCAGATGATGTCGGAATGTTACTGTATTTCCTGAAGAGATATTGAACAAGTTCCACGTGGTTTGAGCGGCCCTAGTTCTGATATTTCTATTAACTCTGATAATAAAACAATACACTAAATACATTTTCGAAGCTGCATGGGTGTTCTTGCAGGAATGAGCAGCGAATAGGGACACGCTGGTTGCTTTGATGAACAGTTGTTTTATCCAAAAGAGTCATATTACGGGGTTTACAAAACCAGATTAAAGTTACATCAATTTCTAAATTAGCCTCATATTTTTCAGTATTAACTAAATGCGTTGACCAGACAAGCAAAATACACTCTCTACTAACCTCCAATATCAGGTAAGCACATTGATACAACATGTTAAATACATTGCTATACTTTACTGACATGTCAACAGAGCTGTAAATATGTTTATAATGTTTACCATAGTTATCGGACATCATGTTATAGCAAAGGAATTTATGGTCGCCCAACATCATTTAATTGTTTTGTAATAATACAATTCGAACTAGTTACTCTTTTTCAATCTTCCTCTGTCAGTTATAGCAGACAACATGGCTTCCGCAGTAAACACTTTACATAATCTCAACTGATACTCACCACACGCAATCTAACTAATTCTTTAAATAATAAATCCCAGACGGACATGATAATAATGGACTTCTCAAAAGCATTTGACACCGTCCCCTACAACCGGCTTCTAAATAAATTAAACATATATGGCATCCACAACAATACACACACTTGGATCTCAAACTTCCTCAAGTTTCGTGAACAAAGAGTTGTTGTCGTTGGAGAACACTCGACCTGGACCAAAGTTGTTTCGGGCACGATACTGGGACCGTTACTTTTCCTGGTATACATTACTGATCTACTTGACAATATTCACTCCACAGTCCGTCTGATCGCGGATAACTGTGTCCTCTACAGAGAAATAAAACAATGGTTTTGACTCTCAAGAACTTCATAAAGATCTAAACTGTTTGGCACAATGGGAACAGGATTGGCATATGCACTTCAATCACCATAGACATGTAAAACACTTTAATTACACATTAGGATATTTAATACTATAGGAAACAGACAGTCATCCCTATCTAGAAGTCTGTATCGCTAAATATATCACCTGGAGTAAACACGTCCACCAGATCACAGCCTCAGCAAACCGTAACCTTGCATTCATCAGAAGGAATCTCTACACAATGCCCTCAAAACATCAGTACAACTGCCTACACAACCCTTGTTCGTCCACTCCTAGAATATGCATCATCCGTGTGGGACCCCCACACCCAGGTCCTCATTAACAAAGTAGAGATGATGCAAAGACGGGAGGCTCGCTTTTGTCACAACGACTAAACATCCAGAGAAACTGTGTGTGTGTGTCAGAAATGATTAAAAATTACACCTAAATCAACTACCAACCAGGAGAACAAACAGACGTCTCACCATATTACACAAAGCCATCCATGGTTATCTATCCTTGCCTGTCGGAAACCGCCTCCAGCCCGTCTAACGCCACTCACGGCATCTAAATAGCAAAGCCTTCAACACCATTCACACTAGCCAGAGCTGTTACAAATTTTCTTATTTCCCCTGGAAAAGTAAAATATTGGAATTCATTACCAGAAACAACAGCCAGCATCACAGAACCAAAAAAATTTAAGCAAGCTGTCACACATTTAGTCCCACACAAACACGACTAAATAGCATGCGCACCCAACTCTGAACGTTTGACTCCTTAGAAGTGTTGGCCAGTACAAGTCACTACAAGACAAGACAATACGCCAGCCAGCTTGCAAAGTTACATGACTTGATCTAACCAATGGTAATAATGCGATTAGGAGAATCCCCAATTGCTAACCTGGATTAAATCGTTGTTTGCGTTACGTTTACGTTCTTGTACTTGTCAATATTAAAAATACTAGCTACTTCGTTTAGCTTTAAATATCCAGATACACAACGTTACACGTAGTGTAACACATTAGTAAATATGTATAGATAAACAAAGTGTGCACATTCGCAACATTCCAATTGATTACCAATATCACCACTACACGTATACAAATGCAGTACTCACACCAGGAAGCTGTTCACACAGTAGTAATTAGATGAATGAATCGAGTAACTTTTCCAATTCAGTATAATCAGAGAAAATACTCTAAATATTCCAGGGCGATCCAAAAGCAAAGCAAATGTATCAATCAACAGAACAGGCAGATTTGTGGACACACCAGTAGTGAACACAGATTTAAATAGACAATAATCACCAGAAAATAAGGTCACACCCACTTCAATAAACTACCAATCCATAGCCGTATAACAAAATGAGAAAAACAATTGGCTCCTTAACAAGCGTCATTTCTATACAACAGCCAATCAATTAAAAGTATTTTAATTGACTCTTTAATGTATCTGCAACCCATTTGAGGTGTGAACATACAATCAAAGCCAAATGAAAACACTATTGTTGATTATATGCATTGTCGCTGAGCACAATATAGAGGGATTATAGCACATTATTGAGACGACTGCTGCTGATTAATGTCTACAATTGGCACGCAATGAGCACGCAGTGGAACAATTACTGAAACCAATGCCACTGTTTGGACTATTGATTACATAATTCACCAGATCATCAATCACAGTGCTAGGTTTTCATGTCTATAACCCGCACGCAATTAAGACTCAACGTCTCAAATCTGAACTCGAGTCAAACATATAAACAAAAGGCATTACGATTACACTACATGAATGTGCGTGAACATGCACATTTTATTTACACTTACTCACACACGGCTAGTTAAATTTAAAATGTTAGACATGATGGGAATGAAATTAAGCAAAATAAAAGGCACTTCGATTACACTACACGAATGTGCTTAAACATGACACTTTTATTTACACTTTATGTGTGAAATGCGATAGCAAATTTGCATTAAAGGTGACGAGATAATGCACTTCCGGTTCCCACGTTGGGCACAGGATAACTGTAAATGTACCTATATCATTGAAAAATAAACCATTGGAATTACTATTATCACATGTTGATGCTATTCTTTTTAATAACTAATATAAGTAGATGTGTTGTCCTTTGATCTGTTTACTTCCAAGAGTGTTTATGTGTGAAATGCGATAACAAATTTTAATAAAACGTGAAAATATTTTTCATTGCCATAGATTTTCGATAAGGGGAGTAAACAATAAGTTGTAATACTACAGCTTCCTCTTTTTTCATTATTGTATCTCATGTAAACACACACACACACACACACACACACACACACACACACACACACACACACACACACACACACACACACACACACACACACACACACACACACACACCACACACACACACACACACACACACACACACACACACACACACACACACACACACACACACACACACACACACACACACACGCATTATGATAAAGTTAGCCTCATCCCATGGTGCCTGTGTTGCCAAGGCCCTCAATATGCTTCACATTATCGCTGGTGGGTTCATAGCACCGTTTACTGTAGTCGAATGAGTCAGCGCCGAGCATTCACGAGCGAAGTGGCGCCTAGCGATCACAAGCCTTCGACCAGCAAAGCAGAGCATTCAATAGCCCTCGACCAACCATGCAGAACGGTGTCAAGCTGTTACGCCGCGCCATCTCAGACAGGCGAAGTGCCAAATGGCGCTCTCGACCCAGTGACTCGGTCAAGCGAAGCGCCGTCCGGTATAGCCTCTAGCTAGACAACAACCTTTGGATCCTCTGGCCACACATGATCATTCATGATTTTATATAGGCCAATCCCTTTCAAACAGATTTCCTCGGTAATACATAAAGTAAGGTAAAGTAAGATTATATAATCAAGCAAAAACACTGCAGAATCTGCAATATTAAACTAAATTAACACATATTATTGGCGTGGTTGTAATTATGCATAGGTGAAAACATACATGTACTTCCAAGGTTAAACATAACATTTAAGTTTCTTAGCCTCCGTCCCTCAGACATTTGTGACAAAAATACTTATTTCCTCGCATAATTGCATTCTACCATAACGAGGTATTAAGTTAAACTATAAAACCATTACTGATACGAAAGATCACTCAAATTAACGTTTAATTATTTTGGTAAAGTGATCACCAATCTTACAGAGCCATGCCCTACTCGTGCGTCGACTTATTCCTAAGTTGTACAATTCTACGCCGTTGCGGTAGCACTTTTCATTCAAACATACAGTGAGGCCACGTTATATAAATCATAAACAAGTAACAATTTATAACATAAATGACCTATTCTATCTTAGAATTAAGCCAGTTGACGTTATATGTACAGTGTACAGCAGCGAGAGCAAAATCAAGGGGAACATGATCAATTCACTGTGAAATGTTTAGAACATTCAAAACACGAACAAGAGGAACATAATAACCCGTTGTAAATAGTGTACAGCAGTCAAAGCACAAGCAAGGGGAACATGATCAACCATTGTGAATAGTGTACAGCAGTCGAATCATGAGCAAGGGGAACACGATCAAACCATTGTGAATAGTGTACAGCAGTCAAACCAAGAGCACGTGGAACATGATCAACCCACTGCGAATAGTGTATATCAATCGAAGCAAGAGCAATGGGAACATAATCAACCCATTGCGAACAGTGTATAGCAGTCAAAGCATGAGCAAGAAGTACACGATCAACCAATTGTGAATAGTGTACAGCAGACAAAACCCAAGCAAGGGGAACATGGCCAACCAATTGTGAATAGAGTACAGTAGTTTTAGCACGAGTAAGGGGAAAATGGTAAACTCATTATGAATAATGTAAGCATTGTGAGTAATATACATAATGCAAAAGATAAGCAAGGGGAACACGATCAACTAAATATGAACAGCTTAGAACAATCAAAGCACGAGCAAGAGGAACATGATCAACACATTGTAAATAGTGTGCAGCTTTCAAAGGACGAGCAAAAGGAACATGATCAACCCATTGTAATGCATTATGAATAGCGTACAGCAACAAAAGCATAGACACGAGGAACATGATCAATCCGTTGTAAATAGTGTGCAACAATCAAAGCACCAGTAAGGGGGAAATGATCAACCATTCTGAATAGTGTACAACAGTTAAATCACGAGCAAGAGGAACACGATCAACCCATTGTGAATAATGTACAGCAGTCGAAGCGTGAGCAAGGGAACAATGTCAACCCATTGTGAATAGTGTACGCATTGTGACTAGTTAACAACGTTCAAAGCAAAATGTTGGGGAACGTGATCAAACTTATGTGAAAAGTTTAAAGCATTCAAAGCTCGAGGAAAATGAAAATTATCAAATCAATGTGAATAGTTTGGAGCATTCAAGGGCAGGAGCAAGAGGAACATGATCAACCCATTATAAATTGTGTACAGAAGTCAAACCACCAGCATAGGGAACACGATCAACTCTTTGTGAATAGTGTATGCATTGAGTATAGGATACATCATTCGAAACACAAGCAAGTGGAATACGATAAACCCAATATGAATAGCTTAGAGCATTTACAGCACGTGCAACATGAATATGATCAACCAATTGTAAATAGTTTACAGCAGTCAAAACACGATCAAGGGGAACATGATCAACCCATTGTGAATAGTGTAGCGCAGTCAAATCATAAGCAAGGGGAACATGATCAATCCATTGTGAATAGTGTACAGCAGCCAAAGCGAGAGCAAGGGGAATATGATCAACCCAATGTGAATAGTGTTCAACAGAGAAATCACCAACAAGGGATCATGACCAATTCATTGTGAATAGTGTACAGCAACCAAAGCCAGAGCAAGGGGAAGATGATCAACCCAAAGTGAATAGTGTACAGCAGCCAAATCACGAGCAAGGTGAAAATTATCAAATCAATGTGAATAGTTTAGAGCATTCAAGGGAAGGAGCAAGAGGAATATGATCAACCCATTATAAATAGTGTACATAATTCAAACCATCGGCAAAGGGAAGAAGATCAATCCTTTTATGAATAGTGTACGCATTGTGACAGAAAAAACAAGAGTAAGGGGAACATAATCAACCAATTGTGAATAGTGTACAACAGCCAACGCACGAGCAAGGGGAACATTGTCAACCCACTGTGAATAGAGTACAGCAGGCGAAGTATGAGCAAGGGGAATGTGATCAATCCATTGTGAATAGTGTACAGTAGACAATAAAAATTAATATTATCAACTCAGTGTGAATAGTTTAGAGTTTTCAATGCATGAGTAAAAGGAATATGATCAACCCATTGTAAATAGTGTACAGTATTCAAAGCAACAGGAAGGGGAATAGTATACGTACAGCAGCCAAATTACGAGCACAAGGAGAATGATAAACCCACTGCGAATAGAGTACAGCAGTCAAAGCAAGATCAGCCAATAGTGAGTAGTGTAAAGGAGCCAAATCACGAGCAAGTGGAACATGATCAACACAATATGAATAGCTTAGAGCAGTCAAAACATCAGCAAGGAACATGATTAACCCACGGTACATGATCAAACAATAGTGAATAATGTCAGCAGTCAAAACACGAGTAAAGGGAACATGTTCAACCCAATGTGCTGTACTATGTGAACATTATATACCCTTTGTGAATAGTGTACAGCAGTCATAGCACGAGCAAGGGAGCACGATCAACCCATTGTGAATAGTGTACAACAGCCAAATCACGAGCAAGTTGAACATTATCAACGCATTGTGAATAGTGTAAAGCAGTCGAATCGTGAGCATGGGGGACATGATCAACCCACTTTGAACAGGGTATAGCTGTCAAAGCACCAGCAAGGGGAACATGGCCAACCCATTGCGAATAGTGTAGAGCTGCCATTACACAAGCAAGGGGATTTCGATCGACCCATTGTGAACAATTTATGTCAGTCAAAGCACGAGCAAGGGGAACATGGTCATCCAATTATGAATAGTGTATTCATTGTGTATAGCGTACATCATACGAAACACAAGCAATTGGAATACGATCAATCCAATATGAATAGTTTAGAGCATTTACGGCACGAGCAACATGAATATGATTAACTGATTGTAAATAGTTTACAGCAGTCAAAACACGAGCCAGGGGAACATTGTGAATAGTGTAGATCAGTCAAAGCACCAGCAAGGGAAACATGATCGACCCAATGTGAATAGTGTTCAACAGCGAAACCACCAACAAGGGATCATGATCAACCCATTGTGAATAGTGTACAGCAACCAAAGCGAGAGCAAGGGGAAGATGATCAACCCAAAGTGAATAGTGTACAGCAGCCAAATCACGAGCAAGGTGAACATTATCAACCCTCTGTGAATTGTGTAGATCAGTGGAAGCATGAGCAAGGGGAACATGATCAACGTATTGTGAATAGTGTACGCATCATGAATAGTGTACAGCAGCCAAAACACGAGCAAGGGGAACATGATCAACCCATAAGTTTAAAGAATTCAAAACATGAGGAAAATTAACATAATCAAACTAATGTGAATAGTTTAGAGCACTCAACGCACGAGCAAGAGGAACATAAGCAACCCTTTATAAATAGTTAACATTAGTCAAAGCACCAGTAAGGGAACGTGATCAACCCATTGTGAATAGAGTACAGAAGACAAAGCAGGAATAAGGGAACATAATTAACCAATTGTAATTAGTGTACAACAGTCAAAGCAAGAGCAAGGGGAACATTACCAACCCATTCGGAATAGAGTGAAGCAGTCGAATCATCAGCCATTGTAAATAGTTTACAGCAGTGAAAGCACCAACAAGGGGAATATGGTCAACCCATTGTGAATAGTGTAGAGCAGTCGAAATAAGAGGAAGGGGAACATGACTAATCAATAGTGAATAGTGTCAACAGTCAAATCACGAGCTAGACGAACATGTTCAACCCAAGTAGTGTACAGCAGCCAAAGCAAAGCAATAGGAACATGATCAACCCATTGTGAATAGTGTACAGCAGCCAAATCACGAGCAAGGGGAACACGATCAAATATATAAATAACAAAAATATGGCTGAACTCGGAACATATACGAAGCGGTTGTTCAGTATGTGCACGGCAATTATTGTAACTTGCATCGCTACATTGCTGGTTGTGAGTTGTGTGTTGTTATGTAAGGAATCACATCCAGTAATTAATCCCAGAATAAGGGGCATGAAGAAAACGAACAGCAACGGTGGCGACATCGCAATCAACACGAAGAAGGACGTATACTATGGGTGAGCATTACTTGTTTGCGCCAGAGTTAGATCAGTACTACCGTTACACGAATCTAAATACAGTAACGATGGAGTTTAAAGAGGCAATCAAAGTGAGAAACGTCGACATTACTCGGTGCCGTCACAAGGTATCGCTGATAAACAGGAATATTCGTAGCGCCGGCCTGTTCCTACTGGTAGGTAAATAGCACACAGACAAGTGCCGTCTGGTGGTAGCTATTTGCAAGGCGTCATAAAATCTGCCAATTACAGAAATGTCTGCTCGTTTCGCGACTTGTTCTACAACGGCATGGATATAATGTATTTTCCACCGACTCTTGATGTAGAAAGGTGACCGTGCAACTACAGTGGGTCAACTTCAATGCCTACTATAGTCTTTACATATCGTTGCATAGGATAAATCGACATGCCCGTGTGTGATGATGGCACCGACAATGGAACACCACAAGTTCTCCGGAACTGGCCTCTGATGCGAGCATTGAAGAGATACGCCTCGAGGGAGAACGTAGTGACCTTACACCTCATTCACAAAAGGAACTGGGAGGCAAGGATGAATGATGGAAAGTGGTTCCGGTCGCTGAACAGGTCGTCTTTTTGCGCATGCGTAAAAAGCTTCGGTAACATTTACATGTACGGCTCGTCGTACATGCGTTTCAAGTTCGTCTACTTATTGGATGAATGCTATAACACACCAACGGATCTCGCTCAGAAGAACGGCAAGGCAAGTGTCGGCAATCTCCTTTACAATTGGTATCGGTTTACCGACCAGTTCGGTCGATTTTTTTCCGACAGAAAGGCAATTTTAAGAAGAAAGACTTGGTTTATCTACATACAGGTGGAAACGATACGTCCAGTCGTTGGCTAAACGACGCAATGTCAACGGGGATCCATAAATTCGTCGCATCGTTGGCCGCATTTGCAGAAGTTTCCCATAGGAAGGGTTTCAAATTCGTGGTGCTGACGTCGCCACCCTTTCGTGACATTGACACAAATGCAAACACAAAGGGTGGACGGAACAACTTCGCATTGTCCGCATTCAATAAGATGATCAGGGTGAAAGCGGCGTACATGTGTGTGGAAGTCTTCGACGAGTTCTCGATTCTTCTATCAAGACAGCCCGAAAACATATGTAACTCGTACTATATCTGCTACAATTGAAGCTTACGGAAGATCACGGGAACTGTTGGTGTAACCACGATGCAAATGACGATGGTAAACGTGTGCAACCCGTGTTATATGGTTTGAGTTACATTTAGTATTAACAAAAACGCTAATCGCTGTATGTAAATTATTCGCTTGCAACATGTCTTTATCTGTGATCATTATGTTTCATGTCTTGATCTGTTATCACTCAAGTTTCAAGTCTTTATCTGTGATCGCTCAGAGTTTCATGATATATCGCGAGATCACGTTGTTGTGACAGATCAACACAATTTGAAGCGCGCGCATGTGAGTGTGCGCGTGCGTATGAAAATCAATAAAACATGGTTTGTTGCATAATCATTGTAGTTGCATAACAAACTTTTTTGTATCGAGTTTAATGCTCCATCAGCAGATGAGTTAAATATCCACAAGTTACACCAATTATCATTCTGCACCTTTGCAAAGTTTCTGAATCGCTGCGATATTTTATTTCCGTTATGGCGACATAAAAATAGTGGTGCTTTAAAAAGTTTGGGACAACTTTAAATGTATTTAACCAAAGAACAGTTTTTAAGATTAAATAAATTTATTTTCCGTTTAAAAATACCTTAAAAACGGAAATTGTCCTGTAAGTATACATTGCATTGCCAGTAATAAAATTGGTGAATACATATCACACACAAGCAATAGAAACAGTTCACCTAAAACATTTTCTCAAGACAAAAATACGCTGTTGGGCTATCTTGTACACATAATCTACATGGTCACATAATATCAAGTTAGTATATGTTACAGTACCAAGGTATTTGGAATTATTTACTATTTCAACTTCTTGAATATCTTTGGAGATTTGTCTTGGTTCGTTTCTAGTCCTTCCCCTCCAAGGAATAATTCTTAAGAAAGCTGGCCTTAAACCGACAAGTTAAGACATCAATCTGCAGGTGATACTGAGAAAGAGAGAACTCTTATTTGAGACAACCCACAAGGGCCATTGATTGTTGCGCGAAATTTCGTTTGAATAGATTGAAAAAAGAACGGGTGAAAGAACGCATGTCCATGCTACCAGCCACAGACATGAACAGTTGATTACATGCAAGTATCTATATACAATTAGCAATGATAGATGTAAGCGCCACCAGGTCTGTGGTAATAGTAATATGTAGCAGTAACGATTACAATTGTTGTTGAAGTAATAGTAATAGATGCAACAGAACGCAATGTAATAGTAATAGTAATAGAAAGCAAAGTAACAGTAATTGAAACTGATATAGCCAGAGCTGATACAGCGCATGTAAACTAAGCGTGCTCTAAAACCACTTGTTTTGTTTGTCTTTGTTACACGTTGGTGCATTGTAGCTTTTACCACGGTTCTAGGCAATGCCAATTGATGCGACACAGCATAGAGCTCGCATCGGACTGTTCATGCTGTATCAGGGTGGAGTACGTGTAGAATTGAGACGTGGAAACCGCCTCCAGCCCGTCTAACGCCACTCACGGCATCTATATAGCAAAGCCTTCAACACCATTCACACCAGCTAGAGCTGTTACAAATTTTCTTATTTCCCCCGAAAAGTAAAATATTGGAATTCATTACCAGAAACAACAGCCAGCATCACCGAACCGCAAACATTTAAGCAAGCTCTCACACATTTAGTCCCACACAAACACGACTAAATAGCATGCGCACCCAACTCTGAACGTTTGACTCCATAGAAGTGTTGGCCAGTACCACTACAAGACAAGGCAATGAACCTTATTTTAAGTTAACCTATACTCGGCCACAAGGTTCCTGACTGTGTCATCGGTCCCAATGGTTTAGAATTTTACAGTATCTGACAAGTTTAAGAGAGTTTACGGCAAACATTGATTCGACATTTGAAGAATGTGCAATTCAGCCAGCCATCTTGCAAAGTTACATGACTTGATCTAACCAATGTTAATAATGCGATTAGGAGAATCCCCAATTGCTAACCTGGATTAAATCGTTGTTTGCGTTACGTTTGCCTTCTTGTACTTGTCAATATTAAAAATACTAGCTACTTCGTTTAGCTTTAAATATCCAGATACACAACGTTACACGTAGTGTAACACATTAGTAAATATGTATAGATAAACAAAGTGTGCACATTCGCAACATTTAAATCGATTACCAATATCACCAATACAAGTATACAAATGCAGTACTCACACCAGGAAGCTGTTCACACAGTAGTAATTAGATGAGCGAATCGAGTAACTTTTCCAATTCAGTATAATCAGAGAAAATACTCCAAATATTCCAGAGCGATCCAAAGGCAAAGCAAATGTATCAATCAACGGAACAGGCAGATTTGTGGACAGACCAGTAGTGAACACAAATTTAAATAGACAATGATCACCACAAAATAAGGTCACACCCACTTCAATAAACTACCAATCTATGGCCGTATAACAAAATGCGAAAAACAATTGGCTCCTTAACAAGCGTCATTTCTATACAACAGCCAATCAATTAAAAGTATTTTAATTGACTCTTTAATGTATCTACACACACACACACACACACACACACACACACACACACACACACACACACACACACACACACACACACACACACACACACACACACACACACACACACACACACACACACACACACACACACACACACACACACACACACACACACACACACACACACACACACACACACACACACACACACACACACACACACACACACACACACACACACACACACACACACACATTATGATAAAGTTTGCCTCATCCCATGATGCCTGTGTTGCCCCGGCCCTCGATATGCTTCACATTATCGCTGGTGGGTTCATAGCACCGTTTACTGTAGTCGAATGAGTCAGCGCTGAGCATTCACGAGCGAAGTGGCGCCTAGCGATCACAAGCCCTCGACCAGCAAAGCAGAGCATTCAATAGCCCACGACCAACCATGCAGAACGGTGTCAAGCTGTTACGCCCCGCCATCTCAGACAGGCGAAGTGCCAAATGGCGCTCTCGACCCAGTGACTCAGTCAAGCGAAGCGCCGTCCGACATAGCCTCTAGCTAGACAACAACCTTTGGATCCTCTGGCCATAAATTATCATTCATGATTTTATATAGGCCAATCCCTTTCAAACAGATTTCCTCGGTAATACATAAATAGTAAGGTAAAGTAAGATTATATAATCAAGCAAAAACACTGCAGAATCTACAATATTAAACTAAAGTAACACATATTATTGGCGTGGTTGTAATTATGCATAGATGACAACATGTACTTCCAAAGTTAAAACATAACATTTAAGTTTCTTAGCCTCCGTCCCTCAGACATTTGTGAGAAAAATACTTATTTCCTCGCATAATTGCATTCTACCATAACGAGGTAATAAGTTAAACTATAAAACCATTACTGATACGAAAGATCACTAAAATTAACGTTTAATTATTTTGGTAATGTGATCAACAATCTTACAGAGCCACGACCTACTCTTGCGTCGACCTATTCCTAAGTTGTACAATTCTACGCCGTTGCGGTAGCACTTTTCATTCAAACATACATTGAGGCCACATTATACAAATCATAAACAAGTAACATTTTAGAACATCAATGACCTATACTATCTTAGAATTGAGCCAGTTGACGTTATATGTACAATGTACAGCAGCGAGAGCAAAAGCAAGGGGAACATGATCAATTCACTGTGAAATGTTTAGAACATTCAAAACATGAACAAGAGGAACATGGTAACCCATTGTAAATAGTGTACAGCAGTCAAAGCAAAAGCAAGGGGAACATGATCAACCATTGTGAATAGTGTACAGCAGACGAATCATGAGCAAGGGGAACACGATCAAACCATTGTGAATAGTGTACAGCAGTCAAACCAAGAGCAGGTGGAACATGATCAATCCACTGCGAATAGTGTATATCAATCGAAGCACGAGCAATGGGTACATAATCAACCCATTGCGAACAGTGTATAGCAGTCAAAGCATGAGCAAGAAGTACACGATTAACCAATTGTGAATAGTGTACAGCAGACAAAGCCCAAGCAAGGGGAACATGGCCAACCAATTGTGAATAGAGTAGAGTAATTTTAGCACGAGAAAGGGGCAAATGGTCAACTCATTATGAATAATGTAAGCATTGTGAGTAATGTACATAATGCAACAGATAAGCAAGGGGAACACGATCAACTAAATTTGAATAGCTTAGAACAATCAAAGCACGAGCAAGAAGAACATGATCAACACATTGTAAATAGTGTGCAGCATTCAAAGGACGAGCAAAAGGAACATGATCCACCCATTGTAATGCATTATGAATAGAGTACAGCAACAAAAGCATAGGCACGAGGAACATGATCAATCCGGTGTAAATAATGTGCAGCAATCAAAGCACCAGCAAGGGGAAAATGATCAACCATTCTGAATAGTGTACAGCAGTTAAATCACGAGCAAGAGGAACACGATCAACCCATTGTGAATAGTGTACAACAGTCGAAGCGTGAGCAAGGGAACAATGTCAACCCATTGTGAATAGTGTACGCATTGTGACTAGTTTACAACGTTCAAAGCAAAATGAAGGGGAACGTGATCCAACTTATGTGAAAAGTTTAAAGCATTCAAAGCTCGAGGAAAATTAAAATTATCAAACCAATGTGAATAGTTTAGAGCATTCAAGGGCAGGAGCAAGAGGAACATGATCAACCCATTATAAATAGTGTACAGAAGTAAAACCACCAGCAAAGGGAACACGATCAACCCTTTGTGAATAGTATATGCATTGTGTATAGTGTACATCATTCGAAACACAAGCAAGTGGAATACGATAAACCCACTATGAATAGCTTAGAGCATTTACAGCACGAGCAACATGAATATGATCAACCCATTGTAAATAGTTTACAGCAGTCAAAACACGAGCAAGGGGAACAAGATCAATCCAATGTGAATAGTGTTCAACAGGGAAACCACCAACAAGGGATCATGACCAATTCATTGTGATTAGTGTACAGCAACCAAAGCGAGAGCAAGGGGAAGATGATCAACCAAAGTGAATAGTGTACAGCAGCCAAATCACGAGCAAGGTGAACATTATCAACCCGCTGTGAATTGTGTAGAGCAGTGGAAGCATGAGCAAGGAGAACATGATCAATGTATTGTGAATAGTGTACGCATCATGAATAGTGTACAGCAGCCAAAGCACGAGCAAGGGGAACATGATCAACCCAATGTAAAAAGTTTAAAGAATTCAAAACATGAGGAAAATTAACATAATCAAACTAATGTGAATAGTTTAGAGCACTCAACGCACGAGCAAGAGGAACATAAGCAATCCATTATAAATAGTTAACATTAGTCAAAGCACCAGTAAGGGAACGTGATCAACCCATTGTGAATAGAGTACAGAAGACAAAGCAGGAATAAGGGAACATAATCAACCAATTGTAGTTAGTGTACAACAGTCAAAGCAAGAGCAAGGGGAACATTACCAACCCATTGGGAATAGAGTGAAGCAGTCGAATCATCAGCCATTGTAAATAGTTTACAGCAGTCAAAGCACCAACAAGGGGAATATGATCAACCCATCGTGAATAGTGTAGAGCAGTCGAAATAAGAGGAAGGGGAACATGATTAACCAATAGTGAATAGTGTCAACAGTCAAATCACGAGCTAGACGAACATGTTCAACCCAAGTAGTGTACAGCAGCCAAAGCAAAGCAATAGGAACATGATCAACCCATTGTGAATAGTGTACAGCAGCCAAATCACGAGCAAGGGGAACACGATCAAATATATCAATAAAAAAAATATGGCTGAACTCGGAACATATACGAAGCGGTTGTTCAGTATGTGCACGCCAATTATTGTAACTTGCATCGCTACAATGCTGGTGGTGAGTTGTGTGTTGTTATGTAAGGAATCACGTCCAGTTATTAATCCCAGAATAAGGGGCACGAAGAAAACGAACACCAACGGGGCGACATCGCAGTCAACACGAAGAAGGCCGTACACTATGGGTGAGCATTACTTCTTGGCGCCAGAGTTAGATCAGTACTATCGTTACACGAATCTCAATACAGTAACGATGGAGTTTAAAGAGGCAATCAAAGTGAGAAACGTCGACATTACTTGGTGCCGTCACAAGGTATCGCTGCTAAACAGGAATATTCGTAGCGCCGGCCTCTTCCTACTGGTAGGTAAACAGCACGCAGACAAGTGCCGTCTGGTGGTAGCTATTTGCGAGGCGTCAGAAAATCTGCCAATTACAGAAATGTCTGCTCGTTTCGTGACTTCTTCTACAACGGCACGGATATAATGTATTGCCCACCGACTCTTGATGTAGAAAGGTGACTGTGCAACTACAGTGTGTCAACTTCAGTGCCTACTATAGTCTTTACATATCGTTGCACAGGATAATATCGACATGCGCGTGTGTGATGATGGCACTGACAATGGAACACCACAAGTTCTCCGGAACTGGCCTCTGATGCGAGCATTGAAGAGATACGCCTCGAGGGAGAACGTAGTGACCTTACACCTCATTCACAAAAGGAAGTGGGAAGCAAGGATGAATGATGGAAAGTGGTTCCGGTCGCTGAACAGGTCGTCTTTTTGCGCATGCGTAAAAAGCTTCGGTAACATTTACATGTAAGGCTCGTCGCACATGCGTTTGAAGTTCGTCTACTTATTGGATGAATGCTATAACAGCCCAACGGATCTCGCTCAGAAGCACGGCAAGGCAAGTGTTGGCAATCTCCTTTACCACTTCGGTCGATTTTTTTCCGACAGAAAGGCAATTTTAAGAAGAAAGACTTGGTTTATCTACATACAGGTGGAAACGATACGTCCAGTCGTTGGCTAAACGACGCAATGTCAACGGGGATCCGTCAATTCGTCGCATCGTTGGCCGCATTTGCAGAAGTTTCCCTTAGGAAGGGTTTCAAACTCGTGGTGCTGACGTCGCCACCCTTTCGTGACATCGACACTAATGCAAACACAAAGGGTGGACGGAACAACTTCGCATTGACCGCATTCAATGAGATGATCAGGGTGAAAACGGCATACATAGGTGTGGAAGTCTTCGACGAGTTCTCGATTCTTCTATCAAGACAGCCCGAAAACATATGTAACTCGTACTATATCTGCTACAATTGAAGCTTACGGAAGATCTCGGGAACTGTTGGTGTAACCACGATGCAAATGACGATGGTAAACGTGTGCAACCCGTGTTATATGGTTTGAGTTACATTTAGTATTAACAAAAACGCTAATCGCAGTCTGTAAATGTTTCGCTTGCAACATGTCTTTTTCTGTGATCACTCATGTTTCAAGTCTTGATCTGCGATCACTCAGAGTTTCATGATATATCGCGAGATCACGTTGCTGTGACAGATCAACACAATTTTAAACGCGTGCTTGTGAGTGTGCGCGTGTGTATGAAAATCAATAAAACATCGTTTGTTGCATAATCATTGTAGTTGCATAACAAACTTTTTTGTATCGAGTTTAATGCTCCATCAGCAGATAAGTTAAATATCCATAAGTTACTCCAATTATAATTCTGCACTTTTGCAAAGTTTCTGAATCGCTGCGATATTTTATTTCCGTTATGGCGACATACAAATAATGGTGATTTAAACAGTTTTGGACAGCTTTAAATGTATTTAACCATAGAACAGTTTTTAAGATTAAATAAATTTATTTTCCGTTTAAAAATACATTAAAAACGGAAATTGTCCTGTAAGTATACATTGCATTGCCAGTAATAAAATTGGTAAACACACATCAAACACACGCAATAGAAACAATTCACCAAAAACATTTTCTCAAAACAAAAATACGTTGTTGGGCTATCTTGTACACATAATCTACATGGTCACATAATATCAAGTTAGTATATGTTACAGTACCAAGGTATTTGGAATTATTTACTCTTTCAACTTCTTGAATATCTATGGAGATTTGTCTTGGTTCGTTTCTAGCCCTTCCCCTCCAAAGAATAATTCTTAAGAAAGCTGGCCTTAAACCGACAAGTTAAGACATCAATCTGCAGGGAATACTGAGAAAGAGAGAACTCTTATTTGAGACAACCCACAAGGGCCATTGATCGTTGCGCGACATTTCGTTTGAATAGATTGAAAAAATAATGGGAGAAAGAACGCATGTCCATGCTACCAGCCACAGACATGAACAGTTGATTACATGCAAGTATCTATATACAATTAGCAATGATAGATGTAAGCGCCACCAGGTCTGTGGTAATAGTAATATGTAACAGTAACGATTACAATTGTTGAAGTAATAGTAATAGATGCAACAGAACGCAATGTAATAGTAATAGTAATATAAAGCAAAGTAACAGTAAACGAAACTGATATAGCCAGAGCTGATACAGCGCATGTAAACTAAGCGTGCTCTAAAACCACTTGTTGTGTTTGTCTTTGTTACACGTTGGTGCATTGTAGCTTGTACCTCGGTTCTGGGAAATGCCAATTGATGCGACACAGCATAGAGCTCGCATCCGACTGTAATAGTTACAAACAGTGAATGTGTCGCCGGGGTTATTCAGCCATGACGGCTGTGTTTGTACTCATGGCGCTGCTTCCTGTGGTCAGCGCGGTGTGCGTCCTGGCGGCAACAAAGGGTGGACATTCGTGACCGACTGAACAATTCGTCAATTGGCAGCCACAGACAGAACAATTGGTCAATTGGCATGATTGCCAATTGTGTGCAGGGCAATAAGGGCGCACACACCTCAAATGGAAACGTCACAACTGGAAAAACAACGGGATTTAGTTTAGCTGGAAAAGGCATACGAATACCTAGCTGGAACATCAATCACGTATCAAATCAAATGCATAAACTGAAATGGGTTCTTCAGGTGGACCACCGCCCATTAAATGTTCCCGGCATATCAGAAATGCTCCTCACGTCGAAAACCATGACGTAAGAATTAAGATTGACGGTTACCATCAGCCGGAAAGACGCGATCGCAGCGGAAACCGAGGAGGAGGAAGACCGCTCGCAAACGTTTCGACAGCGTTGAACTATGTTCATCGTCGTGATCTCGAATGTAATGACCTAGAATTATTATGGACTGAAATCATGCCACCTAGAAGCACGTCTGTTGTTGTGTGTTTTATTTACCGATCCCCTAAACTATGGTACGAAAAGATCGAGAAATTGTCTCGAATATTGAAAACTCACTATGTCTGGGATCTGACGTCTATGTCCTGGGAGGTGTGAATATGGTTTTGATGAAAGGCACAAACGACGCGTTATATAATGGCTTGGTAATGTTGGTTCTAGACCAACTGATATGCAAAGTTCAACGACCGGAATCAAAATTCGTGCCTCGATCACGTGTACGTAGACAACCCTTCAAACGTGCTGACTTCTTCTGTGGCGTCCATCGGTCTATCAGATCACTGCCCAGTGACCGTTGTTAGAAAATATAGCGGCTCTTTTGCCAAGACGAACATGTACAACACCATCCGCTATCGTGATTTTAAAAACGTTGATAGCCAGCGCGGTTCAACCGAGAACAACTAACGGTCAGCTGCATCCACACGCAAACATGATGGAAGATAAATTCAATAAACATTTGCGACCATTGCATCGAAGTTTAATACTACAACGACCACTGTGCCGAAATATTCGAAATTGCGGAACTTTATTTCACGTAGCAAACCGGAAAATACTTCTTTTAAATTGCCCAATATGATGACTGAATTTGTTCTTAAACAACTGCGAAAAATGTCAGCCACAAAAGCAACAGGACTTGATGACAACAGTTGTAAACTATTCAAACTGAGCGCAGAAATCATTGCACCACACATAGTTAACATATGCAATGCAAGTATCGACCCGGCGCATTTCCAAAATCATGGAAGAAAATCAGAGTGGTCCCACTATAGAAAAGCGGAGACTCGAACGACGTCATGAAATACATACCTATTTCTGTCCTACCAATTCTATTAAAGCGTATGTCTGTTCAGTCAGCCATTGTTCTATCATGTCGATTGTGCCATCCTTTATACCATGGGCTTTAAATTTCTGAAAATCTAAGTACAAAATATATACTGGTGATCCCTCGTCTATCCACTCAGCGATTTCTTAAAAAAACATATTTGTTAAGCATGAACTCGCTTTTTAGAATCCATGTTGAGAGGGATTTAATAATTTATGCCTAACAAGAAAGTCCACCATATGGTCTTTAATTAGCATTTCTAATAATGTGTAAATCACTGGTGTTAAACACACTGGTCTGTATTCTCTGACTTATTTCTCGAACCCTTTTTAAGCAATATTATGATGTTTGTTTCTTTCCATTTAGAAGGAACCGCTCCCTCTTTTAATGATACGTTGAACACTCTTGTAAATGGAATACTAACTTGTTCTACTCTTTCCATTATAAGTCTTGGAGGAATTATATCCACTCCTGGTGATTTATTATCCTTCATTGCCTTTATTTTCTCAGTTACCATAGCTGGAGTTGCAATTAACTGCCCTAAGTAATACGATTTAGCTCCTGAAATTTAGCATATGGAAGTGTTAGTGAACTAATATCATATGGGGTAAAAACTGAACTGAAGTAACCATTTAGGTCTTCTGTCTTTAAAAAACCTTGTTATATAATATTTTCAGCACTGTCTTCTAGTGGTCCAACCTTGTCTCGTACTTTTTGTTTATTCCTGACATATACATAAAAAATCTTGCTGTCATTTGTGTTTGTTAGATGAACATTTTTGCTCATAGCTTCTTTTAGATAGCTAGTTTCAGTCGTATCTGCATTAAGTGCCTCTTTGTAATTTATATAGTCTTCATCGTTTCTGGTACGCCTGTAAACCTTCACATAGTTTGCTTGTATACTATTTTTCTAATAGTTCCTTCCGTTTTCCTTGCGTTTAAAAAAAAATTGATCATATATTTACTTTTGTGGAAGTTTCTCCTGTATGTTTTTAATTTTAATTTTCTGGTTTTACTTTGATGTCAAACGGTTGGTCCGCACCCCATATACTTTCGGGAGATTTCCATTGTATCTGTCCGTGGTCACAATCTCCCATTATGATACATTCCCCTTTATCCACTTCCTTTATAGCGATTTGAATGTTTGTGTTATCCTCTTCGTTTTTGCTTGGCTAATTCATTTTTCATTTCCTCTAACTATATTGCACCAAACAGCTTCGTCGCAATTTGCTTCCCTTTCAACTTTGTATTCGTTAGCGTGAATACAGTTTTTAATATATAAAATAACTTCCCCCTCTTCCTATT
>BSQZ01000205.1:0-112723 GCA_033239005.1 Lamellibrachia satsuma | reverse complement strand
AACAACGCAAGCCAGGTGTAAGGATATGAAAAGGCCAAATAAATGACGTTTATTAAGATTATGCCTAGTGGCATATTACTCCGATTAAAAGCATGTAGTGTGGACCCTCTAACATGTGCCAAGCATGTGGCTGAGCCTCATACAAAGCCGCCTGGACACAATGCTCCCAGAGCCCACACTTCGACATAGCAATACAGTATATGTAGTAATATTCCTACAACACAAGACAATTCATGGCATCATCACCAGCACATTAAAACATTAACCCAATACCGACAATACTCGACACAAACCTATTTGCATATACTGCATCACTGGACTACACTACTTGCTAAAATTCCTACTCTGTATATACCTAAAAGGTGGGGCCATAACGCGTGATTGGCAATAAACCACATTCCAACATCGAGGATGGAAGGGAAGTCATCTTCCACTCCGCACCAAAACCCTATGTGAACGGGCAGATAGCCGAATGAAAAGCCCAAAGTCCACTGGGAAAGCGTCATAGGGAAGGTGGTGACTACACTTCCACCGGTAATGTAAAAAATATTATCAAGCACAACACTACTTAACAGATTAATTATAACTTTCAGCAGCTTTCTCTGCGTGGCAGCACGGATCATATTGAGTCACATGCAAATTTCCAGGTTAGAAAATAAACAAACAAAACAAGCATCATCGTACGATGAATCTGTATATTTCACCCAGTATAGCAATTATACAATGATTATTTCCTAAGTAAAAAAATGTCAGCAACCAAATGTTTTGTCTTAAGTACTGAAACATTCGGTTATCTATTTCCACTTCTGCACATACTTCTATGAGCTCAGATTCCTGGGGACGCAGGTGCATTAAGTTCACTATATTATCATTATCACGTACCACACTGATCTACGAAATATTAGCAATTATTTGTAGAACGTTCATCTGCATGTAGAGTTTATCAATTTATGCACATAATTTGCACACAAGTGTTGGGACAAGCATTCTTCATGTTATTTGTCTCCAATAGTTAAAAATATATTTTGAATATTTATATAATATATAATATTCACTAATTAATGGATAGTGTGTGTTGCAGGGGAAAGTTGTGTTTTGTGGCAAAAGGAGGCCTGCGGTTGGTACTGCGCAGCCGTACTGAGATCGAGGCAGCACTTAGAGAGTGCCACGATGATCCGGGCACTGGGGTTCATCGGGGCGTGGCGGTTACTTTGAAAAAACTGGACTACGATGGCAAAAGATGTGATATATTGGGTAAGTTAAACATACTATCTTTATAAATGTAATTGGAGTACAAATTTCCATAACAGCATGAGTGATATGTTAAGCCTGTGTAGTGTTACAGAGACTATGCCACTATGTCATAACTTTATTGTACTTTGCTAGTGCTGGTGAAACTATTACATCATCTGGTAATGACGTCAACAATTTAGCATTGTGAATATTTTTTTCAGGCTTTCAGTGATTAAACTCGCATTCTGTGTTGTATGAATTTATCAAAATGTCTTATGATTAATTTTTCAGTGATTAAACTTGCATTCTGTGTTGCATAATATTTATAGTGAATTTAACAAAATGTCTTCTGATTCTTTTCTATTTCACATTGTAGGTGAAAGCGTGCCCGCATGCCAGCACAAAATGAAGTACTTATATATTCAACGTGGTTGAAATATATTGAAAGATACTGGTATAGTTTAAATGTTTTCATGTAGGAAATTGTTGACAATTTCTGCTGATTCTTTTGGTTGGATAGGCTGTAATATTTTCACCAAAATATAATAAAAACCACATTCTCTGATATTATACATACTCAGCAAATGTTTCACTTTGTTTGGATAGGTCTGCAGACACGTGTGCACATCGAAGTCACGATTGTGAAAAGGATGACTGTGACTTCTCACAGAAAAAGTGCTATGTTAAGGTAAATGTCTGTTTTGTAGTTTGATGTTTTATTTTTTTCATAACACAATAGTGAGAAATTATTTTTCTTGTCATTATGACTAAAATGTCTTTGTGCATTATGCAGGCGATTTCCAAACAAACAGATCACATGTGCTTAGGTACGTATCCTAATTAAAGGTGCTTAATCAATTTGTTTTTTGTTTTGGTGCATTTTTGTCCAATTCAACAACAGGAATAAATATCGGGCTTTTGACATGCCGCGATAACACACTTTGCTGAAAGTGATAATTTTTGCACCAGTAAACCTGATGACGAGTTGATGCAGCACCTATAGTTTTTGCTTGCAGACAAATTGTTGCTTTGTTGTTGCAAATTAGACTTAAGTTTATGTTCATCTAACCTTTTGTTGTGACGGGTCACTTTAACGTTCATTCTGTTGCATGTTTAGTTTAAGACCACAGATTTTTATAGTATATTTTTGACAGATATGTAAGTACTATCCAACATTCTTCTTTATAACTATAAATACAGTCAACCTTGCATACGTCAGACTCACCCAAGTCGTATCTTCGCTCAGCTTGGACAGAATTCCGACTAACATTTCACTTGTAATGTATTTATTTCCCATACGAAATCTATGTCTAAGTCGGATCTTCACCTGCCTCGGATTAAATCGCTTGGTCGCTTTATTCCGACTGTGAGGTTTATTGTAAGCCTACACTTGTCAAGGGCTAGAAATACATCAAATAATCTACTTGTCCGCAGGCAGTTATGATAAAAAAAACATTTTCTGACAACTGGTATCATTAATTTAGAGCCCAGCGTTTGTAGTGAATTATCTAATACAGTATGCAAATGATTTCTTTCAAGCTGTTTGTTTTCAATATTTTTTACATGATTTTTTTTCAGATTTCCTTTCACTGGATGATGACTTGGTGGAGTGGAATCCTGACAAAGTTGCCCCACATGTACAAGAGGCCTACGCTCTCATTACAACATGCACAAAGAGACAGTTTGCTGATAAGGTAGCAACACTTAAGACAATAATGGTAAACGTAAAATGGCAAATTCAAACACTTCATAACTTGGCTAATATTTTATGGATTTTTATGAACTTTCCATAAATTTTAGTATGGACATCTATCATGCAAATTATGTATTCTATCATCCCTAATTCATTTGCATATCCCTCATTTTCATATCCAAATGTAGAAATGTGACTATTAAAATACATGTCTGCCAATGTCACTCTATTATACAGTAGTCACATATTAATGGAATTTTGCAGGGTTTGAAATTATAAGATGTTAAATTTTTATATGTGTTTACAGGTGAGGGACATTATGCTCAGTGACCTTCACGACATGTTCACATTCCAAGTTAGCTATTATAATATATATTATAATTAGAATCTTCAGGCTTTAAATTTCAAAACAAGCCATCACCATGTAGCACCTATAGGACCAATGTCCAAAAAAGTGTAGAAATGGATTTTTGGAGGTCCGAGAAAAAAATTTTAAGTAATATTTTCTTATTGTATGCATAGGGAGATATTTTCCATCAAGTGTTCAAGTTTAATATGCATTATTTTTGTTGTAACTGTTACTTAAAGTCATGCCTGATTTTCATCGCTCTTAGTGGGAGCAATCCATGGTAACATTTGCTTTTACGTATACATTGTAGGAATTGCAGTCACATTTATATTTATACATCTGTTTTTAGGGCAGGCCGCGTTCCAGCGAAGTATGCACGACATTGTGTAGCACTGAGGGGACAACTCCTTAAACTATTGACCGACTATGCTGCCCTTGCCTCTGCATGTCCTGGGGTAAGATACCAAACAATACTATTGAGGTATGTTATAGTGAAACATTTGCTCTTGAAATATATGGTAGATTTTCACTTATGCAGGTGGGCCACCTCGCTGTCTTTGTCACCCACCTCGTCCAGTATTTGTCAAAATTGCCACCTCACAGCTATTTCTTGTGCTCATATTTTTTCTGTTTATTAAAAATAAATTAACAAATAAAAAAAGTTGTGAAAGCATCACTAAAGTAAATAGCAGGTCGTGTATGCATTAGATACCTTATCCAATATATCAGTGTCTATGGGCTTGCCATGGACATCATGCACTTTGAAGGGTCAGAACAAAAGTGAGGTTGACAAATGGACAAATTGTAAAGTTTTTATTTCAGTTTCCTTCTAACTTCAATGGAAAACGCTATTTTGAAGTTAGGTTTTGAAAACATTTAAGTTTCGTTACAATGCAAATCGTTGTGCTTTATTTGTTCTATCTATACCTTCCTTTCTTTTTAATAACCTTTCGGTTTTTATGCATTGCTTATAGAGGGTATTTATTAAATAATTTATTGTTGACACATTTCACGTTTTAGGTTGTGACAACACTGCTCATACAGGCAAAGAGGGCATGTGAGACAACAATCATAACAGGGTTGTACTCCACTGAAACCCTGTATCTGGTGCCAGACAATTTGAGGAAATTGTCATCTCTGTAAGTTACAAGAATAAGGGTAATTTATCTAATTATACGCGGATACATTTATGTACAAGATATGGCAGTCGCTACTTTTTTTAACTCTACATCATGTGTTATGAACACCTGGATTATGAAGCTTTTAAGGTGTAAGTAGGAATAATCTAATGATATATGCTCACTAGATGTAACACCACTGCAGTCTTTTAAAAGTGCTTCTCAATATAATGGCTCGTCAAATCTGACATTATTTTACTTCAAACTCTCTACTATGTGAATAGCCTATTTGAATGTCATATTCAGAATAATGAAGTTCCACGAATGGATTAAAAAATCTGCATGTCATTGACACATTGCTAACTTCAAATAACAAATTCACAAAGCAACAGACTTATAATAGAGGTGTTATTCTAACAGTATACCTTGAAGACTACTGGGTCAATTGTATGTTTCTTCTGTATTAGGCTGTGCAGGATTTCTCATCATAATAATAATAACATTTATTTTGTTCAGCGACATATCCAATATTGTTCACAGAGCTTTACAGTTGCATTATATGTGTAATTCATTCCATTGCAGCGCATCGTACAAGAGGCTTGTTGTCGAACCATTTCTGTTTGGTCAAACACTTCAAGCCCTTGGCCTGAAAGAAGAACACGCCAATGCAATCGTTGGTTAGCTAGATGTGACACTATCGATTGCACTAAGCCTCGTTATGTTAATTTGTTGTCATTTGTATTCGCTGCCGATTGTGCTGACTTAGCAGACCCACTCTTTGATTGAATCGTCTTATAAATAATGTTATGTAAGACTTCAAATTGTTGCACTGGTGTGCATGAATAAACTGTGTGACAATTGATTTGACGTGTACTTCTACTCAAATAATGCACTCACAATCTAGGATAAATATGATCAATGCTAAACATGTATCATTGGGCATAATAATACAATTATTACTATTATATTTATGAAAGCCATTTTAATAAATTGTACCCATTCATTCATGACTCATACATACACATATTCTCTCCCAATTCATTACTGTGTGATATAAATGGGGCATTGTCAGTATTTAGGATCCTAAGCCTGTTGGTCTACTCACTCTGAACTGAATATGCAGCTGCCATGGCATTTTTAATATACAACTATGTGGCAACACAATTTCTGTGTACAAAATATGCAGTACACAACACCATAACGTTGAATGCCAATACCATACGATACCCATTAGCATGTTTTACAAATTTGATCCAGTCAATAAAAAATACAAGGACAACTAAAAAATTAACAAGCACAATTGCATGGTGAATATATAGATTTCACCCAGTATAGTAATTATACACTAATTATATCCTTAGTAAATTAATTATCTGATGCATGCAACATACAACGTTTAATTGAACTTAACTTTGCACAATCATGTGCATAATAACAGTTATCAACTTATAATGACCACGAACTATACAACAGGAAATAACAGTCATTCCCATATTCTTAAATGTAGGCTAATTGCAGTGACATTAGCCCCAACTATTCATGCATAAAAAATCAATCAACCAATTCACTTTATTGTCCTAAAAGGATAGTTATTTTACAGGAATTAAATACGGGCGAATGTGTAGATATTAAAATGTAAGCGTACGGGCCGCTAGCTACATGTACACGTCCACGTACACTTGTTTCACGTGCTGAACCTCTGTTAGTATGTTGTTTAGAGGCGACGTACGTCAGTTCAGAATAGTCGTTGGTTTAGACATAATTGTTGACGTTTGTGTCTAAACAACGTTCATGTCTATGTACATTTGTGATTGTTTGGGATATTACTCAGAACTTCAGACTTATATTATGTGCATTATGTTTATGAAATTGTATTAGTCATGTATTATAATAGCATCGTTGTTTTAAAGATGTCCTTAGACATCAGACAAATAAGGGATTGTAGTATAAGTTCGCAAAGTCCTAAACACTATACGTGTTTTTGACTTTGCAAACTTATGCGACCACCCATAACATGGGTAAATTAAGATAGGCGATATCGGTTTGTTATGTTTATGCATGTGACCGGTTTTCATTCACGGCCATAGACCTGGAAATTAAGTTAGGCCTGCCATTTTGATTTGTTCATCATCCTGTTGCGTAGTCACATTATATTATTCTTTGTGGGGTTGACGTTAATTACCGTGTATACTAATTACCGCTTGTCATACGATTTAACTGGCGGACTCCATGTCCTTCACCCTTATTATTGTGTCCGTCATGTTAGTCTTAAATAGTATATAACGATTGAAAAAAGCGTATGTGTGTATATCCTTGAATCCGGTTGATTTCCTCTCTCCTTGGTCTTCTCTATTTCTTTCCAGGCTTCCTTCTTTTCGCATACTGCCTCTGTACCTTCACAGAGGCAGCCCCTATAGTGAAGTATGCTAACAATGTATGCTAACAATGCCCCTATAATGAAGAGAGCGTGTGGACAACGACTACGTAATTCGGTTGGGTGGGCAACTAGTTCCTGTAACATTACTGCACGTGCAGTTTTATATGGTTTTCAGTCTCTGCTAAGTACAAATCTATTTCGCCAAACACAAATGTTCCAAACCACCCATAGCTCAAAACTGTAGTTGATGAAACTAAAAGGGAGTACAACATTATACATTATTCTTCCCCTATTGTTCACTTTATGCGATTAGATAGGACTTCGCTCTGCTTTGTATTTATTCTTACTGTATAGAGTTACAATAAATTTGAGGTACTTTTATGTGGATTAAATATATCCATTTAGCAGGTCCATAAACAACTGTTTTATTCAAATTTGTGCTTAGTGTAAGGTGAAAACGTCGTGTTACTTCACTGAATAAAAGTGTTCTCTCCCCTTTGCAGGCAAATTCCAAATGTATGTCGTCATGAACAACCTGTTCTTCATTGGCAATCAACTCGCAGCACTCAGTAGGACAGGCAAGGTCAGGGTGTGGCACGCCATGACACTGAACTGGCAGTTAAATGATTGCTGCACTCAATATGACATGCACGGTCGGGGTGTGGCATACAATGAGAGAACTTGCAGGTAAATCTCTCACCGTGGAAGATTTTTCGCTCACATTGGCTCCATTCAATATGACAGGCAATGTCGGGGTATGGCATGGCATGGCACAGAACTGGCAGGTAAATCATACGGTGGCTGCACTCAACAGGGCAGGCAAGGTCGGGGTGTGCCATGCCATGACACGACACAGAACTGGCAGGTAAGGCTCCTCGTGATGGCCAATCAGTGGTCTCTAGGGGGTCGCAGCGGAGATAGTTTTGTATAAGTATATGGACAAATGAAATGTTATGCAAATGAGCAAAATTGCACCAGCAATTCGCTATTTCTATGAGGATGTTGTTTCATCATATTTTAATTGTCATCTTTTGAATGAAACTGTGATGTGTATTTCATAAATATCTTGCAAATACAGCAGTTTTTGAGATTTGTGTATTAAGGTAAAAAGTATTAAAGTATAGCTAATGTGTCCTTGATATACCCATATTCGTTGTAATAATTAAAAATAACTGAAGCTTTATATTTACTTGTCATCACGATTAACATGCTTTGCGTTATAACCGTGACAAAACAGATAAATAAAACACAGTGTGCATGTTTGTTATGCTAGAAAATAAGAAAATATTAGTAGGGGCATTGAAAAACGTGTTGTTGCTATTTTTTAATGATGATAACCAGGTCACTTTTATATAACGTTTATGCACTCTTATATCCACAGTTGTGTAATTTAAGATAAAATATACAAGATAAAGCTTGATTCTCTTTTCAATTAATCCAAATTGAAGCATTGATTATGATTACAGCTAAAGTCTAGTCTGGATGGATACGGTTAGGACACAGCTAATTTCCATGGCATGATCAGCACACAGCCTGGTTTGATGCCCTTGGCATCATTCAAGGTCATCTCCATAGAGAACGTGGAACCACACCTTCAGTATATCCACAGTAACGGCTTTGGTAAGTCACATTGAGAGGATCTTGAATTACAAGCATTAGATATTTAAGTAAATTAGTATATATAATGTTACGTAATAATTTTTGTTATATACCTTCCATTGTGCTGTTTTCTAGAAAGTGCTGTCTGTGTGGAAATATGGATAACTATAGTTGCTATTCTTGGTGTTTTATTGGGAAACTGGGCACCTCTTTGTTGTTAGTGTGGACCCGCCTGTTATGTGAAGAGGAATGCTTTTATTTAAGAAAAAATAACAACTCCTAATAATTCTTACATCCGTAAATACAAATTATAATAATTATACATACATCGACCAATCAAAAGTGTATAATGGATAGACAAAATCATGGCATGCAATAGGAGCATAAGTTGATAAGACAATAGGGTCATGAGATACATGAATTTAATAGTAAAATTCGAGGAGCCACCTTAATTTTTTATTAACTCAAATTACTGGGCCAGCAATTTGCATTTTTGACTGATGCGACTGCTTAAATAATAAATTACTAACTGTAATTCATTGTACGTCTCCAAAGACAGTCAAAATAAACCTCAGTAACTGGACAATTTGCAGACATTCTGTATATATAAAGCAGTAGAAGAACAATATCCAGGATATATTTTGTCTAATAAACAGCATTTCCGGAATAGAGTCCATGTATTTAAAGATAGGATATTGTCCAGTTAATATTGGTAGGGATACAATCAGGCGGAAACGTTAACTTATATATGGTCCGACTCATGACGTCGGACGGAGCAGGCCGCGTTTCGTTGAGCTCTCGTGTGACGATGTTCTCTTGTTACAAATGCGACGGAAAATAATGAAGTTATCTAATGGCATCGAACTTCCAACGATCCGTACGATGAATCTGGTGAGATAAACATTCACAATACCCTAAGATGGGGGTGGATTTGCACATAATCTATGGGTCTGTCAGATTCAGCGTGCTGCCATATTGAACGTCCATCTTGGACATGCCACATTTGACACACCTATCAGACGTGTAACCAACGACAATAACACATCATGCCGCCCAAGCATCGCCAAAAAAAGCTCGTCAGAGGCTACTCGCTTTGAAGGTATTGACAATGAACTACTAAAACTTACCTTTATTGCAACTCTGAGTGACAGTGATGTTATAAAACAATTGAAACGAGTTCTGTTCCCGCAAGAGATTGCTGACAAAATAGACTACTTAGCAGCTCAGACTGAGCAACTAAAACAAACTGTGAAAGAGAAGGACGAGAAAATCAAACAACTTGAAAGTAGAGTCGACTTGTTAGAATCGGCCAACGACAGCATCGAGCAATATTCTAGAAGATCCAATTTGAGAATAGAAGGAATACCCGAATCTGTAGGTATTTGTGAAATTGAAAATGCAATCCTAGACATTGTCAATGATCATATGAAGTTAACCTCAGTCCTGCAGTCTCAGAGAGATTGAGCGAGCGCACAGAATTGGCCGCCCTAAAACGGATGGCGGGCGACCACGCACTAAGATTTTTACACTAAATAGCGAACGTCGGAGGGACATACACAGCTCGAATCAACCTAAAACATCACAATACAGCCTCGGGTCTAAACCTTCGTTTATTTGTTAATGAACACCTCACGAAAACTCGTTCTGAACTTCTGTATGAACTTGGAAAAAATGAACTAATTTCTGACTGTTGGTCTTTCAATAGGAATATCTTGTACACAGACACTCAGGGTGTTGTCCATCAAGTACGAAGTAATCAGGACGCATGTTTCAAGGTGCGCAGTGTTTGACGCCTGTGTTACGTAACTCCTGTGAACATTCCCGAGACACTGCTGCGTCAAATGACGTAAGCATTGTCTGGCACTTGCACACTTGCACACCTTCAATTAATATAACCTATCCATGTTATACGGATAGATGATTTATTACAGAGTATCATTTTATTTTTCAGACTAAATACAATTACAGTACTATTTAGTTATGCTGATTTGTAGTTGGTACATGCCAAATCAAGGCAGTAGGTTAATATATTACTATTGTTTTTGTTTTAAAAACAATTTTTCGATATCAAGAATATAACCACCTAAGCCTATGTGCGCATATCATTAAATGGGCACGTGAGATTATTAATGATTGGCAGACCTATCTCACCATTGTATTGTGACTTGTATTATCACCATTACTCTCGGTACCTCGATGGTAAGAACGTTGAACAATCCCAAGGACTGGATAGCATGCTGTATAACAACGTACCTTTACTTGAGGTTTTCTTACAGGTGTTGGGGTAGTTTTTTTGGTGGACCGAGAGTAAATAGTATAAAGGATCACTTCAATCGGATCGTTGTTGCCTATCCCCATTTTGTGTGTTTACACAAGTAGGTGTGATAATGTCGAATTTCTGCGAATTGCTATTATATGAACTATTTTCCTGAATATGGTGAAGTAAATGTTAGAGTGTATATATACGAATTGCATCGACAAGTTATGCAATAATAGTATCCAAGTGTGGTGTGGGAGCCCACATTGGAAGTTTATTGTTAGGCATGGGGCATGACCAGGTTATGCAATAATTGTACCCATGATGTTTTCGCTTTTGGCGTGGTACATTATATTAAAAGGGGTATCAACGTAATGGGACCGTCCACGACACGTTCGTCGTCTCCAAGTCATGTTGACGGCCGACTTACGGAGCGTTCAGCCGACTGTTCAACTGCCTTCCCAGCGCGCGCGACACCAGTGCGTCCGCACGAGCTATCGTCACGACACGTTAGCCGTCGTCACGACACGTTAGCCGTCTCCACGACATATTGCCGGCTGACATACTGTACGTCCAGCTGACCGTTCAACTGTCTTCCCCGTGTGTGACACCAGAGCGTCCGCGTCAGCCGTCGTCATGAAACATCGCCGTCTCCACGATCTATTGACATCTGGCTTACTATCGTCCAGCCGACAACAACCTCGACATCACTGCGGTCGAACGTATTCTGCTGCCGGTGAGATTATGTGACCGCCCAGCAAACACATAAAATTTTTATAACATTTGATAAAGGTTATATACATGTTATAACGAAAACATTTTTCAATAACATTTCGTAAATGTAAATAAAATGTTATGTAAAATTTCAGAAACATCATACAGATGTTTTAAGATAACGTAATTTTACAGTTTTCAGTGATGTTTTTAAAACATCATTAAAACATTCCCATCAAACACAATAATGTTTTAAAAACATCAGAAAAATGTTTCCTCAAATGTCATAATAATGTATTTTTAATGTTATAATGATATCAAAATGTGCTATCTTGGAAACATTTGAAAAACATTTTTGAACAATATTTTTTTAAAACTTTATATATAACATCATGAAAACATGTTTGACAAAGGAACCTAAACATCACAAAAATGTTATTTTAATGTTGTATTAAAAATGTCACTTTGAAAGGTATAAGAAAAGCTTTGATTTTATGGCTGAGCCCAGCAAACACAATACTGTTTTAAAAACATCAGAAAAATGTTTCCTCAAATGTCATAATAATGTTTTTTTAATGTTATAATGATATCAAAATGTGCCGACTTGAGAACATTTGAAAAACCATTTTGAACAATGTTTTATTAAAACATATATATAACATCATAAAAACATGTTTGACAAAGGAACATAAACATCACAAAAATTTTATTTTAATGTTTTATTAAAAAATTCACTTTGAAAGGTATCAAAAAACCTTTGATTTTATGGCTAAACCCAGCAAACACAATACTGTTTTAAAAACATCCGAACAATGTATTCTAAAATATCATAAAAATGTTTTTTTAATGTTATAATAATATCAAAATGTGCAATAATGGCAATAGACAAAGTTAGCGGCGTGTTGGATTTACAGTGAGCTCACAATTGTTCTAATAAATCAGTATTTGCGCTGAGTAGTAATGGCTTATGTTTTGGTAACCATATTGATTTGTTTAATGTTTTTATTTATACTTTCACTGAACATCCTTCTTATCAAAGGATATTTGATTTTTTTAAGAGCATGCTGTAGTCAAGAAAAGTACGTCGTTTATATGAGTACAACCATATGGTAAATGCATATTGCTCAAACAAAGATACATATGAGAGATTGATTTTGTAAATATTTAGCAAATATTCTATTGAAATAATGTATTTTCTCATAAGCAATTTATACATTGCTTATAAATATGTTGACCATATTATTGGATTTATTAAACATAATTTTTTTTTACCAAACTACCGGTGCTTTTCCTCTTTTTTTCACTGATGTTCATGGGTTAGGTTCAGGTAAAATATTGGCGTTTCACTCTTTCTGTTTTTTCTTTACATAGTTTTCTATCGGCTGCCCCCTCTCCATCTTTCATCTAGTATGTCTGCATCCATGCTTACCATGTGGCCTGCCCATTACAACTTGCTTCTCACCAATCTTCCGGTTGAACTGTTTTGTTGCATCACATATTTCGTCAGGTCGTTCATCTTTCTTTCGTCAACCCTCTTTGTTCGTGTTATTCGACAAAACCAGAACCAACTTTCAGCTGCTGTTGTTGTTCTGTCAACGCCACTGTCTCCAGATACAGATTAAGGCATACTTGTGTAACACAAGCTCTCAGGACTTTCCTTTTCAGCTTTTTCAAAATGTTTCTGTCCAACATGACTCCCCCTACCTTTCCCCAAGCATTCGCTCCGTGTTGTATCCGGCATCGCATTTCTACCTCTGAATGCTCATCCTCATTAATCATTCCTCCAACTTACACAAAGCCATCCACTTGGTTGAACTCCTTATCATCCAAACTAATGTTCAAGTCCTCTATCTGATGTCAAACCCGCATCTCTTCTGTCTTCTCCCTGCTCATTATCGGTCCTTCCTTCTTGAACACACCCTTCCATTGCTCCAACACTTCCTGTAGTTCTTGTTTTTTGTCTGCTATCATGGCCAGATCGTTTGCATACATCCCCTTCCTGAGAACATCCTTCTTGCTGAACTTCCTGCTGATTAGTGCCACCACCATGATAAAGAGTAAAGGGTCATTTCCTTGCCTCTAACCGATGTTAATTTTAAACTCTTCCGACAACCCATATCCAACCACAACTCTTCTTTTTGTTCTCAGGAACATGACAGTTCTGGGTGTTGCATGCCATGACACAGAACTGACTAAATACAACCAACTCATTTAAAGTCAGACTCCCAGATAAGTACAAAATGTGTTGGAATGAACAGGTCAGCCAGGGAGTGAACTGTTAAGCACGTTGAACAATCCCAATGAGTGGATACAGTGCTGTGTAAACATAAACATGCCTTTACTTTAGGTCTTTTTACAGGTGCTGCGGCCACCAGGAACAACTTTGGTGGACCGAGAGTGAACAATATCAAGGGTCACTTCTATCGGATCGGGCTTGCCTAACCCCACTTTGTGTGTTGGTACAGGTTGGTGTCATAAGTAGACATAACCGACTTGGAAGCAGGCCATTTATGGTGCTCTTGCAAATTCATTGGATTATGAGTGAAACAGACATTGCAAAAACTGTAACAATGAATTGTGGGGGAGGGGAGAATGTCACATTGAATTGAGAAACTAACTTTTACAGTTGTTCTAATAAATCAGTATTTGCGCTGAGTAGTAATGGCTTATGTTTTGTTTACCAAATTGATTTGTTTAATGTTTTTATTTATACTTTCACTGTACATCCTTCTTGTCAAAGGATATTTGATTTTTATGAGCATGCTTTAGTCAAGAAGAGTGCGTCATTTATAGGAATACAACGATATGGTAAAATGCATATTGCTCAAACAGAGATACATATGAGAGATTGATTTTGTAAATATTTACCAAATATTCTATTGAAATAATGTTTTTTCTCATAAGCAATTTATACAGTGCTTATGAAAATGTTGACCATATAATTGGATTTATTAAACATAACTTTTTTTTACCAAACTAACGGTGGTTTTCCTCTTTTTTCACTGATGTTCATGGGATAGGTTCAGGTAAAATATTGTCGAGTCACTCTTTCTGTTTTTTCTTTCCATACTTTTCTATCAGCTGCCCCCTCTCCATATTTCATCTTCCCCCTCTCCATCTTTCATCTTCCCCTGATCTTCTCAAATCCCACCTGACGCAGTCCTTCGATCTTAGCTGTTCATTCCCCTTTTCTTGCATCCTTGATGTTTTTTCACCTTTCTCTTCCACTCTCTTTACTAGTATGTCTGTATCCATCCTTACAATGTGGCCTGCCCATTTCACCTTGCTTCTCACCAATCTTCCTGTTGAACTGTTTTGTTGCATCACATATTTCCTCAGGTCGTTCATCCTTCTTTCGTCAACCCTCTTTGTTCGTGTTATTCGACAAAACCAAAACGAACCTTGCAGCTGCTGTTGTTGTTCTGTCAACGCCACTGTCTCCAGATACAGATTAAGGCATGCTTGTGTAACACATGCTCTAAGGACTTTCCTTTTCAGCTTTTTCAAAATGTTTCTGTCCAACATGACTCCCTCTACCTTTCCCCGAGCATTCGCTCCCTGTTGTATCCGGCATCGCATTTCTACCTCTGAATGCTCATCCTCATTAACCATTCCTCCAAGTGACACAAAGCCATCCACTTGGTTGAACTCCTTATCATCCAAAATAATGTTCCAAGTCCTCTCTCTGATGTCAAACCCACATCTCTTCTGTCTTCTCCCGGCTCATTATCGGTCCGTGCTTCTTGAACACCCTCTTCCATTCCTCCAACACTTCATGTAGTTCTTGTTTTTTGTCTGCTATCATGGCCAGATCATTTGCATACATCCCCTTCCTGAGAACATCCTTCATGCTGATCTTCCTGCTGATTAGTGCCACCACCATGATAAAGAATAATGGGTCACTTCCTTGCCTCTAACCGATGTTAACTGGAAACTCTTCCGACAACCCAGATCAGATTCCACCAAAGCTTCCCAGGCCTGGAGACAGTGGTGGTCAACAAGGACTCTCATCACGGCCACACAGTTAATATAAGCTGGTGTACTGACAGGACAGTAGTTGGTGTAATGCTGGTATCGAGATGAAAAAAGGCAGCCATATTTATTATCTTTATGATGACATAGAAAACAAAATAAAATCTTTCTAAAATTTATTCCCCACCCCCGGGGGCCCATATGGACGGTTCCCCATTTGACCCTCCATGTTCGGCAGAAGGGGAATAGGGCACAACAGACAGATCAACATAAACTTCTTGATATGTTAGATATAGTACACAGAATATGTGTATGCAGACATTGAAAACTAAAGCTGATTGAGTGTTGTTGTTTCTGCGTGCTACCTACAGACATGCAGAAGTTCCCGCTGCGTATGAAGGAGAGATACCATAGTAGGGACTGTGTTACAGCCCTCAGTGTCTATCTCGCTCCCAAAACGGGTGAGTCTCCCTGCTTCCTACATTTGACTAGAATGTTAGAACTAAACGTTATGAATTCTGACTAATTCATAGCAACTACAATTATGACTAACGTCTCATTTAGATGTGTTGATTATATTTGTTACGCTAATGTGCAAGTTGCTCCTTTGAAGCAGGGCTGTTTTGGTATTGTCAGTTGCTCGACTGTTTTCAGCCCTGAGTGGGAAATGTATTGAGATAGCCTACTGGACAATTTCGGGAGCTGCGCAAATGATTCTGCAGCAACCAGAGTCAGTTGGACAGGGCCACAGCTCTTCAAAACGTTCTCTGTACACACCAATCCCATCACCAGGGTGATGTTTTCAACGAAGCATTGCGTCTCTGGTAGGTCCAATTCTCAAGTATATTTCTTTGGAAAATATTCAAATATACCTGGAAAAGCTTTGTTTCATGATGATGACCATGTCACATTTATGGATTGATTTTTAGTGGGCCATCATTTACATATACTGTGACATCCAAAGTTCTATAAAATATACAAGTAAAAGCTTGGTTTTCTTTTCAAGTAATCCAAGTTGAAGCATTGATTATGATCATATCAGCTTTAGTTTGATATGACGCGGCTTACCAGTATCAGGGCCTTGAAATATTGAAAGTGAATCACTGTAGCTCACTGCTGTGTTTGCAGTGTGCTCTGAGTACAACCATGTACATTCGTGGAACGTGACCTGATTCCTTGGCATGACCAGCACAAAGCCCGGCTCAGTGGCCTTGGCATCATTCAAGTTTATCTCCATAGAGAGGGTGGAACCACACCTTCAGTATATCCACAGTAACAACTTTGGTAAGTCAGGAACTAGAATTTGACAGGATCTAGAATTACAAGAATTAGATATTTCAGTAAATTAGATTATATATTAAGATACGTAATAAATTTTTTATTGGAAAACTGGACACCCCCTTTTTTGTGGATCCGATCAGTTGAACTTAGTTGCTTAATAGCTTTTTTTACAGCACTCACATCTTTCAGAAGGCACTAGAAACAGCGGTCGCCAAAAACTTAGTCATAGTAAAGACATAGTAAAGGGGAACTTGCAGAAAATAAAATATAGACGCCCAACAGTTGTACTTAGTTTCCGACGAAAGACCAATCTGGAGAGGACTTATTGCGAACTAGGTGAGCAGTCATAGTCGCAACCACAGCTGACAGCGAGAGAGAGGCAATATGCATTTTACTACATTTAACAGCCAGTGCATCCTTTCTCCGTTCTCTCAAATCTGTTTGCCTGTCAGGGAAATTCTTCAATATTAACTTACTAGTACAAACATTCTCAATTCTTTTAGACAAATGGTCGTTTATTACAAGGAAATGCTTCTAAATAAACTGCCAAAGCATCGTTCTTTTTTTCTGGAAAATAGATTGTTTAAAATGGTATAGCAGCTTTCTGTCAGTTAAAAAAAAAGTCTAAATTAAGTTATTTTGTAATTTCTGTAAAATATTATAATGACCAAATTACAACACTGACTGATATGTATTGCCTTATAGACTTGATGTCATCATTCCAGGTGCCTCCATCAAACCTCAGTCACAAAAGTCAGTACGCAACATGACTACATCAGTGGACGACACAGAGCCTTTCGATTACACAACAATTGACGTACCAGCAGTAAAGACGTCACGACAGGACGGCGTCGGTGTCACCTGGGACAAACCACACAAGGATGAGAACATCGACAGCGTAAGTTCTTGACTCATGCTGATTATTGCACTCACAGCCAAGTCAGTCTTTACGCAGACATTACAGCTTACTTGAAGTGTAAAGGGATTATTGTACTCACAGCCAAGTCAGTCTTTATTCCGACATTACAGCTGACTCGAATTGAAAAATTATTCTTCCACTCACATACCAGTGAGTCTTTATATAGGTCATACAACTGACTCAAAGTGTCAATTAATTATTGCACTCACATACCAGTGAGTCTCTATACAGATATAACAGCTGACTTGTAGTGTAAAGTGATTTATTTTTGCGCTCGCAACCCGGTTAGTCTTCCACGGACATTACAGCTTACTAGAAGTGTAAAGAGCTCTCTTGCTCTTGCATTAAAAACACGCGGGAAGGAGTTGTAGACCGAACTGCCCCAGGTATATGGGTAGCTGTCTTGCACCAGGGGGCACCAAGATGGCTTTTTGGGGTATTTTTACTGCTGCAAATGTTGATCCTTTTATGGTCGTCGGCACACTGCTTCAAATATTCATCCTATCATTCCACTAGTATTCAACAGATGTGTAATATAGATGTAATGTTTGGTCGAATTATATATATTTTTGGAATGGAACCATTGGTTGATTCAGACAGAAAAGGAAGCATTTAAGCAGACAAAGAAACTGTAGAAAATTTGACCCATTCATTTATTGGCTTTTGGGATGATGAAATGACGACATCTGTTAATATCATTGCAGACACAATGGGTCAGCTCTTTACTCCATCTCTCGTGAGTAGTACGTCACCACGAAGAAGTGAGTTGGTTGTTGTGCATCAATCAGCTGAGATTTTCCCAGAAGCATATGGTAAGTGAGCAAGGAATATATATTTAGACTGAATTAATATTACACCATTAATTATTTCAATACTATGCGGGAAAGTTCATTTTGGCAAAAGTGTACCCTGTACTTGAAAACGCCCACATACAAATGTATTTATTATTACCTTTGTTAAATTTAATTTATATAAATGTTATAACTTATTGTATTATTAAAAAAAATACCGTTGCAGTCGACGGTCCAACATAATGAAGATATTGCCATATGGTTTCTCCTTGAAGTGTTTAAGGACAATCAATGCAGACTGTTCTGGCGACACAGCAAATGATCAAGTGTTGACTGAATTAATACCATTCAGTGAACCATGTGTAGGTGTTAAATCTGTTATTGACCAGACTTGAGCGGATCTACACACTGGGTAGTGGGTCCAGGAAGTGTATGGAAGGAGACCATTTTCTTGCTGAAGCTATCTGCCGCATTTGATACCATTGATCACAGGACAACTTATTAAAAGTGTGTCAATGTGGTGTGGCATATCTGGAACAGAGCTGGTTCTCATAATATTTAACTGATAGATGCAAAAGAATGAAGATAGCGAATTGTTTCTCAGCTACGCTCCCTACTTCACGTAATGTTCCTCAGGGTGTTTCACATTCTACGCTACTCTACTTGGCTCAGTTATCCAATGTCACAACTTGGATCACCAAGTGTATGCTAATAAATCACAGACCTATGCTATTTTGACTACATGAGATACAAATCACTTCCAAAACTAGCTCAGGGATTGTCTCCACAAAATCTTCCATTGGATGACAGTGACCACATTAAAGTTAAATGCAAGTAAATCCGGGTTAGTGATTATTGGTGTGGTAAATTTTGCATGTCTATTTGAATCGATTAGGTGCGCACAATATGTTGCAAGACGTTTCCTTATGTGTCAGACTTTAGATTGCATGTAGAGAAGCACAGTAAAATCAAAACGTGTGGAAAGCATTAGCTTAACAGTGTCGCCTGGCTGTTCTTCGATGAGAACAAATTTGCATGTTTGCTGGAGTGCCATAAAACACTAATATTATATAGCCTTTTTGTTTAGGGAGTGACGTAGAGTGATATAATGAAAGCATTGATTTACTAAAATGCAAGGAAGGACATCAACGTAATAATTTACATGTAATTGATTACGGATTGACAGACGTTTGCTACGATGACAACAAAACTGATGCCGGTTGACCAACTAATGCGAATCGAGAATAATAACCTGAATCTGAATATGTAATGATCGATGTACGTTTGTTTAAAAAATTTTGGTGGACCGAGAGTGAACAATATCAAGGGTCACTTCTATCGGATCGGGCTTGCCTATCCCCACTTTGTGTGTTGGTACAGGTTTATGTCATAAGTAGACATAACCGACTTGGAAGCAGGCCATTTATGGTGCTCTTGCAAATTCATTGGATTATGGGTGAAACAGACATTGCAAAAACTGTAACAATGAATTGTGGGGGAGGGGAGTATGTCACATTAGATTGAGAAACTAACTTTTACAGTTGTTCTAATAAATCAGTATTTGCGCTGAGTAGTATTGGTTTATGTTTTGGTAACCAGATTGGTATGTTTAATGTTTTTATTTATACTTTCACTGTACATCCTTCTTGTCAAAGATATTTGATTTTTATGAGCATGCTGTAGTCAAGAAAAGTACGTCGTTTATATAAGTACAACCATATGGTAAAATGCATATTGCTCAAACAGAGATACATATGAGAGATTGATTTTGTAAATATTTAGCAAATATTATATTTAAATAATGTTTTTTCTCATAAGCAATTTATTCACTGCTTATCAAAATGTTGACCATATTATTGGATTTATTAAACATAACTGTGTTTTACCAAACTAAAGGTGCTTTTGCTCTTTTTTCACTGATGTTCATGGGTTAGGTTCAGGTAAAATATTGTCGAGTCACTCTTTCTGTTTTTTCTTTCCATACTTTTCTATCGGCTGCCCCCTCTCCATCTTTCATCTTCCCCCTCTCCATCTTTCATCTTCCCCCGACCTTCTCATATTCCACCGCACGCAGTCCTTCGATCTTAGCTGTTCGTTCCCCTTTTCTTGCATCCTTGATGTTTTTTCACCTTTCTCTTCCACTCTCTTTACTAGTATGTCTGCATCCATCCTTACCATGTGGCCTACCCATTTCACCTTGCTTCTCACCAATCTTCCTGTTGAACTGTTTTGTTGCATCACATATTTCCTCAGGTCGTTCATCCTTCTTTCGTCAAACCTCTTTGTTCGTGTTATTCGACAAACCAAAACCAACCATGCAGCTGCTGTTGTTGTTCTGTCAACGCCACTGTCACCAGATACAGATTAAGGCATGCTTGTGTAACACAAGCTCTCAGGACTTTCCTTTTCAGCTTTTTCAAAATGTTTCTGTCCAACATGACTCCCTCTACCTTTCCCCAAGCATTCGCTCCCTGTTGTATCCGGCATCGCATTTCTACCTCTGAATGCTCATCCTCATTAACCATTCCTCCAAGTTACACAAAGCCATCCACTTGGTTGAACTCCTTATCATCCAAACTAATGTTCAAGTCCTCTATCTGATGTCAAACCCGCATCTCTTCTGTCTTCTCCCGGCTCATTATCGGTCCTTCCTTCTTGAACACACCCTTCCATTGCTCCAACACTTCCTGTAGTTCTTGTTTTTTGTCTGCTATCATGGCCAGATCGTTTGCATACATCCCCTTCCTGAGAACATCCTTCTTGCTGAACTTCCTGCTGATTAGTGCCACCACCATGATAAAGAGTAAAGGGTCATTTCCTTGCCTCTAACCGATGTTAACTTTAAACTCTTCCGACAACCCATATCCAACCACAACTCTTCTTTTTGTTCTCAGGAACATGACAGTTCTGGGTGTTGCACGCCATGACACAGAACTGACTAAATACAACCAACTCATTTAAAGTCAGACTCCCAGATAAGTACAAAATGTGTTGGAATGAACAGGTCAGCCAGGGAGTGAACTGTTAAGCACGTTGAACAATCCCAATGAGTGGATACAGTGCTGTGTAAACATAAACATGCCTTTACTTTAGGTCTTTTTACAGGTGCTGCGGCAGCCAGGAACAATTTTGGTGGACCGAGAGTGAACAATATCAAGGGTCACTTCTATCGGATCGGGCTTGCCTATCCCCACTTTGTGTGTTGGTACAGGTTGGTGTCATAAGTAGACATAACCGCCTTGGAAGCAGGCCATTTATGGTGCTCTTGCAAATTCATTGGATTATGAGTGAAACAGACATTGCAAAAACTGTAACAATGAATTGTGGGGAGGGGAGAATGTCACATTGAATTGAGAAACTAACTTTTACAGTTGTTCTAATAAATCAGTATTTGCGCTGAGTAGTAATGGCTTATGTTTTGTTTACCAAATTGATTTGTTTAATGTTTTTATTTATACTTTCACTGTACATCCTTCTTGTCAAAGGATATTTGATTTTTATGAGCATGCTTTAGTCAAGAAGAGTGCGTCATTTATAGGAATACAACGATATGGTAAAATGCATATTGCTCAAACAGAGATACATATGAGAGATTGATTTTGTAAATATTTACCAAATATTCTATTGAAATAATGTTTTTTCTCATAAGCAATTTATACAGTGCTTATGAAAATGTTGACCATATAATTGGATTTATTAAACATAACTTTTTTTACCAAACTAACGGTGGTTTTCCTCTTTTTTCACTGATGTTCATGGGATAGGTTCAGGTAAAATATTGTCGAGTCACTCTTTCTGTTTTTTCTTTCCATACTTTTCTATCAGCTGCCCCCTCTCCATATTTCATCTTCCCCCTCTCCATCTTTCATCTTCCCCTGATCTTCTCAAATCCCACCTCACGCAGTCCTTCGATCTTAGCTGTTCATTCCCCTTTTCTTGCATCCTTGATGTTTTTTCACCTTTCTCTTCCACTCTCTTTACTAGTATGTCTGTATCCATCCTTACCATGTGGCCTACACATTTCAACTTGCTTCTCACCAATCTTCCTGTTGAACTGTTTTGTTGCATCACATATTTCGTCAAGTCGTTCATCTTTCTTTCGTCAACCCTCTTTGTTCGTGTTATTCGACAAAACCAGAACCAACTTTCAGCTGCTGTTGTTGTTCTGTCAACGCCACTGTCTCCAGATACAGATTAAGGCATGCTTGTGTAACACAAGCTCTCAGGACTTTCCTTTTCAGCTTTTTCAAAATGTTTCTGTCCAACATGACTCCCCCTACCTTTCCCCAAGCATTCGCTCCGTGTTGTATCCGGCATCGCATTTCTACCTCTGAATGCTCATCCTCATTAACCATTCCTCCAACTTACACAAAGCCATCCACTTGGTTGAACTCCTTATCATCCAAACTAATGTTCAAGTCCTCTATCTGATGTCAAACCCGCATCTCTTCTGTCTTCTCCCGGCTCATTATCGGTCCTTCCTTCTTGAACACACCCTTCCATTGCTCCAACACTTCCTGTAGTTCTTGTTTTTTGTCTGCTATCATGGCCAGATCGTTTGCATACATCCCCTTCCTGAGAACATCCTTCTTGCTGAACTTCCTGCTGATTAGTGCCACCACCATGATAAAGAGTAAAGGGTCATTTCCTTGCCTCTAACCGATGTTAACTTTAAACTCTTCCGACAACCCATATCCAACCACAACTCTTCTTTTTGTTCTCAGGAACATGACAGTTCTGGGTGTTGCACACCATGACACAGAACTGACTAAATACAACCAACTCATTTAAAGTCAGACTCCCAGATAAGTACAAAATGTGTTGGAATGAACAGGTCAGCCAGGGAGTGAACTGTTAAGCACGTTGAACAATCCCAATGAGTGGATACAGTGCTGTGTAAACATAAACATGCCTTTACTTTAGGTCTTTTTACAGGTGCTGCGGCAGCCAGGAACAATTTTGGTGGACTGAGAGTGAACAATATCAAGGGTCACTTCTATCGGATCGGGCTTGCCTATCCCCACTTTGTGTGTTGGTACAGGTTGGTGTCATAAGTAGACATAACCGACTTGGAAGCAGGCCATTTATGGTGCTCTTGCAAATTCATTGGATTATGAGTGAAACAGACATTGCAAAAACTGTAACAATGAATTGTGGGGGAGGGGAGAATGTCACATTGAATTGAGAAACTAACTTTTACAGTTGTTCTAATAAATCAGTATTTGCGCTGAGTAGTAATGGCTTATGTTTTGTTTACCAAATTGATTTGTTTAATGTTTTTATTTATACTTTCACTGTACATCCTTCTTGTCAAAGGATATTTGATTTTTATGAGCATGCTTTAGTCAAGAAGAGTGCGTCATTTATAGGAGTACAACGATATGGTAAAATGCATATTGCTCAAACAGAGATACATATGAGAGATTGATTTTGTAAATATTTACCAAATATTCTATTGAAATAATGTTTTTTCTCATAAGCAATTTATACAGTGCTTATGAAAATGTTGACCATATAATTGGATTTATTAAACATAACTTTTTTTTACCAAACTAACGGTGGTTTTCCTCTTTTTTCACTGATGTTCATGGGATAGGTTCAGGTAAAATATTGTCGAGTCACTCTTTCTGTTTTTTCTTTCCATACTTTTCTATCAGCTGCCCCCTCTCCATATTTCATCTTCCCCCTCTCCATCTTTCATCTTCCCCTGATCTTCTCAAATCCCACCTCACGCAGTCCTTCGATCTTAGCTGTTCATTCCCCTTTTCTTGCATCCTTGATGTTTTTTCACCTTTCTCTTCCACTCTCTTTACTAGTATGTCTGTATCCATCCTTACAATGTGGCCTGCCCATTTCACCTTGCTTCTCACCAATCTTCCTGTTGAACTGTTTTGTTGCATCACATATTTCCTCAGGTCGTTCATCCTTCTTTCGTCAACCCTCTTTGTTCGTGTTATTCGACAAAACCAAAACGAACCTTGCAGCTGCTGTTGTTGTTCTGTCAACGCCACTGTCTCCAGATACAGATTAAGGCATGCTTGTGTAACACATGCTCTAAGGACTTTCCTTTTCAGCTTTTTCAAAATGTTTCTGTCCAACATGACTCCCTCTACCTTTCCCCGAGCATTCGCTCCCTGTTGTATCCGGCATCGCATTTCTACCTCTGAATGCTCATCCTCATTAACCATTCCTCCAAGTTACACAAAGCCATCCACTTGGTTGAACTCCTTATCATCCAAAATAATGTTCAAGTCCTCTCTCTGATGTCAAACCCACATCTCTTCTGTCTTCTCCCGGCTCATTATCGGTCCGTGCTTCTTGAACACCCTCTTCCATTCCTCCAACACTTCATGTAGTTCTTGTTTTTTGTCTGCTATCATGGCCAGATCATTTGCATACATCCCCTTCCTGAGAACATCCTTCATGCTGATCTTCCTGCTGATTAGTGCCACCACCATGATAAAGAATAATGGGTCACTTCCTTGCCTCTAACCGATGTTAACTGGAAACTCTTCCGACAACCCAGATCAGATTCCACCAAAGCTTCCCAGGCCTGGAGACAGTGGTGGTCAACAAGGACTCTCATCACGGCCACACAGTTAATATAAGCTGGTGTACTGACAGGACAGTAGTTGGTGTAATGCTGGTATCGAGATGAAAAAGGCAGCCATATTTATTATCTTTATGATGACATAGAAAACAAAATAAAATCTTTCTAAAATTTATTCCCCACCCCCGGGGGCCCATATGGACGGTTCCCCATTTGACCCTCCGTGTTCGGCAGAAGGGGAATAGGGCACAACCGACAGATCAACATAAACTTCTTGATATGTTAGATATAGTACACAGAATATGTGTATGCAGACATTGAAAACTAAAGCTGATTGAGTGTTGTTGTTTCTGCGTGCTACCTACAGACATGCAGAAGTTCCCGCTGCGTATGAAGGAGAGATACCATAGTAGGGACTGTGTTACAGCCCTCAGTGTCTATCTCGCTCCCAAAACGGGTGAGTCTCCCTGCTTCCTACATTTGACTAGAATGTTAGAACTAAACGTTATGAATTCTGACTAATTCATAGCAACTACAATTATGACTAACGTCTCATTTAGATGTGTTGATTATATTTGTTACGCTAATGTGCAAGTTGCTCCTTTGAAGCAGGGCTGTTTTGGTATTGTCAGTTGCTCGACTGTTTTCAGCCCTGAGTGGGAAATGTATTGAGATAGCCTACTGGACAATTTCGGGAGCTGCGCAAATGATTCTGCAGCAACCAGAGTCAGTTGGACAGGGCCACAGCTCTTCAAAACGTTCTCTGTACACACCAATCCCATCACCAGGGTGATGTTTTCAACGAAGCATTGCGTCTCTGGTAGGTCCAATTCTCAAGTATATTTCTTTGGAAAATATTCAAATATACCTGGAAAAGCTTTGTTTCATGATGATGACCATGTCACATTTATGGATTGATTTTTAGTGGGCCATCATTTACATATACTGTGACATCCAAAGTTCTATAAAATATACAAGTAAAAGCTTGGTTTTCTTTTCAAGTAATCCAAGTTGAAGCATTGATTATGATCATATCAGCTTTAGTTTGATATGACGCGGCTTACCAGTATCAGGGCCTTGAAATATTGAAAGTGAATCACTGTAGCTCACTGCTGTGTTTGCAGTGTGCTCTGAGTACAACCATGTACATTCGTGGAACGTGACCTGATTCCTTGGCATGACCAGCACACAGCCCGGCTCAGTGGCCTTGGCATCATTCAAGTTTATCTCCATAGAGAGGGTGGAACCACACCTTCAGTATATCCACAGTAACAACTTTGGTAAGTCAGGAACTAGAATTTGACAGGATCTAGAATTACAAGAATTAGATATTTCAGTAAATTAGATTATATATTAAGATACGTAATAAATTTTTTATTGGAAAACTGGACACCCCCTTTTTTGTGGATCCGATCAGTTGTACTTAGTTGCTTAGTAGCTTTTTTACAGCACTCACATCTTTCAGAAGGTACTAGAAACAGCGGTCGCCAAAAACTTAGTCATAGTAAAGACATAGTAAAGGGAAACTTGCAGAAAATAAAATATAGACGCCCAACAGTTGTACTTAGTTTCCGACGAAAGACCAATCTGGAGAGGACTTATTGCGAACTAGGTGAGCAGTCATAGTCGCAACCACAGCTGACAGCGAGAGAGAGGCAATATGCATTTTACTACATTTAACAGCCAGTGCATCCTTTCTCCGTTCTCTCAAATCTGTTTGCCTGTCAGGGAAATTCTTCAATATTAACTTACTAGTACAAACATTCTCAATTCTTTTAGACAAATGGTCGTTTATTACAAGGAAATGCTTCTAAATAAACTGCCAAAGCATCGTTCTTTTTTCTGGAAAATAGATTGTTTTAAATGGTATAGCAGCTTTCTGTCAGTTAAAAAAAAATTCTAAATTAAGTTATTTTGTAATTTCTGTAAAATATTATAATGACCAAATTACAACACTGACTGATATGTATTGCCTGTATAGACTTGATGTCATCATTCCAGGTGCCTCCATCAAACCTCAGTCACAAAAGTCAGTACGCAACATGACTACATCAGTGGACGACACAGAGCCTTTCGATTACACAACAATTGACGTACCAGCAGTAAAGACGTCACGACAGGACGGCGTCGGTGTCACCTGGGACAAACCACACAAGGATGAGAACATCGACAGCGTAAGTTCTTGACTCATGCTGATTATTGCACTCACAGCCAAGTCAGTCTTTACGCAGACATTACAGCTTACTTGAAGTGTAAAGGGATTATTGTACTCACAGCCAAGTCAGTCTTTATTCCGACATTACAGCTGACTCGAATTGAAAAATTATTCTTCCACTCACATACCAGTGAGTCTTTATATAGGTCATACAACTGACTCAAAGTGTCAATTAATTATTGCACTCACATACCAGTGAGTCTCTATACAGATATAACAGCTGACTTGTAGTGTAAAGTGATTTATTTTTGCGCTCGCAACCCGGTTAGTCTTTCACGGACATTACAGCTTACTAGAAGTGTAAAGAGCTCTCTTGCTCTTGCATTAAAAACACGCGGGAAGGAGTTGTAGACCGAACTGCCCCAGGTATATGGGTAGCTGTCTTGCCCCAGATGGCATTTTGGGGTATTTTTACTGCTGCAAATGTTGATCCTTTTATGGTCGTCGGCACACTGCTTCAAATATTCATCCTATCATTCCACTAGTATTCAACAGATGTGTAATATAGATGTAATGTTTGGTCGAATTATATATATTTTTGGAATGGAACCATTGGTTGATTCAGACAGAAAAGGAAGCATTTAAGCAGACATGTTTTCTTACGCCTATGTGTAACAAGATATTTGTAAAAAAAATGTGTAACATATTCACATGGCCTGCATTAAAAGAAACTGTAGAAAATTTGACCCATTCATTTATTGGCTTTTGGGATGATGAAATGACGACATCTGTTAATATCATTGCAGACACAATGGGTCAGCTCTTTACTCCATCTCTCGTGAGTAGTACGTCACCACGAAGAAGTGAGTTGGTTGTTGTGCATCAATCAGCTGAGATTTTCCCAGAAGCATATGGTAAGTGAGCAAGGAATATATATTTAGACTGAATTAATATTACACCATTAATTATTTCAATACTATGCGGGAAAGTTCATTTTGGCAAAAGTGTACCCTGTACTTGAAAACGCCCACATACAAATGTATTTATTATTACCTTTGTTAAATTTAATTTATATAAATGTTATAACTTATTGTATTATTTAAAAAAATACCGTTGCAGTCGACGGTCCAACATAATGAAGATATTGCCATATGGTTTCTCCTTGAAGTGTTTAAGGACAATCAATGCAGACTGTTCTGGCGACACAGCAAATGATCAAGTGTTGACTGAATTAATACCATTCAGTGAACCATGTGTAGGTGTTAAATCTGTTATTGACCAGACTTGAGCGGATCTACACACTGGGTAGTGGGTCCAGGAAGTGTATGGAAGGAGACCATTTTCTTGCTGAAGCTATCTGCCGCATTTGATACCATTGATCACAGGACAACTTATTAAAAGTGTGTCAATGTGGTGTGGCATATCTGGAACAGAGCTGGTTCTCATAATATTTAACTGATAGATGCAAAAGAATGAAGATAGCGAATTGTTTCTCAGCTACGCTCCCTACTTCACGTAATGTTCCTCAGGGTGTTTCACATTCTACGCTACTCTACTTGGCTCAGTTATCCAATGTCACAACTTGGATCACCAAGTGTATGCTAATAAATCACAGACCTATGCTATTTTGACTACATGAGATACAAATCACTTCCAAAACTAGCTCAGGGATTGTCTCCACAAAATCTTCCATTGGATGACAGTGACCACATTAAAGTTAAATGCAAGTAAATCCGGGTTAGTTATTATTGGTGTGGTAAATTTTGCATGTCTATTTGAATCGATTAGGTGCGCACAATATGTTGCAAGACGTTTCCTTATGTGTCAGACTTTAGATTGCATGTAGAGAAGCACAGTAAAATCAAAACGTGTGGAAAGCATTAGCTTAACAGTGTCGCCTGGCTGTTCTTCGATGAGAACAAATTTGCATGTTTGCTGGAGTGCCATAAAACACTAATATTATATAGCCTTTTTGTTTAGGGAGTGACGTAGAGTGATATAATGAAAGCATTGATTTACTAAAATGCAAGGAAGGACATCAACGTAATAATTTACATGTAATTGATTACGGATTGACAGACGTTTGCTACGATGACAACAAAACTGATGCCGGTTGACCAACTAATGCGAATCGAGAATAATAACCTGAATCTGAATATGTAATGATCGATGTACGTTTGTTTAAAAAATAAGAGTCCAATGACGTGAGTGACACTTAGCATTATCTGCTATTTGGTTGCACCTCCTATCGGTCGCTGGAGAGACCAATCCACAGTCACCGGGTCTCTTATGGTTACATATCGAGCAGCTCTCAGGGGAGAGATTTGTCGGCCCCCAGACCTTCCTGTAGTTCTCCAGCCAAACTACTGACAATCCCTATATGTCGAGCTTGTAACCTCCTATGACAACACGACAACCCGTTTATATAGTAGGAAAATCTATTTAGCTGAATTTGTGGTGTGAACTCTTGAAACAGGTTAACTTTACATTTAACTGATATAACAACTACTAATTAAACAATTTAGTTAAATAGAATGTTTCTTATATGGCATAGTTCATGTTGTAATGCTGCAAAGTGTATAACATGCATAAATAATATTACTAGTCTATGTTATTGATATTGAATTATGCAGATCTAGTTGTGAAATTATGCGCATGCGCCGGAAGTGATCACTCTAAGATGGCGTCTACTAGAACGTTGGCCGTGTAATTGATATCAACAACCCTACAAAACCCTGTCTTAGGAATACAACACACTCCAAGTGGAAAAGGTTTATTATATTGGCAATAGTATCATCGAACAGTTGTGATAACTGGTACGTCTGTTTATTATCTATGCATCTAGCAATTCCCACCGCCGTTACTTTGTTAACTGTTACGTTAGCCAACAATAAGCCAAAACGCATAGAAAGTGTCTCGTCTCCTTGCCAGCAACAATCTAGCCAAATTTTCGTGCGACTAAGACACAGTCATGATTTGCATCAGAAGCAGAAAAACATAGTTGTCACTAATAAGTAATCTGTCCCAATACATTAATCAAAACTCCATATGAAATGATCAATCGTTTGTAGAATTAATAACATATGTATCAGATTTAAAACAATATCAAATATGTGTACTCCGTAGTATAGCTATTATTTATCTACAAAGCCAAACAATGTTTATACACAAACCTTCCGCATTCTGGTAGGTCACAAAGTCCCTGTTTATAATGCTCCTTTTGTTAGTAGCTGTCTCGAATCATCTCTTTCTTCACCAATTTCGTCCGACTGGCTGTCAACGCAATGCATTTCTACCTATCTAGATGAGATCAGCTTTTACATAGAACACCACAGGAAGCACGCAGCGTGTGCTATTGATATACAACGTATGTTGAAGCAGATAACATGCACTCCAACACGGATGTAGCTCACGAAATGCTATCTTGCACACTCCTCCATATTTCTCCAATTGATCATTCTTCGGTCATGGTAGGCCGTACACCGTATACCAATTTTTGGAAGAAGAATCACCAACTTCGCATGGATTGCTATATAAGACAGGCTAAATGCAAGAACTCCCCGCATGCTGGCTAGTAAACAGGAATGAACCATTGTGGTCTGTTGTCTGTGCTGGCGTAAGTAATCAACGAACTACGACACGCATTGTCCATGCGCTCGGACGGCGTTGTCATGTTTGCATAACATAATCTGTTGCAGCACCACGCCTTGACACATGTCAACGCCCTGAATGATTTTGTAATCCTCACTTAGAAGCGCAATTTCTATGTCGCAATTATTCTGGTATCCTAATTGTATCGACACATGCGTATTGTTCTATTGAGGATACGTAATCGTTCTGTTTACAGCAATTTTCTCAACATGGTTACACCAAAAAATAATAGTACGCATCAGTTAGTGTACGTTCAGTGTTCAAAGTGTTTTACACTTCACCCCTAGCACACCTGTTCATTCCAACTCCATCTCGACTTCTCTGGGAAGCACTCAGTCATGCTGCAGTTACTGCTCGAAGACCACTCGTACGTATAATCACCACTGCATATAGCCAGATACTCATTCATACAAACGAATGAGCTGTGGCAACGTTCGGTGAAACAAATTGCCAAAGCTTCGAAACGGCAGCAAGACGGTTCAAGCTAGGGTTTTCACGACTGGGAGCCTGACGTTCTATCTGGAACGTTGTCACGCCCCATTCGATGGGAGAGAAGGAGAAGGGTCAGAGAAGAAGGGAGGAAGGGAGAGGAGGCAGCGCGGTACGGAGATATGCCGTTTGTTTGTTAATGCAGACATGTACAAGTGTTTAGCAATATTTAATATGGCCATGGTTCGCACCACGCTGTAGCTTACTCATGCGGGCATCTTACTGCTAACACTAGTACGAAAAGTAAAATAATAAACCGCGCAAAAACAAATGTTGCAACATAGGCCTCTATAGCTCAATGCGCATACCAGCTCATATCACGGCATGAGGCTTTTATTAAACAATTTATACAGTGCTTATGAAAATGTTGACCATATAATTGGATTTATTAAAGGGGGGGTGAAGCACTCGAACAACCATAGCCCAAACATAATAACATACCATTTACAGTATATATCACCCTTATATGATGGGCGCAACGCCACGGTAATTTTGTAATATCCTTTTAAACTTTGCCATTATCTTCGCTGGGCGGCGCCATATTGCTCTGCGGGGGGCTCAGCGGCAGAGTGGTTTGAGTACGAGCTCCTGGCACGGCGTTCACACAGTAAAAACCTCTCGGAAAAACGGCCGAAACGCATGGAAAATCGAATAAAAAGAAAACTGGTGTACACTGGATGGCTCCTGGATATATCAACTAGTACTACAAATGCAAGGAAAAAACTTTTGATCGACTTCCGAGGAAGAATTTGCAGCGGAAAAGGTGGTTGCAAATGCGGAAATTGCCGTGTCCGCCAGCCGCAGGCACTGCGAGTGACCACTTTTCCGACAAAAGACTGTGATGAGCATGGACAGACGGAGAGCATCAAGATGTCATTCTTGGTCAAAGACACCGTTCCATCTTAGATTTTTTTCCGCATATGACCATGCATCTACAGACTATTCTGCGACAAGGAAACGTCAGATATCAAAGGGCAGTGCGATGCGCAGGAAGCGACGAGCCGAAACCAGGTTAGTAAATTGGATTACCGTTACCATTGTGACTTATCACTACGATTACAATATAGTTCCACCCCAATAAGCACAGCTGTGCTTCAACGTCAGCATATATATAACCCACAGTAAATCGAAATGTATGAATACAATAAAGTGCGAGTAAGTGTTAATAGTTTGATATAATTACGAGTGTTTTCCTATCCGCCGATTTATTTTCGACGTGATCAGACGTACCGTCAATACGTGGCCGTACTCAAAACAATAACAACAACTCAATAAGTACTACGTACAGGATATATTGCAGCCTTATAACATGGGCCATGGCGTATGTACTAGGCAAAATTATTCAAGAAAATAATTTGATATTATTTATTGACAGTCATAATAAGTCTCATACTCCAGTGTTTTAAATGCCTAGAGACCAAGCAGCAAGCGTAAGGCTAAGCCTAAGGGGGTAGATGCATGGGAGAAACACACCAAAAGACAGTATAGACTATAGCGCAACAGAAGCCTGCTGTTGCTGTTTACATTTCAAATTCTTTATGGAAATATTTAAATATACAAATACTTTCATTGTGATTAAGTGCAAATGCAGTTACACAAACTTTTTAAAAGTATTTAAATATTTAATAAAATGTATTTCACCCATGCAATGTCTAGCTGGAGAGGAAACTAACTAAGGCATCGTCATCTACCCAGTTGAACACTGTCAGATTACATGTCTGCTTTCTATAATGACACTTTACAATTTCTGTCTGAATTCTTGTGACTTGACAATAAGGCAAAATTATATAAAATTAATTTGCTTTATTGATCAGATTAAACCCCACATGTAATAACCGGAAGTTCATAAAGAGATCTATTAATTACATTTTATTCTGAGTCGACTAATAACACTGTAATGAATATCGTGGGGGGAGGGGGCAACTATCGGCAACCCACAATAGTATTAGTACAAGCTATATACATATGAAGGAAGTCTATCAGGCATGGGGGACAATTCTGTTTTGTCAATTCCAAAAAATCATTTCTAATTCCGCCTTGCAAAAAATGAATTCCAACTGTTAAAATCCTAGGCTAAAGAAAAATTCAAATCCAATTCGTTTTAACACAGTTTTATTTGTCATGTGTGCACAATCATATTTAATTAGATATGATTACAAAATTATTGTTCGTTAAATACACACACACACACACACATATATATATATCAAGTCCAGGTCATTTGCCCCCCTCCCGGACATTTGCCCCTTTGTCACTTGCCCCCCCAGACATTAGCCCCTTGCCTTATTCAAAATCTGGACATTTGCCCCCTGTCCGTAGCCTCTGGATTATTTGTAAGTTTTTAAGAAATGTTTTTTAACTTATTTTTTATTTCTGAACATGAATTCAAGATATATATTACCCTAATTGCAATTAATGTTCTTTGTGCCAGATCAGCCAAGTAAATTACTTTATATAGTTGGAGGTGATCCTGTAATCAAAGGATTATCTTTATTGCAATTGTGGAAGAAGCCAGTGACATTAGGACCTGGACCTGTTAGGGCAATTGAGGATATTTGAAAGAAGCCATCTCAACAAGGTTTCTTTTGAATTGCATTTACCATGGAGAGTTGGAGTGACTCCATTTTCCTATAAAACTGGATGCACAAGCCAGAGTTGTCAGAATTCACTTATAACTTCACCATGGAAATTACTACTAGCATCTGAGGAGGTCAGAAGCTATGTTTTGAGTGTCATTCCTACACCAAGAAGGGGGACCAACAAGATTACTCTTCAATGGGAGTGAAGCCAGCGTCGATCCTGATCATGCAAGGGTGCTGTGGTCACTGATCTGATCTCCAGATCCAGAATGCGTTCAACAAGACTGCCTGCAACCATGATGGTGACATGGCACCGATAGAAACTGCCAAGGTCGGTGAAGACCTGAAAACTAAGGCAGCTAATACCAGGGGCACTCCAAACCAGCTGATCTCTGACTCGTTACTGTCCACCACTGTTTGTGGAAGCATCACCCCAAGAACCCATCTTCCACCACTGATCTGACTATCAATGATACCTGGAAGACAACTGGTGACAAGATCATCTCATACACACTCCAGGGGATAGGCCATTACATTAGGCTAAAGTGACTTTGACTTGTCATTGAATGTTATGTTATTGTAGCAATAATGATAAAACTGCAAACTGATTTTCACTTGTCAACTATCATAGAAAAAAGGGGCAGATGCCCGGGGGGGGGGAGCAAATATGCTAGGATTTATATCGCTATCAGTGGTGGTATCATAAATTTACTGGAAAGTTTGAGTCTTCAACATCCTAATCTCCAACATGTATTCTCCATGGGGACATTTTTAATTACTACAAAGGGCAAACCCTACAGCCACATGTAACAGCATTGTACAGATGACCAGTGACATGTTTATTATGGGAAACTTGTGGGCTGAACATTAGGCTTGGATAAACAAGGAGCTGCATTCAAGTGGGGTAGGCTTCCTAAAAGCAAGGTCATGTCTAACCAATTTCTTATGTTTTCTAGAAGAAATTACAAAGTGGGTAGATGACGGGTCACCAGTTGTCTACTTAGATTTTCAGAAAGCTTTCGATAAAGTGCCACATCAAAGATTGTTACTTAAACTAAAAGCCCATGGTATAGGCAATTATGTAATCAACTGGATAGAAAAGTGGCTTACACACAGAAGACAGAGAGTAATAGTAGATGGTGAGATTTCAAACTGGAAATCTGTTTTGAGAGGGGTACCACAGGGATCAGTATTAGGCCCTATACTGTTTTTAATATATATATAAATGATTTGGAGGATGACATATCTAGCAAAGTACTCAAATTTGCAGATGACACAAAAGTATTCAGAAAGGTTACTAATGATACAGATAAACAAAGTTTACAGGATGATCTAGAAAAAATTGTTAAATGGTCAGAAAAATGGCAAATGTTATTCAATTTTGGGAAGTGTAAATGTATACACATAGGACATGGAAATATGGGCGAGGAATATAAAATGAGGGATGCTGTACTAGGTAGAACCACACAAGAAAAGGATTTAGGAGTAACATTTAATGCTGACATGAAAGTTTCAGAGCAATGTGGGATTGCTGCTTTGAAAGGAAATCAATTTCTAGGGCTAATTAGGAGAACTATCACGTATAAGGAGAAACATCTAATTGTACTCCTGTACAAAGCAATAGTTAGACCACATTTGGAATATTGTATTCAAGCATGAAGGCCATATCGTAAAAAAAGACATAGAAAAGCTAGAAAGAATACAACGAAGAGCAACTAAAATGATTCCAGAATTAAGAGACCTTAGTTACGAAAGTCGCTTATTACAATGTGGTTTGACAACACTAGAGACCAGGAGACTAAGAGGAGACCAAATAGAAGTGTTTAAGATAGTGAACGATTATGAGGATGTTGATAGGAATATGTTCTTCAAACTTAAAGAAGGCAGTAGAACCAGAGGACACAAAGCAGCATTAGTTAAGGAGCAGTGTAGGTTGGACATGAGAAACTACTCTTTCTCAAAGAGGGTGATAAATGAATGGAACAAACTGCCAAATGATTGTGTTAATGCTAGTAGTGTGAATATGTTTAAAAATAGAATTGACAGATATCTGATAAGGGCATATCTCTTTTTGATGCAAATGCTTGATTATATTGTTCTTGGTCACAATGTTTCAATACCAGAGTAGACAGTGTCTATGCTGTAATGTTGACAACTTCCTGGCTGTTACCAGATTCAGGGTGACATGCTAATAGCAGACACATATGATTTTAAAAGTAATATCAATTAATATAAGGGTAAATATTAACAGTATCAAGTCAATAATTCCAACAAAATCAATTCCAATTCCCAAAAAATAAATTTTTGAAAAAAAAAATTCCAATTAAAATTTTTGTTTAAGTCAATTCCAATTCCGGAACTGGAATTGAGGGCCAGTTCCAATTCCGGAATGGAATTGACCACATGCCTGAAGTATATTCATGACAATATCTTGTCTCTGTGTACTACAGCAACAGTCATGAATAGTATAATTGAATTGAAACAAGCTTATGTCTGTGGGGCTTTTGTCCATGCACCATACTATCTAGCAGATGCTTTCAGTATAATACCTAATAATTATATATATACATATATACACATAATATATATATATATATACATATATATATATATATATATATATATATATATATATATATATATATATATATATATATATATATATATATATATATATATATATATATATATATATATATATATATATATATATATATATATATATATATATATGTGGGCAGGTATGTGTGTGTGCGTGCAGCATTTATAAGATAAAGATGTCACAAACATAGATCTGCATTTGGTCCAATAACAATATTCATGCATTATGTTATCTAACTCGAGTGTCAGATATAAAATAAGGAACCCCATAGAAAGTGAACCTATGGGTCCATATTTTGTTATGGAATTTGGACCCCTTATAGAATTTTGACCTCCTGGCCCATTGAAAACAGTGGAATGTTGATTAGATAATATAATGCACATTTGAGCTAAGATGCTACAATTTTGGTTACATGCGTTTGGTTATGTTACCAGTGGCATTCATCAAACTGACCAAACAGATTCATTAAAAACATTAAGAGATCAGTGAAAGACCCATTGGTTGAATTAACATGGCTCCATAGGGAAAATGCTTTATACATTCTATATGACACTGGCACTCTTATATTCTAAAAATAATATATACAAGGGAAAGTTTCTCACATTGTGATTCACTTTTATTATGCAAAAGATGAATTTTGTAAAATTTTCAAGTCACCGTATGTGTAATCTTTTCAGATGAAGGATTCACCATTGGTTCGTACAAGTACAGATACTAGTTTTGAAGCATCCAGCGCTACGGGTGATGCCGTCAATCTTTACATTACGGATGTCACTTTAGTGCCATCACTGCTACTACTGCTGTGGAACCACATACAACTGATGCTGAAATGCAAATCGATCCGGTAATGATATTTCAAGTGCGACACTTCGCGAATACTGCTGTAGTCACGGAAGACATTATTGCACCAATGAACTACTCCTATGTGAAGCTTCCATCAGATTCAGTGAGAACAAAGACATTGGTGCAGATAATGCACACTATGTGATAACAGCGACATAACCGAGGGTGACTCAAGCAGCTCCGACACCTATGAGAAAGAGAAGAAGTTTGTCATTCGTGAGAAAACTTATGTCACTTTTCTGCACCTGCCACACACCAAACAGCCATAAACTGTGACACAGGTTGTACTCATGTCTGATCTATCAGCCAAGGTCTTTCGGATACTGGGGTGTCTGTCAGAGGAAAGGGTGCTGATTTCTACCCTGGATAAGTGAAAGGTGAATTGAATATGTTAGGTGTATGTGTACTATCAGTCAGAATAAGTAGTGTATTGGTGTATATTTAGTGCCAGTAGTTTATTGGAACAGATGGTTGGTGTGCAAGTACTATCAGTCAGAACAAATAGTGTATTGATACATATGATTGGTGTACATTTACTGTCAGTACAAGTAGTGTAGTTGGTAGAGAATGAGACGCTTGATTTACATTTGCTGTCGGTAGGAACAAGTAGTAGATTCAGTCAGAACAAGTAGTATATTGGATACACAAGATTGGTGTACATTTACTGTCAGAAGACGTAGTGAAATGGTGCAGATTCCAGAATGAGATCATTGGTGTACATTTACTGTTGGTAGGAACAAGTAGTGTATTGGTATGCATGATTGGTGTACGTTTACTGTCAGTCAGAACAAGTAATATTGTTACACATGATTGGTGTATATTTACTGTCCAATCAAAACAAATAGTCTATTGCCACTGGTACGGATGATGATGGTGAAACAGTTAAATGCCTTGGCTTTATAAAGATTAATTATTTCCTAAGCTAAACTACCAGTATATTTGATATGTTGTGGCATAATAATGATGTGTGTAACTGTGATATCCATGTTCCAGGTTGTATTTCCAATAAACTGTGGTAGAAGTCACTGTTTTTAGTCAATGGTTTCAGTCATTCTAGTTAGCCTTATTTCTTTGGTAATTGTTTTTCTATGTGAATAAACTGTTGGTATATTTTATGTTGGTCTCAATATAAATGAAATTGTGTGTGCAAGATGCTGCAGGTAACATTTTTGTTGACAGAAGTGGGATATGGATAAGGAGGCATTCACATCATTCAGTTATTAATATTTTAGTGGGAATTTTTGTAGTTTTCCAGGTGGTTTTTCGACCTGCTGCATACTGTGGGTGCCTCACAATTTGTCTATATCAGAATATCAGTACACTCACCTGTGTCAGGTCAATCTCCATAGCTAAACTTTCCATCAATTCAATTCGGTTCAGAATAGACATCACAGATCCTTCCCACATTGCAGGATGGGATTACTTGTCTTGCCTTTCCTGAGCCTGAAATATAATTTGTCAGGGTTAGTTGATAGCACTAATTCCATAATTATCATAATAGTTGCAAAACTGTGAACATTAAATACTGTCAGTAGTTCATTATTGTTATTTAAATGATTACATTGCACCAAACAACAAGGTGTTGTGGTGTGCTATAAAGAGAGGGGTGATTACAAGTACGAATATTAATGTAATCATGATTACAGTAATTATTGCAATCACAATTACTAATGTAGTCATGATTACAATCATTATTACAATCACAATTATGGTAACATCTAAGAATATATATATATTCACATACTGAATTAAATAAACCCTCATGTTATTATTGTCATCAATGTTATTAAACACAAAATCAAACACAATATTAAAATACAGTCACGGTACACTTCATTAGATTAGATACAAAATAAAGAGAAGTGCCTGCTTGCATTGCCATTGTAGTTCGGACCTCGCCTCTCGGGCTAGGTAAAAGAAATATGCAGAAAAAATATGATTATTAAAATGGCAACGATTCGATAACAATTGAATTACTGACCTGCTAGCTATAGGGCGAATCAATGAGTCGGCATGCAAATCATGCAATGACAGCAGGCCAACATCTAGCACCGCTCTGTTTGTGCATATCAGTACAAAATCATCGACATCGTCTTCGCCTTCGTACGGTGATGGAAGCTCCAACGCGGTCGGGCACACGGTGCTGTATAGCCATAGCCTAGCCCTAGCCTAGGCATGGTAGCTTCCTCGGCGCAGCATGATGACTCAACGTAAACGTGCGCAGACATCAGGACGTAATTTCCACAGGTTCACCACATCACATTACCTAGTCAGGAATCGTTGACAGTCAAAGCGCTGTTGTTATACAGTGCTTATGAAAATGTTGACCATATAATTGGATTTATTAAACATAACTTTTTTTTTACCAAACTAACGGTGGTTTTCCTCTTTTTCACTGATGTTCATGGGATAGGTTCAGGTAAAATATTGTCGAGTCACTCTTTCTGTTTTTTCTTTCCATACTTTTCTATCAGCTGCCCCCTCTCCATATTTCATCTTCCCCCTCTCCATCTTTCATCTTCCCCTGATCTTCTCAAATCCCACCTCACGCAGTCCTTCGATCTTAGCTGTTCATTCCCCTTTTCTTGCATCCTTGATGTTTTTTCACCTTTCTCTTCCACTCTCTTTACTAGTATGTCTGTATCCATCCTTACAATGTGGCCTGCCCATTTCACCTTGCTTCTCACCAATCTTCCTGTTGAACTGTTTTGTTGCATCACATATTTCCTCAGGTCGTTCATCCTTCTTTCGTCAACCCTCTTTGTTCGTGTTATTCGACAAAACCAAAACGAACCTTGCAGCTGCTGTTGTTGTTCTGTCAACGCCACTGTCTCCAGATACAGATTAAGGCATGCTTGTGTAACACATGCTCTAAGGACTTTCCTTTTCAGCTTTTTCAAAATGTTTCTGTCCAACATGACTCCCTCTACCTTTCCCCGAGCATTCGCTCCCTGTTGTATCCGGCATCGCATTTCTACCTCTGAATGCTCATCCTCATTAACCATTCCTCCAAGTTACACAAAGCCATCCACTTGGTTGAACTCCTTATCATCCAAAATAATGTTCAAGTCCTCTCTCTGATGTCAAACCCACATCTCTTCTGTCTTCTCCCGGCTCATTATCGGTCCGTGCTTCTTGAACACCCTCTTCCATTCCTCCAACACTTCATGTAGTTCTTGTTTTTTGTCTGCTATCATGGCCAGATCATTTGCATACATCCCCTTCCTGAGAACATCCTTCATGCTGATCTTCCTGCTGATTAGTGCCACCACCATGATAAAGAATAATGGGTCACTTCCTTGCCTCTAACCGATGTTAACTGGAAACTCTTCCGACAACCCAGATCAGATTCCACCAAAGCTTCCCAGGCCTGGAGACAGTGGTGGTCAACAAGGACTCTCATCACGGCCACACAGTTAATATAAGCTGGTGTACTGACAGGACAGTAGTTGGTGTAATGCTGGTATCGAGATGAAAAAAGGCAGCCATATTTATTATCTTTATGATGACATAGAAAACAAAATAAAATCTTTCTAAAATTTATTCCCCACCCCCGGGGGCCCATATGGACGGTTCCCCATTTGACCCTCCATGTTCGGCAGAAGGGGAATAGGGCACAACAGACAGATCAACATAAACTTCTTGATATGTTAGATATAGTACACAGAATATGTGTATGCAGACATTGAAAACTAAAGCTGATTGAGTGTTGTTGTTTCTGCGTGCTACCTACAGACATGCAGAAGTTCCCGCTGCGTATGAAGGAGAGATACCATAGTAGGGACTGTGTTACAGCCCTCAGTGTCTATCTCGCTCCCAAAACGGGTGAGTCTCCCTGCTTCCTACATTTGACTAGAATGTTAGAACTAAACGTTATGAATTCTGACTAATTCATAGCAACTACAATTATGACTAACGTCTCATTTAGATGTGTTGATTATATTTGTTACGCTAATGTGCAAGTTGCTCCTTTGAAGCAGGGCTGTTTTGGTATTGTCAGTTGCTCGACTGTTTTCAGCCCTGAGTGGGAAATGTATTGAGATAGCCTACTGGACAATTTCGGGAGCTGCGCAAATGATTCTGCAGCAACCAGAGTCAGTTGGACAGGGCCACAGCTCTTCAAAACGTTCTCTGTACACACCAATCCCATCACCAGGGTGATGTTTTCAACGAAGCATTGCGTCTCTGGTAGGTCCAATTCTCAAGTATATTTCTTTGGAAAATATTCAAATATACCTGGAAAAGCTTTGTTTCATGATGATGACCATGTCACATTTATGGATTGATTTTTAGTGGGCCATCATTTACATATACTGTGACATCCAAAGTTCTATAAAATATACAAGTAAAAGCTTGGTTTTCTTTTCAAGTAATCCAAGTTGAAGCATTGATTATGATCATATCAGCTTTAGTTTGATATGACGCGGCTTACCAGTATCAGGGCCTTGAAATATTGAAAGTGAATCACTGTAGCTCACTGCTGTGTTTGCAGTGTGCTCTGAGTACAACCATGTACATTCGTGGAACGTGACCTGATTCCTTGGCATGACCAGCACACAGCCCGGCTCAGTGGCCTTGGCATCATTCAAGTTTATCTCCATAGAGAGGGTGGAACCACACCTTCAGTATATCCACAGTAACAACTTTGGTAAGTCAGGAACTAGAATTTGACAGGATCTAGAATTACAAGAATTAGATATTTCAGTAAATTAGATTATATATTAAGATACGTAATAAATTTTTTATTGGAAAACTGGACACCCCCTTTTTTGTGGATCCGATCAGTTGTACTTAGTTGCTTAGTAGCTTTTTTACAGCACTCACATCTTTCAGAAGGTACTAGAAACAGCGGTCGCCAAAAACTTAGTCATAGTAAAGACATAGTAAAGGGAAACTTGCAGAAAATAAAATATAGACGCCCAACAGTTGTACTTAGTTTCCGACGAAAGACCAATCTGGAGAGGACTTATTGCGAACTAGGTGAGCAGTCATAGTCGCAACCACAGCTGACAGCGAGAGAGAGGCAATATGCATTTTACTACATTTAACAGCCAGTGCATCCTTTCTCCGTTCTCTCAAATCTGTTTGCCTGTCAGGGAAATTCTTCAATATTAACTTACTAGTACAAACATTCTCAATTCTTTTAGACAAATGGTCGTTTATTACAAGGAAATGCTTCTAAATAAACTGCCAAAGCATCGTTCTTTTTTCTGGAAAATAGATTGTTTTAAATGGTATAGCAGCTTTCTGTCAGTTAAAAAAAAATTCTAAATTAAGTTATTTTGTAATTTCTGTAAAATATTATAATGACCAAATTACAACACTGACTGATATGTATTGCCTGTATAGACTTGATGTCATCATTCCAGGTGCCTCCATCAAACCTCAGTCACAAAAGTCAGTACGCAACATGACTACATCAGTGGACGACACAGAGCCTTTCGATTACACAACAATTGACGTACCAGCAGTAAAGACGTCACGACAGGACGGCGTCGGTGTCACCTGGGACAAACCACACAAGGATGAGAACATCGACAGCGTAAGTTCTTGACTCATGCTGATTATTGCACTCACAGCCAAGTCAGTCTTTACGCAGACATTACAGCTTACTTGAAGTGTAAAGGGATTATTGTACTCACAGCCAAGTCAGTCTTTATTCCGACATTACAGCTGACTCGAATTGAAAAATTATTCTTCCACTCACATACCAGTGAGTCTTTATATAGGTCATACAACTGACTCAAAGTGTCAATTAATTATTGCACTCACATACCAGTGAGTCTCTATACAGATATAACAGCTGACTTGTAGTGTAAAGTGATTTATTTTTGCGCTCGCAACCCGGTTAGTCTTTCACGGACATTACAGCTTACTAGAAGTGTAAAGAGCTCTCTTGCTCTTGCATTAAAAACACGCGGGAAGGAGTTGTAGACCGAACTGCCCCAGGTATATGGGTAGCTGTCTTGCACCAGGGGGCACCAAGATGGCTTTTTGGGGTATTTTTACTGCTGCAAATGTTGATCCTTTTATGGTCGTCGGCACACTGCTTCAAATATTCATCCTATCATTCCACTAGTATTCAACAGATGTGTAATATAGATGTAATGTTTGGTCGAATTATATATATTTTTGGAATGGAACCATTGGTTGATTCAGACAGAAAAGGAAGCATTTAAGCAGACATGTTTTCTTACGCCTATGTGTAACAAGATATTTGTAAAAAAAATGTGTAACATATTCACATGGCCTGCATTAAAAGAAACTGTAGAAAATTTGACCCATTCATTTATTGGCTTTTGGGATGATGAAATGACGACATCTGTTAATATCATTGCAGACACAATGGGTCAGCTCTTTACTCCATCTCTCGTGAGTAGTACGTCACCACGAAGAAGTGAGTTGGTTGTTGTGCATCAATCAGCTGAGATTTTCCCAGAAGCATATGGTAAGTGAGCAAGGAATATATATTTAGACTGAATTAATATTACACCATTAATTATTTCAATACTATGCGGGAAAGTTCATTTTGGCAAAAGTGTACCCTGTACTTGAAAACGCCCACATACAAATGTATTTATTATTACCTTTGTTAAATTTAATTTATATAAATGTTATAACTTATTGTATTATTTAAAAAAATACCGTTGCAGTCGACGGTCCAACATAATGAAGATATTGCCATATGGTTTCTCCTTGAAGTGTTTAAGGACAATCAATGCAGACTGTTCTGGCGACACAGCAAATGATCAAGTGTTGACTGAATTAATACCATTCAGTGAACCATGTGTAGGTGTTAAATCTGTTATTGACCAGACTTGAGCGGATCTACACACTGGGTAGTGGGTCCAGGAAGTGTATGGAAGGAGACCATTTTCTTGCTGAAGCTATCTGCCGCATTTGATACCATTGATCACAGGACAACTTATTAAAAGTGTGTCAATGTGGTGTGGCATATCTGGAACAGAGCTGGTTCTCATAATATTTAACTGATAGATGCAAAAGAATGAAGATAGCGAATTGTTTCTCAGCTACGCTCCCTACTTCACGTAATGTTCCTCAGGGTGTTTCACATTCTACGCTACTCTACTTGGCTCAGTTATCCAATGTCACAACTTGGATCACCAAGTGTATGCTAATAAATCACAGACCTATGCTATTTTGACTACATGAGATACAAATCACTTCCAAAACTAGCTCAGGGATTGTCTCCACAAAATCTTCCATTGGATGACAGTGACCACATTAAAGTTAAATGCAAGTAAATCCGGGTTAGTTATTATTGGTGTGGTAAATTTTGCATGTCTATTTGAATCGATTAGGTGCGCACAATATGTTGCAAGACGTTTCCTTATGTGTCAGACTTTAGATTGCATGTAGAGAAGCACAGTAAAATCAAAACGTGTGGAAAGCATTAGCTTAACAGTGTCGCCTGGCTGTTCTTCGATGAGAACAAATTTGCATGTTTGCTGGAGTGCCATAAAACACTAATATTATATAGCCTTTTTGTTTAGGGAGTGACGTAGAGTGATATAATGAAAGCATTGATTTACTAAAATGCAAGGAAGGACATCAACGTAATAATTTACATGTAATTGATTACGGATTGACAGACGTTTGCTACGATGACAACAAAACTGATGCCGGTTGACCAACTAATGCGAATCGAGAATAATAACCTGAATCTGAATATGTAATGATCGATGTACGTTTGTTTAAAAAATAAGAGTCCAATGACGTGAGTGACACTTAGCATTATCTGCTATTTGGTTGCACCTCCTATCGGTCGCTGGAGAGACCAATCCACAGTCACCGGGTCTCTTATGGTTACATATCGAGCAGCTCTCAGGGGAGAGATTTGTCGGCCCCCAGACCTTCCTGTAGTTCTCCAGCCAAACTACTGACAATCCCTATATGTCGAGCTTGTAACCTCCTATGACAACACGACAACCCGTTTATATAGTAGGAAAATCTATTTAGCTGAATTTGTGGTGTGAACTCTTGAAACAGGTTAACTTTACATTTAACTGATATAACAACTACTAATTAAACAATTTAGTTAAATAGAATGTTTCTTATATGGCATAGTTCATGTTGTAATGCTGCAAAGTGTATAACATGCATAAATAATATTACTAGTCTATGTTATTGATATTGAATTATGCAGATCTAGTTGTGAAATTATGCGCATGCGCCGGAAGTGATCACTCTAAGATGGCGTCTACTAGAACGTTGGCCGTGTAATTGATATCAACAACCCTACAAAACCCTGTCTTAGGAATACAACACACTCCAAGTGGAAAAGGTTTATTATATTGGCAATAGTATCATCGAACAGTTGTGATAACTGGTACGTCTGTTTATTATCTATGCATCTAGCAATTCCCACCGCCGTTACTTTGTTAACTGTTACGTTAGCCAACAATAAGCCAAAACGCATAGAAAGTGTCTCGTCTCCTTGCCAGCAACAATCTAGCCAAATTTTCGTGCGACTAAGACACAGTCATGATTTGCATCAGAAGCAGAAAAACATAGTTGTCACTAATAAGTAATCTGTCCCAATACATTAATCAAAACTCCATATGAAATGATCAATCGTTTGTAGAATTAATAACATATGTATCAGATTTAAAACAATATCAAATATGTGTACTCCGTAGTATAGCTATTATTTATCTACAAAGCCAAACAATGTTTATACACAAACCTTCCGCATTCTGGTAGGTCACAAAGTCCCTGTTTATAATGCTCCTTTTGTTAGTAGCTGTCTCGAATCATCTCTTTCTTCACCAATTTCGTCCGACTGGCTGTCAACGCAATGCATTTCTACCTATCTAGATGAGATCAGCTTTTACATAGAACACCACAGGAAGCACGCAGCGTGTGCTATTGATATACAACGTATGTTGAAGCAGATAACATGCACTCCAACACGGATGTAGCTCACGAAATGCTATCTTGCACACTCCTCCATATTTCTCCAATTGATCATTCTTCGGTCATGGTAGGCCGTACACCGTATACCAATTTTTGGAAGAAGAATCACCAACTTCGCATGGATTGCTATATAAGACAGGCTAAATGCAAGAACTCCCCGCATGCTGGCTAGTAAACAGGAATGAACCATTGTGGTCTGTTGTCTGTGCTGGCGGAAGTAATCAACGAACTACGACACGCATTGTCCATGCGCTCGGACGGCGTTGTCATGTTTGCATAACATAATCTGTTGCAGCACCACGCCTTGACACATGTCAACGCCCTGAATGATTTTGTAATCCTCACTTAGAAGCGCAATTTCTATGTCGCAATTATTCTGGTATCCTAATTGTATCGACACATGCGTATTGTTCTATTGAGGATACGTAATCGTTCTGTTTACAGCAATTTTCTCAACATGGTTACACCAAAAAATAATAGTACGCATCAGTTAGTGTACGTTCAGTGTTCAAAGTGTTTTACACTTCACCCCTAGCACACCTGTTCATTCCAACTCCATCTCGACTTCTCTGGGAAGCACTCAGTCATGCTGCAGTTACTGCTCGAAGACCACTCGTACGTATAATCACCACTGCATATAGCCAGATACTCATTCATACAAACGAATGAGCTGTGGCAACGTTCGGTGAAACAAATTGCCAAAGCTTCGAAACGGCAGCAAGACGGTTCAAGCTAGGGTTTTCACGACTGGGAGCCTGACGTTCTATCTGGAACGTTGTCACGCCCCATTCGATGGGAGAGAAGGAGAAGGGTCAGAGAAGAAGCGAGGAAGGGTGAGGAGGCAGCGCGGGAGGGAGATATGCCGTTTGTTTGTTAATGCAGACATGTACAAGTGTTTAGCAATATTTAATATGGCCATGGTTCGCACCACGCTGTAGCTTACTCATGCGGGCATCTTACTGCTAACACTAGTACGAAAAGTAAAATAATAAACCGCGCAAAAACAAATGTTGCAACATAGGCCTCTATAGCTCAATGCGCATACCAGCTCATATCACGGCATGAGGCTTTTATTAAACAATTTATACAGTGCTTATGAAAATGTTGACCATATAATTGGATTTATTAAACATAACTTTTTTTACCAAACTAACGGTGCTTTTGCTCTTTTTTCACTGATGTTCATGGGTTAGGTTCAGGTAAAATATTGTCGAGTCACTGTTTCTGTTTTTTCTTTCCATACTTTTCTATCGGCTGCCCCCTCTCCATCTTTCATCTTCCCCCGACCTTCTCATATTCCACCGCACGCAGTCCTTCGATCTTAGCTGTTCGTTCCACTTTTCTTGCATCCTTGATGTTTTTTCACCTTTCTCTTCCACTCTCTTTACTAGTATGTCTGCATCCATCCTTACCATGTGGCCTACCCATTTCACCTTGCTTCTCACCAATCTTCCTGTTGAACTGTTTTGTTGCATCACATATTTCCTCAGGTCGTTCATCCTTCTTTCGTCAAACCTCTTTGTTCGTGTTATTCGACAATCCAAAACCAACCATGCAGCTGCTGTTGTTGTTCTGTCAACGCCACTGTCACCAGATACAGATTAAGGCATGCTTGTGTAATGCAAGCTCTCAGGACTTTCCTTTTCAGCTTTTTCAAAATGTTTCTGTCCAATATGACTCCCTCTACCTTTCCCCAAGCATTCGCTCCCTGTTGTATCCGGCATCGCATTTCTACCTCTGAATGCTCATCCTCATTAACCATTCCTCCAAGTTACACAAAGCCATCCACTTGGTTGAACTCCTTATCATCCAAACTAATGTTCAAGTCCTCTATCTGATGTCAAACCCGCATCTCTTCTGTCTTCTCCCGGCTCATTATCGGTCCTTCCTTCTTGAACACACCCTTCCATTGTTCCAACACTTCCTGTAGTTCTTGTATTTTGTCTGCTATCATGGCCAGATCGTTTGCATACATCCCCTTCCTGAGAACATCCTTCTTGCTGAACTTCCTGCTGATTAGTGCCACCACCATGATAAAGAGTAAAGGGTCATTTCCTTGCCTCTAACCGATGTTAACTTTAAACTCTTCCGACAACCCATATCCAACCACAACTCTTCTTTTTGTTCTCAGGAACATGACAGTTCTGGGTGTTGCACACCATGACACAGAACTGACTAAATACAACCAACTCATTTAAAGTCAGACTCCCAGATAAGTACAAAATGTGTTGGAATGAACAGGTCAGCCAGGGAGTGAACTGTTAAGCACGTTGAACAATCCCAATGAGTGGATACAGTGCTGTGTAAACATAAACATGCCTTTACTTTAGGTCTTTTTACAGGTGCTGCGGCAGCCAGGAACAATTTTGGTGGACCGAGAGTGAACAATATCAAGGGTCACTTCTATCGGATCGGGCTTGCCTATCCCCACTTTGTGTGTTGGTACAGGTTGGTGTCATAAGTAGACATAACCGACTTGGAAGCAGGCCATTTATGGTGCTCTTGCAAATTCATTGGATTATGAGTGAAACAGACATTGCAAAAACTGTAACAATGAATTGTGGGGGAGGGGAGAATGTCACATTGAATTGAGAAACTAACTTTTACAGTTGTTCTAATAAATCAGTATTTGCGCTGAGTAGTAATGGCTTATGTTTTGTTTACCAAATTGATTTGTTTAATGTTTTTATTTATACTTTCACTGTACATCCTTCTTGTCAAAGATATTTGATTTTTATGAGCATGCTTTAGTCAAGAAGAGTGCGTCGTTTATATGAGTACAACGATATGGTAAAATGCATATTGCTCAAACAGAGATACATATGAGAGATTGATTTTGTAAATATTTACCAAATATTCTATTGAAATAATGTTTTTTCTCATAAGCAATTTATACAGTGCTTATGAAAATGTTGACCATATAATTGGATTTATTAAACATAACTTTTTTTTACCAAACTAACGGTGGTTTTCCTCTTTTTTCACTGATGTTCATGGGATAGGTTCAGGTAAAATATTGTCGAGTCACTCTTTCTGTTTTTTCTTTCCATACTTTTCTATCAGCTGCCCCCTCTCCATATTTCATCTTCCCCCTCTCCATCTTTCATCTTCCCCTGATCTTCTCAAATCCCACCTCACGCAGTCCTTCGATCTTAGCTGTTCATTCCCCTTTTCTTGCATCCTTGATGTTTTTTCACCTTTCTCTTCCACTCTCTTTACTAGTATGTCTGTATCCATCCTTACAATGTGGCCTGCCCATTTCACCTTGCTTCTCACCAATCTTCCTGTTGAACTGTTTTGTTGCATCACATATTTCCTCAGGTCGTTCATCCTTCTTTCGTCAACCCTCTTTGTTCGTGTTATTCGACAAAACCAAAACGAACCTTGCAGCTGCTGTTGTTGTTCTGTCAACGCCACTGTCTCCAGATACAGATTAAGGCATGCTTGTGTAACACATGCTCTAAGGACTTTCCTTTTCAGCTTTTTCAAAATGTTTCTGTCCAACATGACTCCCTCTACCTTTCCCCGAGCATTCGCTCCCTGTTGTATCCGGCATCGCATTTCTACCTCTGAATGCTCATCCTCATTAACCATTCCTCCAAGTTACACAAAGCCATCCACTTGGTTGAACTCCTTATCATCCAAAATAATGTTCAAGTCCTCTCTCTGATGTCAAACCCACATCTCTTCTGTCTTCTCCCGGCTCATTATCGGTCCGTGCTTCTTGAACACCCTCTTCCATTCCTCCAACACTTCATGTAGTTCTTGTTTTTTGTCTGCTATCATGGCCAGATCATTTGCATACATCCCCTTCCTGAGAACATCCTTCATGCTGATCTTCCTGCTGATTAGTGCCACCACCATGATAAAGAATAATGGGTCACTTCCTTGCCTCTAACCGATGTTAACTGGAAACTCTTCCGACAACCCAGATCAGATTCCACCAAAGCTTCCCAGGCCTGGAGACAGTGGTGGTCAACAAGGACTCTCATCACGGCCACACAGTTAATATAAGCTGGTGTACTGACAGGACAGTAGTTGGTGTAATGCTGGTATCGAGATGAAAAAAGGCAGCCATATTTATTATCTTTATGATGACATAGAAAACAAAATAAAATCTTTCTAAAATTTATTCCCCACCCCCGGGGGCCCATATGGACGGTTCCCCATTTGACCCTCCATGTTCGGCAGAAGGGGAATAGGGCACAACAGACAGATCAACATAAACTTCTTGATATGTTAGATATAGTACACAGAATATGTGTATGCAGACATTGAAAACTAAAGCTGATTGAGTGTTGTTGTTTCTGCGTGCTACCTACAGACATGCAGAAGTTCCCGCTGCGTATGAAGGAGAGATACCATAGTAGGGACTGTGTTACAGCCCTCAGTGTCTATCTCGCTCCCAAAACGGGTGAGTCTCCCTGCTTCCTACATTTGACTAGAATGTTAGAACTAAACGTTATGAATTCTGACTAATTCATAGCAACTACAATTATGACTAACGTCTCATTTAGATGTGTTGATTATATTTGTTACGCTAATGTGCAAGTTGCTCCTTTGAAGCAGGGCTGTTTTGGTATTGTCAGTTGCTCGACTGTTTTCAGCCCTGAGTGGGAAATGTATTGAGATAGCCTACTGGACAATTTCGGGAGCTGCGCAAATGATTCTGCAGCAACCAGAGTCAGTTGGACAGGGCCACAGCTCTTCAAAACGTTCTCTGTACACACCAATCCCATCACCAGGGTGATGTTTTCAACGAAGCATTGCGTCTCTGGTAGGTCCAATTCTCAAGTATATTTCTTTGGAAAATATTCAAATATACCTGGAAAAGCTTTGTTTCATGATGATGACCATGTCACATTTATGGATTGATTTTTAGTGGGCCATCATTTACATATACTGTGACATCCAAAGTTCTATAAAATATACAAGTAAAAGCTTGGTTTTCTTTTCAAGTAATCCAAGTTGAAGCATTGATTATGATCATATCAGCTTTAGTTTGATATGACGCGGCTTACCAGTATCAGGGCCTTGAAATATTGAAAGTGAATCACTGTAGCTCACTGCTGTGTTTGCAGTGTGCTCTGAGTACAACCATGTACATTCGTGGAACGTGACCTGATTCCTTGGCATGACCAGCACACAGCCCGGCTCAGTGGCCTTGGCATCATTCAAGTTTATCTCCATAGAGAGGGTGGAACCACACCTTCAGTATATCCACAGTAACAACTTTGGTAAGTCAGGAACTAGAATTTGACAGGATCTAGAATTACAAGAATTAGATATTTCAGTAAATTAGATTATATATTAAGATACGTAATAAATTTTTTATTGGAAAACTGGACACCCCCTTTTTTGTGGATCCGATCAGTTGTACTTAGTTGCTTAGTAGCTTTTTTACAGCACTCACATCTTTCAGAAGGTACTAGAAACAGCGGTCGCCAAAAACTTAGTCATAGTAAAGACATAGTAAAGGGAAACTTGCAGAAAATAAAATATAGACGCCCAACAGTTGTACTTAGTTTCCGACGAAAGACCAATCTGGAGAGGACTTATTGCGAACTAGGTGAGCAGTCATAGTCGCAACCACAGCTGACAGCGAGAGAGAGGCAATATGCATTTTACTACATTTAACAGCCAGTGCATCCTTTCTCCGTTCTCTCAAATCTGTTTGCCTGTCAGGGAAATTCTTCAATATTAACTTACTAGTACAAACATTCTCAATTCTTTTAGACAAATGGTCGTTTATTACAAGGAAATGCTTCTAAATAAACTGCCAAAGCATCGTTCTTTTTTCTGGAAAATAGATTGTTTTAAATGGTATAGCAGCTTTCTGTCAGTTAAAAAAAAATTCTAAATTAAGTTATTTTGTAATTTCTGTAAAATATTATAATGACCAAATTACAACACTGACTGATATGTATTGCCTGTATAGACTTGATGTCATCATTCCAGGTGCCTCCATCAAACCTCAGTCACAAAAGTCAGTACGCAACATGACTACATCAGTGGACGACACAGAGCCTTTCGATTACACAACAATTGACGTACCAGCAGTAAAGACGTCACGACAGGACGGCGTCGGTGTCACCTGGGACAAACCACACAAGGATGAGAACATCGACAGCGTAAGTTCTTGACTCATGCTGATTATTGCACTCACAGCCAAGTCAGTCTTTACGCAGACATTACAGCTTACTTGAAGTGTAAAGGGATTATTGTACTCACAGCCAAGTCAGTCTTTATTCCGACATTACAGCTGACTCGAATTGAAAAATTATTCTTCCACTCACATACCAGTGAGTCTTTATATAGGTCATACAACTGACTCAAAGTGTCAATTAATTATTGCACTCACATACCAGTGAGTCTCTATACAGATATAACAGCTGACTTGTAGTGTAAAGTGATTTATTTTTGCGCTCGCAACCCGGTTAGTCTTCCACGGACATTACAGCTTACTAGAAGTGTAAAGAGCTCTCTTGCTCTTGCATTAAAAACACGCGGGAAGGAGTTGTAGACCGAACTGCCCCAGGTATATGGGTAGCTGTCTTGCACCAGGGGGCACCAAGATGGCTTTTTATGGTTACTGCTGCAAATGTTGATCCTTTTATGGTCGTCGGCACACTGCTTCAAATATTCATCCTATCATTCCTCTAGTATTCAACAAATGTGTAATATAGATGTAATGTTTGGTCGAATTATATATATTTTTGGAATGGAACCATTGGTTGATTCAGACAGAAAAGGAAGCATTTAAGCAGACATGTTTTCTTACGCCTATGTGTAACAAGATATTTGTAAAAAAAATGTGTAACATATTCACATGGCCTGCATTAAAAGAAACTGTAGAAAATTTGACCCATTCATTTATTGGCTTTTGGGATGATGAAATGACGACATCTGTTAATATCATTGCAGACACAATGGGTCAGCTCTTTACTCCATCTCTCGTGAGTAGTACGTCACCACGAAGAAGTGAGTTGGTTGTTGTGCATCAATCAGCTGAGATTTTCCCAGAAGCATATGGTAAGTGAGCAAGGAATATATATTTAGACTGAATTAATATTACACCATTAATTATTTCAATACTATGCGGGAAAGTTCATTTTGGCAAAAGTGTACCCTGTACTTGAAAACGCCCACATACAAATGTATTTATTATTACCTTTGTTAAATTTAATTTATATAAATGTTATAACTTATTGTATTATTTAAAAAAATACCGTTGCAGTCGACGGTCCAACATAATGAAGATATTGCCATATGGTTTCTCCTTGAAGTGTTTAAGGACAATCAATGCAGACTGTTCTGGCGACACAGCAAATGATCAAGTGTTGACTGAATTAATACCATTCAGTGAACCATGTGTAGGTGTTAAATCTGTTATTGACCAGACTTGAGCGGATCTACACACTGGGTAGTGGGTCCAGGAAGTGTATGGAAGGAGACCATTTTCTTGCTGAAGCTATCTGCCGCATTTGATACCATTGATCACAGGACAACTTATTAAAAGTGTGTCAATGTGGTGTGGCATATCTGGAACAGAGCTGGTTCTCATAATATTTAACTGATAGATGCAAAAGAATGAAGATAGCGAATTGTTTCTCAGCTACGCTCCCTACTTCACGTAATGTTCCTCAGGGTGTTTCACATTCTACGCTACTCTACTTGGCTCAGTTATCCAATGTCACAACTTGGATCACCAAGTGTATGCTAATAAATCACAGACCTATGCTATTTTGACTACATGAGATACAAATCACTTCCAAAACTAGCTCAGGGATTGTCTCCACAAAATCTTCCATTGGATGACAGTGACCACATTAAAGTTAAATGCAAGTAAATCCGGGTTAGTTATTATTGGTGTGGTAAATTTTGCATGTCTATTTGAATCGATTAGGTGCGCACAATATGTTGCAAGACGTTTCCTTATGTGTCAGACTTTAGATTGCATGTAGAGAAGCACAGTAAAATCAAAACGTGTGGAAAGCATTAGCTTAACAGTGTCGCCTGGCTGTTCTTCGATGAGAACAAATTTGCATGTTTGCTGGAGTGCCATAAAACACTAATATTATATAGCCTTTTTGCTTAGGGAGTGACGTAGAGTGATATAATGAAAGCATTGATTTACTAAAATGCAAGGAAGGACATCAACGTAATAATTTACATGTAATTGATTACGGATTGACAGACGTTTGCTACGATGACAACAAAACTGATGCCGGTTGACCAACTAATGCGATTCGGGAATAATAACCTGAATCTGAATATGTAATGATCGATGTAGTTTTGTTTAAAAAATAAGAGTCCAATGACGTGAGTGACACTTAGCATTATCTGCTATTTGGTTGCACCTCCTATCGGTCGCTGGAGAGACCAATCCACAGTCACCGGGTCTCTTATGGTTACATATCGAGCAGCTCTCAGGGGAGAGATTTGTCGGCCCCCAGACCTTCCTGTAGTTCTCCAGCCAAACTACTGACAATCCCTATATGTCGAGCTTGTAACCTCCTATGACAACACGACAACCCGTTTATATAGTAGGAAAATCTATTTAGCTGAATTTGTGGTGTGAACTCTTGAAACAGGTTAACTTTACATTTAACTGATATAACAACTACTAATTAAACAATTTAGTTAAATAGAATGTTTCTTATATGGCATAGTTCATGTTGTAATGCTGCAAAGTGTATAACATGCATAAATAATATTACTAGTCTATGTTATTGATATTGAATTATGCAGATCTAGTTGTGAAATTATGCGCATGCGCCGGAAGTGATCACTCTAAGATGGCGTCTACTAGAACGTTGGCCGTGTAATTGATATCAACAACCCTACAAAACCCTGTCTTAGGAATACAACACACTCCAAGTGGAAAAGGTTTATTATATTGGCAATAGTATCATCGAACAGTTGTGATAACTGGTACGTCTGTTTATTATCTATGCATCTAGCAATTCCCACCGCCGTTACTTTGTTAACTGTTACGTTAGCCAACAATAAGCCAAAACGCATAGAAAGTGTCTCGTCTCCTTGCCAGCAACAATCTAGCCAAATTTTCGTGCGACTAAGACACAGTCATGATTTGCATCAGAAGCAGAAAAACATAGTTGTCACTAATAAGTAATCTGTCCCAATACATTAATCAAAACTCCATATGAAATGATCAATCGTTTGTAGAATTAATAACATATGTATCAGATTTAAAACAATATCAAATATGTGTACTCCGTAGTATAGCTATTATTTATCTACAAAGCCAAACAATGTTTATACACAAACCTTCCGCATTCTGGTAGGTCACAAAGTCCCTGTTTATAATGCTCCTTTTGTTAGTAGCTGTCTCGAATCATCTCTTTCTTCACCAATTTCGTCCGACTGGCTGTCAACGCAATGCATTTCTACCTATCTAGATGAGATCAGCTTTTACATAGAACACCACAGGAAGCACGCAGCGTGTGCTATTGATATACAACGTATGTTGAAGCAGATAACATGCACTCCAACACGGATGTAGCTCACGAAATGCTATCTTGCACACTCCTCCATATTTCTCCAATTGATCATTCTTCGGTCATGGTAGGCCGTACACCGTATACCAATTTTTGGAAGAAGAATCACCAACTTCGCATGGATTGCTATATAAGACAGGCTAAATGCAAGAACTCCCCGCATGCTGGCTAGTAAACAGGAATGAACCATTGTGGTCTGTTGTCTGTGCTGGCGGAAGTAATCAACGAACTACGACACGCATTGTCCATGCGCTCGGACGGCGTTGTCATGTTTGCATAACATAATCTGTTGCAGCACCACGCCTTGACACCTGTCAACGCCCTGAATGATTTTGTAATCCTCACTTAGAAGCGCAATTTCTATGTCGCAATTATTCTGGTATCCTAATTGTATCGACACATGCGTATTGTTCTATTGAGGATACGTAATCGTTCTGTTTACAGCAATTTTCTCAACATGGTTACACCAAAAAATAATAGTACGCATCAGTTAGTGTACGTTCAGTGTTCAAAGTGTTTTACACTTCACCCCTAGCACACCTGTTCATTCCAACTCCATCTCGACTTCTCTGGGAAGCACTCAGTCATGCTGCAGTTACTGCTCGAAGACCACTCGTACGTATAATCACCACTGCATATAGCCAGATACTCATTCATACAAACGAATGAGCTGTGGCAACGTTCGGTGAAACAAATTGCCAAAGCTTCGAAACGGCAGCAAGACGGTTCAAGCTAGGGTTTTCACGACTGGGAGCCTGACGTTCTATCTGGAACGTTGTCACGCCCCATTCGATGGGAGAGAAGGAGAAGGGTCAGAGAAGAAGCGAGGAAGGGTGAGGAGGCAGCGCGGGAGGGAGATATGCCGTTTGTTTGTTAATGCAGACATGTACAAGTGTTTAGCAATATTTAATATGGCCATGGTTCGCACCACGCTGTAGCTTACTCATGCGGGCATCTTACTGCTAACACTAGTACGAAAAGTAAAATAATAAACCGCGCAAAAACAAATGTTGCAACATAGGCCTCTATAGCTCAATGCGCATACCAGCTCATATCACGGCATGAGGCTTTTATTAAACAATTTATACAGTGCTTATGAAAATGTTGACCATATAATTGGATTTATTAAACATAACTTTTTTTACCAAACTAACGGTGCTTTTGCTCTTTTTTCACTGATGTTCATGGGTTAGGTTCAGGTAAAATATTGTCGAGTCACTGTTTCTGTTTTTTCTTTCCATACTTTTCTATCGGCTGCCCCCTCTCCATCTTTCATCTTCCCCCTTTCCATCTTTCATCTTCCCCCGACCTTCTCATATTCCACCGCACGCAGTCCTTCGATCTTAGCTGTTCGTTCCACTTTTCTTGCATCCTTGATGTTTTTTCACCTTTCTCTTCCACTCTCTTTACTAGTATGTCTGCATCCATCCTTACCATGTGGCCTACCCATTTCACCTTGCTTCTCACCAATCTTCCTGTTGAACTGTTTTGTTGCATCACATATTTCCTCAGGTCGTTCATCCTTCTTTCGTCAACCCTCTTTGTTCGTGTTATTCGACAAAACCAAAACGAACCTTGCAGCTGCTGTTGTTGTTCTGTCAACGCCACTGTCACCAGATACAGATTAAGGCATGCTTGTGTAATGCAAGCTCTCAGGACTTTCCTTTTCAGCTTTTTCAAAATGTTTCTGTCCAATATGACTCCCTCTACCTTTCCCCAAGCATTCGCTCCCTGTTGTATCCGGCATCGCATTTCTACCTCTGAATGCTCATCCTCATTAACCATTCCTCCAAGTTACACAAAGCCATCCACTTGGTTGAACTCCTTATCATCCAAACTAATGTTCAAGTCCTCTATCTGATGTCAAACCCGCATCTCTTCTGTCTTCTCCCGGCTCATTATCGGTCCATTCTTCTTCAACACACCCTTCCATTGTTCCAACACTTTGTATTTTGTCTGCTATCATGGCCAGATCGTTTGCATACATCCCCTTCCTGAGAACATCCTTCTTGCTGAACTTCCTGCTGATTAGTGCCACCACCATGATAAAGAGTAAAGGGTCATTTCCTTGCCTCTAACCGATGTTAACTTTAAACTCTTCCGACAACCCATATCCAACCACAACTCTTCTTTTTGTTCTCAGGAACATGACAGTTCTGGGTGTTGCACGCCATGACACAGAACTGACTAAATACAACCAACTCATTTAAAGTCAGACTCCCAGATAAGTACTAAATGTGTTGGAATGAACAGGTCAGCCAGGGAGTGAACTGTTAAGCACGTTGAACAATCCCAATGAGTGGATACAGTGTTGTGTAAACACAAACATGCCTTTACTTTAGGTCTTTTTACAGGTGCTGCGGCAGCCAGGAACAATTTTGGTGGACCGAGAGTGAACAATATCAAGGGTCACTTCTATCGGATCGGGCTTGCCTATCCCCACTTTGTGTGTTGGTACAGGTTGGTGTCATAAGTAGACATAACCGCCTTGGAAGCAGGCCATTTATGGTGCTCTTGCAAATTCATTGGATTATGGGTGAAACAGACATTGCAAAAACTGTAACAATGAATTGTGGGGGAGGGGAGTATGTCACATTAGATTGAGAAACTAACTTTTACAGTTGTTCTAATAAATCAGTATTTGCGCTGAGTAGTATTGGTTTATGTTTTGGTAACCAGATTGGTATGTTTAATGTTTTTATTTATACTTTTACTGTACATCCTTCTTGTCAAAGATATTTGATTTTTATGAGCATGCTGTAGTCAAGAAAAGTACGTCGTTTATATAAGTACAACCATATGGTAAAATGCATATTGCTCAAACAGAGATACATATGAGAGATTGATTTTGTAAATATTTAGCAAATATTATATTTAAATAATGTTTTTTCTCATAAGCAATTTATTCACTGCTTATCAAAATGTTGAACATATTATTGGATTTATTAAACATAACTGTGTTTTACCAAACTAAAGGTGCATTTGCTCTTTTTTCTCTGATGTTCATGGGTTAGGTTCAGGTAAAATATTGTCGAGTCACTCTTTCTGTTTTTCCTTTCCATACTTTTCTATCGGCTGCCCCCTCTCCATCTTTCATCTTCCCCCTCTCCATCTTTCATCTTCCCCCTCTCCATCTTTCATCTTCCCCCGATCTTTTTTTCATCTTCCCCCTCTCCATCTTTCATCTTCCCCCGATCTTCTCATATCCCACCGCACGCAGTCCTTCGATCTTAGCTGTTCGTTCCCCTTTTCTTGCATCCTTGATGTTTTTTCGCCTTTCTCTTCCACTCTCTTTACTAGTATGTCTGCATCCATCCTTACCATGTGGCCTACCCATTTCACCTTGCTTCTCACCAATCTTCCTGTTGAACTGTTTTGTTGCATCACATATTTCCTCAGGTCGTTCATCCTTCTTTCGTCAAACCTCTTTGTTCGTGTTATTCGACAATCCAAAACCAACCATGCAGCTGATGTTGTTGTTCTGTCAACGCCACTGTCACCAGATACAGATTAAGGCATGCTTGTGTAACGCAAGATCTCAGGATTTCCTTTTCAGCTTTTTCAAAATGTTTCTGTCCAATATGACTCCCTCCACCTTTCCCGAAGCATTCGCTCCCTGTTGTATCCGGCATCGCATTTCTACCTCTGAATGCTCATCCTCATTAACCATTCCTCCAAGTTACACAAAGCCATCCACTTGGTTGAACTCCTTATCATCCAAAATAATGTTCAAGTCCTCTCTCTGATGTCAAACCCACATCTCTTCTGTCTTCTCCCGGCTCATTATCGGTCCGTGCTTCTTGAACACCCTCTTCCATTCCTCCAACACTTCATGTAGTTCTTGTTTTTTGTCTGCTATCATGGCCAGATCATTTGCATACATCCCCTTCCTGAGAACATCCTTCATGCTGATCTTCCTGCTTATTAGTGCCACCACCATGATAAAGAATAATAGGTCACTTCCTTGCCTCTAACCGATGTTAACCGGAAACTCTTCCGACAACCCAGATCAGATTCCACCAAAGCTTCCCAGGCCTGGAGACAGTGGTGGTCAACAAGGACTCTCATCACGGCCACACAGTTAATATAAGCTGGTGTACTGACAGGACAGTAGTTAGTGTAATGCTGGTATCGAGATGAAAAAAGGCAGCCATATTTATTATCTTTATGATGACATAGAAAACAAAATAAAATCTTTCTAAAATTTATTCCCCACCCCCGGGGGCCCATATGGACGGTTCCCCATTTGACCCTCCATGTTCGGCAGAAGGGGAATAGGGCACAACAGACAGATCAACATAAACTTCTTGATATGTTAGATATAGTACACAGAATATGTGTATGCAGACATTGAAAACTAAAGCTGATTGAGTGTTGTTGTTTCTGCGTGCTACCTACAGACATGCAGAAGTTCCCGCTGCGTATGAAGGAGAGATACCATAGTAGGGACTGTGTTACAGCCCTCAGTGTCTATCTCGCTCCCAAAACGGGTGAGTCTCCCTGCTTCCTACATTTGACTAGAATGTTAGAACTAAACGTTATGAATTCTGACTAATTCATAGCAACTACAATTATGACTAACGTCTCATTTAGATGTGTTGATTATATTTGTTACGCTAATGTGCAAGTTGCTCCTTTGAAGCAGGGCTGTTTTGGTATTGTCAGTTGCTCGACTGTTTTCAGCCCTGAGTGGGAAATGTATTGAGATAGCCTACTGGACAATTTCGGGAGCTGCGCAAATGATTCTGCAGCAACCAGAGTCAGTTGGACAGGGCCACAGCTCTTCAAAACGTTCTCTGTACACACCAATCCCATCACCAGGGTGATGTTTTCAACGAAGCATTGCGTCTCTGGTAGGTCCAATTCTCAAGTATATTTCTTTGGAAAATATTCAAATATACCTGGAAAAGCTTTGTTTCATGATGATGACCATGTCACATTTATGGATTGATTTTTAGTGGGCCATCATTTACATATACTGTGACATCCAAAGTTCTATAAAATATACAAGTAAAAGCTTGGTTTTCTTTTCAAGTAATCCAAGTTGAAGCATTGATTATGATCATATCAGCTTTAGTTTGATATGACGCGGCTTACCAGTATCAGGGCCTTGAAATATTGAAAGTGAATCACTGTAGCTCACTGCTGTGTTTGCAGTGTGCTCTGAGTACAACCATGTACATTCGTGGAACGTGACCTGATTCCTTGGCATGACCAGCACACAGCCCGGCTCAGTGGCCTTGGCATCATTCAAGTTTATCTCCATAGAGAGGGTGGAACCACACCTTCAGTATATCCACAGTAACAACTTTGGTAAGTCAGGAACTAGAATTTGACAGGATCTAGAATTACAAGAATTAGATATTTCAGTAAATTAGATTATATATTAAGATACGTAATAAATTTTTTATTGGAAAACTGGACACCCCCTTTTTTGTGGATCCGATCAGTTGTACTTAGTTGCTTAGTAGCTTTTTTACAGCACTCACATCTTTCAGAAGGTACTAGAAACAGCGGTCGCCAAAAACTTAGTCATAGTATGTATGGAGTGAGCCGTCGGTACGACGGATCTCGACCTCAGTCAGTATCGTGTGTACGGTTGTGGCTGAACAGACCGATCCGCGATGCACATTGTCGTCCACAGACACGACACACAAAGGTGACAGTGTTTGATGAAGGCTGGGTAGCCTTCCGTCTTAGTCTCTTCTCTCTCAGGGCGTCGCACCGCTTTTTTTCGAATTCGTGTAGGCCGACGTGGCATGTGCGACGCCAGAGGGCACGGTCCATCGCTGTGGATTCCCAGGTGTTGTGAGGCACGCCACATGATTTTAGTGTTGCCTTGAGCACGTCCTTGTATCTCTTTCGCTGCCCTCCCCGTGTTCGTTTGCCGGCGTCCAGTTCTCCATAGAACACTGCCTTAGGGATGCGGTCATCGGCCATTCTCACAAGGTGCCCGGACCAGCGGAGTTGTGCACGCTTGATGTGGTGTTCGATGCCCTTTTGTGCACAGCGCTGTAAGACCTAGGTGTTGGAAATCATGTCTTGCCACTTGATGTTAGCGATGCGCCTTAGGCTGCGCATATGGAACTGGTCGAGTCTCCGTATGTGTCGGCGGTATGGTGTCCACGCCTCGCATCCATATAGCAGTGTCGGTAGCACCACGGCACAGTATACACTGATTTTTGTGGCAAGACGTACACCGCGTTCATTCCAAAGGCGCTTGGTGAGTCTGCCGAATGATGCGCTCGCTTTCCCAATCCGTGTTGAGACGTCATCGTCTATCATGGCATTTTGTGATAGCGTGCTACCCACGTAGGTGAACTTGTCAACGACGTTTAGTGGGTTGTTGGCGATGGTGATGATTGGAGCCGAGTAGTCTGCTCCAGGCTTCGGCTGATACATCACCTCGGTTTTCTTCAGACTGATAGTCAATCCGAAACGGCGGGCGGATCTGGCGAAAGCATTGGTAATCGCTTGTATGTCATCGATCGTATGTGCAAGAAGTGCACAGTCGTCAGCGAATAGTAGGTCTTTGATCAGTAACTTGGAAGTTCTTGTCCTGGATTTGAGTCGTCGAAGGTTGAATACGTTTCCATCAGTTCGGAACCGGATGAGTGCTCCCAAGTCGTTGTCATGGAACGCATCGTTGAGCATGGCTGAGAATACTAATGTGAATAACAGTGGTGCCATCACACAACCTTGCTTGGTTCCATTTGTTACCGGGAATGGCTCTGACGTTTGACCCTGATCTTGCACTCGGGCAACCATCCCTTCGTGGAATGAACGTATTACGTCGACAAACAAGTCAGGGCAACCAATCTTTCGTAGTATCTGCCATAAGCCATCTCTGCTGATTGTGTCGAAGGCTTTCGTCAAGTCAACAAACACCATGTATAGAGCTAGGTTTTGCTCTCTACATTTCTCCTGCACTTGGCGAGTTGCGAAGATCATATCGATTGTACTGCGCTGTGCTCGGAAGCCGCATTGACTCTCGGGCAGGATGTTATCAGCGAGATGTAGTGCAAGTCGATTTAGCAAGATGCGCGCGAGTATCTTCCCAGCTATACAGAGAAGAGAAATTCCACGGTGGTTGTCACAGATGCTTTTGTCACCTTTCCTTTTATAGATGTGGACGATGGACGCGTTTTTGAACTCTTGCGGAACAGCCCTGCTGTCCCAAATGTTGCTGAAGAGCTTTACAAGGCGCTTCGTAAGGTTTGTGCCACCGTACTTGTAGATTTCGGCAGCAATCGCATCTGGTCCTGCTGCCTTTCCACTGGAAAGTTTCTTGATCGCTGCGGTAGTTTCTTCAAGTGTGGGTCGGTGTGCCAGTTCTTCCATGAGCGGGCGCTGTGCTATGCTGTCGATTGCGGCCTGCGAGATTGTTGATGGCCGGTTTAGCACATCGCTGAAGTGCTCCGCCCACCGTTCCAGTACGCGACTGGGCTCTGTGAGTCGTGTTTCGGTGTCTGCGCTCAGTAATGATGTAAATCCATTTGCTTGTGGACCGTATATCGCTTTGAGACCGTCATAGAAGGACTTTGAGTCTTTTCTATCCGCTGCCTCCTGCAACTCGTTCGCCCTGTCAGACCACCATTGTTCCTTCATGGCACGCAATCTGGCTTGAGCCGATTGCTTGTAGTGTCGATACGTGATTGCTTTAGCTGCCGAATCTCGATCATTTATCCACTCTAGATGTGACTCATGCATTTTTCTGAGGACGGTGGCTGTATCATTTTCATCCAACCAGTCACGGTGTTTGCGTTTTGTGGTGCCTAGTACGTCTAGCGCGCCTTGGTAGATTATGTCACGCAGCTTAGTCCACGTCTCATCCACATCTTGAGTTGTTTCAGCCTGTTCCTCGATTACCTCGTCCAGCTTTTTCTCCAGTTGCCGCTGTAGTTCGACAGATTTTAGTTTTGATACGTCCAGCTTCTTCCTTGGTTTCATTCCACACCTGTGCTTGCTGCCTTGGAAGGTTAGTCGCATGCGACTCCTCACCATCCTGTGATCAGACCAGCAGGTTGTGGCGCCTATGGTGCATGTCTTTTTGACGTCACGTGAGTCGCGTTGCCGGACTATGACGTAGTCGATCAGGTGCCAGTGTTTAGATCGAGGATGCATCCACGATGTCTTATACTTATTTGCTTGTTGGAATAGCGTATTGGTGATTGTCAATTGGTATTCGGCACACATGTTCAGGAGTAGAGAGCCGTTGGCATTTTCGTTACCCATGCCATGATGTCCGATGACACGCTCCCATGTTTCATGGTCCCGTCCCACTCGAGCATTGAAGTCACCAAGCACAATCAACTTGTCGCTGCGTGGGACTCTGCCGATCGTCGTCTTCAGACTTTCGTAGAAATTTTCTTTCTCCTCGTCCGGGTAAGTCATTGTTGGTGCATAGGCACTAACTATAGTGGCGTAGTTCTTTCCGGACAGTCTGATGCGCATGGTCATCAGTCTTTCATTTACTCCCTTTGGCAGCTTATCAATGTGGTATAGATATGAGGACTTTATCGCAAAGCCTACTCCTGCTTGTCGATGGTCATTGGCTGGTTTGCCGATCCAGAAAAAAGTGTAGCCAGCACCCTTTTCCTCAATTTGAGACTCGTCTGGTAGCCTCGTTTCACTCAAAGCTGCGATGGTGATGTTGTACCGTGCAAGCTCTCTGCCAATGATGGCTGTTCTACATTCTAGTTGCTTGTCGTTACCTTGTAACGTTCTCACATTCCATGTGCATATATTCAATGTATCGTTTCGACCGCAGTGTTGGATGACCAGCCCGCCGCGGTTTGCGGGCAAGTCGGGTTTGGGTCAGCTTTTTTTAGGAAACGTTTTTTATTCCCTTCCCCGTTTGGAGAGAGCAGTGCTACCCCTAAACAGGGCTGCTCTGACGCCCTGGCAGGATACGAATGGCATCGTGACTCCACTGTCGATGACCAAGCGACCGTCACACCGGGGCCGCCAGCGTGCAGGGTCGTGACTAGCAGCTTCCAGCGACATCCTTCGCCTGCCACCGTTGCCACTTCCCCATCGCCGCTGGGCTTGTTTGACTGAGTACCTGCGCATGGAGGTTTAGTGTGGCATGTACTTGCGCAGATACATTCCACACACTCGATCCTACCTTCCATGACCCGTGGCTCGGGTTAACCGAGACGACCGGTGAAAGGGTTGGACTGCCGGCAGTGACCAAATGGCTGTAATACGTTTAACCAATTGCTCTGTGATGCTCTGCCACACATCTGCTTGACCGCCTTCTGAGCCGCAGTGAACAATGTGAGTCCCATAGCGCCTCATCTGCCGGAGAAGTCTTTAGACACAGTGGGGTAGACGTCCCCTACTCACCACCAAGGTATACCCTGGTGGCTACCCCGTACATAGTTCAGCCAGTCAGCCGAGACTGTTGCCCGGAGGGTGGCCGCTGCGGTGTCCGCGCAACTACTAGGAGCCATATGTACGAGTTGGATGGGGAGGGTAGACCGGAGTCCTGGGCCACCCACTGCATGCAATGGATGCGGCTGCCGCTCAGACAGAGGTGCTACTACTCATCCCCATCCCAACCCCCCTAGTCATAGTAAAGACATAGTAAAGGGAAACTTGCAGAAAATAAAATATAGACGCCCAACAGTTGTACTTAGTTTCCGACGAAAGACCAATCTGGAGAGGACTTATTGCGAACTAGGTGAGCAGTCATAGTCGCAACCACAGCTGACAGCGAGAGAGAGGCAATATGCATTTTACTACATTTAACAGCCAGTGCATCCTTTCTCCGTTCTCTCAAATCTGTTTGCCTGTCAGGGAAATTCTTCAATATTAACTTACTAGTACAAACATTCTCAATTCTTTTAGACAAATGGTCGATTATTACAAGGAAATGCTTCTAAATAAACTGCCAAAGCATCGTTCTTTTTTCTGGAAAATAGATTGTTTTAAATGGTATAGCAGCTTTCTGTCAGTTAAAAAAAATTCTAAATTAAGTTATTTTGTAATTTCTGTAAAATATTATAATGACCAAATTACAACACTGACTGATATGTATTGCCTGTATAGACTTGATGTCATCATTCCAGGTGCCTCCATCAAACCTCTGTCACAAAAGTCAGTACACAACATGACTACATCAGTGGACGACACAGAGCCTTTCGATTACACAACAATTGACGTACCAGCAGTAAAGACGTCACGACAGGAAGTCGTCGGTGTCACCTGGGACAAACAACACAAGGATGAGAACATCGACAGCGTAAGTTCTTGACTCATGCTGATTATTGCACTCACAGCCAAATCAGTCTTTACGCAGACATTACAGCTTACTTGAAGTGTAAAGGGATTATTGTACTCACAGCCAAGTCAGTCTTTATTCCGACATTACAGCTGACTCGAATTGAAAAATTATTCTTCCACTCACATACCAGTGAGTCTTTATATAGGTCATACAACTGACTCAAAGTGTCAATTAATTATTGCACTCACATACCAGTGAGTCTCTATACAGATATAACAGCTGACTTGTAGTGTAAAGTGATTTATTTTTGCGCTCGCAACCCGGTTAGTCTTTCACGGACATTACAGCTTACTAGAAGTGTAAAGAGCTCTCTTGCTCTTGCATTAAAAACACGCGGGAAGGAGTTGTAGACCGAACTGCCCCAGGTATATGGGTAGCTGTCTTGCACCAGGGGGCACCAAGATGGCTTTTTGGGGTATTTTTACTGCTGCAAATGTTGATCCTTTTATGGTCGTCGGCACACTGCTTCAAATATTCATCCTATCATTCCACTAGTATTCAACAGATGTGTAATATAGATGTACTGTTTGGTCGAATTATATATATTTTTGGAATGGAACCATTGGTTGATTCAGACAGAAAAGGAAGCATTTAAGCAGACATGTTTTCTTACGCCTATGTGTAACAAGATATTTGTAAAAAAAATGTGTAACATATTCACATGGCCTGCATTAAAAGAAACTGTAGAAAATTTGACCCATTCATTTATTGGCTTTTGGGATGATGAAATGACGACATCTGTTAATATCATTGCAGACACAATGGGTCAGCTCTTTACTCCATCTCTCGTGAGTAGTACGTCACCACGAAGAAGTGAGTTGGTTGTTGTGCATCAATCAGCTGAGATTTTCCCAGAAGCATATGGTAAGTGAGCAAGGAATATATATTTAGACTGAATTAAAATTACACCATTAATTATTTCAATACTATGCGGGAAAGTTCATTTTGGCAAAGTGTACCCTGTACTTGAAAACGCCCACATACAAATGTATTTATTATTACCTTTGTTAAATTTAATTTATATAAATGTTATAACTTATTGTATTATTTAAAAAAATACCGTTGCAGTCGACGGTCCAACATAATGAAGATATTGCCATATGGTTTCTCCTTGAAGTGTTTAAGGACAATCAATGCAGACTGTTCTGGCGACACAGCAAATGATCAAGTGTTGACTGAATTAATACCATTCAGTGAACCATGTGTAGGTGTTAAATCTGTTATTGACCAGACTTGAGCGGATCTACACACTGGGTAGTGGGTCCAGGAAGTGTATGGAAGAAGACCATTTTCTTGCTGAAGCTATCTGCCGCATTTGATACCATTGATCACAGGACAACTTATTAAAAGTGTGTCAATGTGGTGTGGCATATCTGGAACAGAGCTGGTTCTCATAATATTTAACTGATAGATGCAAAAGAATGAAGATAGCGAATTGTTTCTCAGCTACGCTCCCTACTTCACGTAATGTTCCTCAGGGTGTTTCACATTCTACGCTACTCTACTTGGCTCAGTTATCCAATGTCACAACTTGGATCACCAAGTGTATGCTAATAAATCACAGACCTATGCTATTTTGACTACATGAGATACAAATCACTTCCAAAACTAGCTCAGGGATTGTCTCCACAAAATCTTCCATTGGATGACAGTGACCACATTAAAGTTAAATGCAAGTAAATCCGGGTTAGTTATTATTGGTGTGGTAAATTTTGCATGTCTATTTGAATCGATTAGGTGCGCACAATATGTTGCAAGACGTTTCCTTATGTGTCAGACTTTAGATTGCATGTAGAGAAGCACAGTAAAATCAAAACGTGTGGAAAGCATTAGCTTAACAGTGTCGCCTGGCTGTTCTTCGATGAGAACAAATTTGCATGTTTGCTGGAGTGCCATAAAACACTAATATTATATAGCCTTTTTGTTTAGGGAGTGACGTAGAGTGATATAATGAAAGCATTGATTTACTAAAATGCAAGGAAGGACATCAACGTAATAATTTACATGTAATTGATTACGGATTGACAGACGTTTGCTACGATGACAACAAAACTGATGCCGGTTGACCAACTAATGCGAATCGAGAATAATAACCTGAATCTGAATATGTAATGATCGATGTACGTTTGTTTAAAAAATAAGAGTCCAATGACGTGAGTGACACTTAGCATTATCTGCTATTTGGTTGCACCTCCTATCGGTCGCTGGAGAGACCAATCCACAGTCACCGGGTCTCTTATGGTTACATATCGAGCAGCTCTCAGGGGAGAGATTTGTCGGCCCCCAGACCTTCCTGTAGTTCTCCAGCCAAACTACTGACAATCCCTATATGTCGAGCTTGTAACCTCCTATGACAACACGACAACCCGTTTATATAGTAGGAAAATCTATTTAGCTGAATTTGTGGTGTGAACTCTTGAAACAGGTTAACTTTACATTTAACTGATATAACAACTACTAATTAAACAATTTAGTTAAATAGAATGTTTCTTATATGGCATAGTTCATGTTGTAATGCTGCAAAGTGTATAACATGCATAAATAATATTACTAGTCTATGTTATTGATATTGAATTATGCAGATCTAGTTGTGAAATTATGCGCATGCGCCGGAAGTGATCACTCTAAGATGGCGTCTACTAGAACGTTGGCCGTGTAATTGATATCAACAACCCTACAAAACCCTGTCTTAGGAATACAACACACTCCAAGTGGAAAAGGTTTATTATATTGGCAATAGTATCATCGAACAGTTGTGATAACTGGTACGTCTGTTTATTATCTATGCATCTAGCAATTCCCACCGCCGTTACTTTGTTAACTGTTACGTTAGCCAACAATAAGCCAAAACGCATAGAAAGTGTCTCGTCTCCTTGCCAGCAACAGTCTAGCCAAATTTTCGTGCGACTAAGACACAGTCATGATTTGCATCAGAAGCAGAAAAACATAGTTGTCACTAATAAGTAATCTGTCCCAATACATTAATCAAAACTCCATATGAAATGATCAATCGTTTGTAGAATTAATAACATATGTATCAGATTTAAAACAATATCAAATATGTGTACTCCGTAGTATAGCTATTATTTATCTACAAAGCCAAACAATGTTTATACACAAACCTTCCGCATTCTGGTAGGTCACAAAGTCCCTGTTTATAATGCTCCTTTTGTTAGTAGCTGTCTCGAATCATCTCTTTCTTCACCAATTTCGTCCGACTGGCTGTCAACGCAATGCATTTCTACCTATCTAGATGAGATCAGCTTTTACATAGAACACCACAGGAAGCACGCAGCGTGTGCTATTGATATACAACGTATGTTGAAGCAGATAACATGCACTCCAACACGGATGTAGCTCACGAAATGCTATCTTGCACACTCCTCCATATTTCTCCAATTGATCATTCTTCGGTCATGGTAGGCCGTACACCGTATACCAATTTTTGGAAGAAGAATCACCAACTTCGCATGGATTGCTATATAAGACAGGCTAAATGCAAGAACTCCCCGCATGCTGGCTAGTAAACAGGAATGAACCATTGTGGTCTGTTGTCTGTGCTGGCGGAAGTAATCAACGAACTACGACACGCATTGTCCATGCGCTCGGACGGCGTTGTCATGTTTGCATAACATAATCTGTTGCAGCACCACGCCTTGACACCTGTCAACGCCCTGAATGATTTTGTAATCCTCAATTAGAAGCGCAATGTCTATGTCGCAATTATTCTGGTATCCTAATTGTATCGACACATGCGTATTGTTCTATTGAAGATACGTAATCGTTCTGTTTACAGCAATTTTCTCAACATGGTTACACCAAAAAATAATAGTACGCATCAGTTAGTGTACGTTCAGTGTTCAAAGTGTTTTACACTTCACCCCTCGCACACCTGTTCATTCCAACTCCATCTCGACTTCTCTGGGAAGCACTCAGTCATGCTGCAGTTACTGCTCGAAGAACACTCGTACGTATAATCACCACTGCATATAGCCAGATACTCATTCATACAAACGAATGAGCTGTGGCAACGTTCGGTGAAACAAATTGCCAAAGCTTCGAAACGGCAGCAAGACGGTTCAAGCTAGGGTTTTCACGACTGGGAGCCTGACGTTCTATCTGGAACGTTGTCACGCCCCATTCGATGGGAGAGAAGGAGAAGGGTCAGAGAAGAAGCGAGGAAGGGTGAGGAGGCAGCGCGGGAGGGAGATATGCCGTTTGTTTGTTAATGCAGACATGTACAAGTGTTTAGCAATATTTAATATGGCCATGGTTCGCACCACGCTGTAGCTTACTCATGCGGGCATCTTACTGCTAACACTAGTACGAAAAGTAAAATAATAAACCGCGCAAAAACAAATGTTGCAACATAGGCCTCTATAGCTCAATGCGCATACCAGCTCATATCACGGCATGAGGCTTTTATTAAACAATTTATACAGTGCTTATGAAAATGTTGACCATATAATTGGATTTATTAAACATAACTTTTTTTACCAAACTAACGGTGCTTTTGCTCTTTTTTCACTGATGTTCATGGGTTAGGTTCAGGTAAAATATTGTCGAGTCACTGTTTCTGTTTTTTCTTTCCATACTTTTCTATCGGCTGCCCCCTCTCCATCTTTCATCTTCCCCCTTTCCATCTTTCATCTTCCCCCGACCTTCTCATATTCCACCGCACGCAGTCCTTCGATCTTAGCTGTTCGTTCCACTTTTCTTGCATCCTTGATGTTTTTTCACCTTTCTCTTCCACTCTCTTTACTAGTATGTCTGCATCCATCCTTACCATGTGGCCTACCCATTTCACCTTGCTTCTCACCAATCTTCCTGTTGAACTGTTTTGTTGCATCACATATTTCCTCAGGTCGTTCATCCTTCTTTCGTCAAACCTCTTTGTTCGTGTTATTCGACAATCCAAAACCAACCATGCAGCTGCTGTTGTTGTTCTGTCAACGCCACTGTCACCAGATACAGATTAAGGCATGCTTGTGTAATGCAAGCTCTCAGGACTTTCCTTTTCAGCTTTTTCAAAATGTTTCTGTCCAATATGACTCCCTCTACCTTTCCCCAAGCATTCGCTCCCTGTTGTATCCGGCATCGCATTTCTACCTCTGAATGCTCATCCTCATTAACCATTCCTCCAAGTTACACAAAGCCATCCACTTGGTTGAACTCCTTATCATCCAAACTAATGTTCAAGTCCTCTATCTGATGTCAAACCCGCATCTCTTCTGTCTTCTCCCGGCTCATTATCGGTCCTTCCTTCTTGAACACACCCTTCCATTGTTCCAACACTTCCTGTAGTTCTTGTATTTTGTCTGCTATCATGGCCAGATCGTTTGCATACATCCCCTTCCTGAGAACATCCTTCTTGCTGAACTTCCTGCTGATTAGTGCCACCACCATGATAAAGAGTAAAGGGTCATTTCCTTGCCTCTAACCGATGTTAACTTTAAACTCTTCCGACAACCCATATCCAACCACAACTCTTCTTTTTGTTCTCAGGAACATGACAGTTCTGGGTGTTGCACGCCATGACACAGAACTGACTAAATACAACCAACTCATTTAAAGTCAGACTCCCAGATAAGTACTAAATGTGTTGGAATGAACAGGTCAGCCAGGGAGTGAACTGTTAAGCACGTTGAACAATCCCAATGAGTGGATACAGTGTTGTGTAAACACAAACATGCCTTTACTTTAGGTCTTTTTACAGGTGCTGCGGCAGCCAGGAACAATTTTGGTGGACCGAGAGTGAACAATATCAAGGGTCACTTCTATCGGATCGGGCTTGCCTATCCCCACTTTGTGTGTTGGTACAGGTTGGTGTCATAAGTAGACATAACCGCCTTGGAAGCAGGCCATTTATGGTGCTCTTGCAAATTCATTGGATTATGGGTGAAACAGACATTGCAAAAACTGTAACAATGAATTGTGGGGGAGGGGAGTATGTCACATTAGATTGAGAAACTAACTTTTACAGTTGTTCTAATAAATCAGTATTTGCGCTGAGTAGTATTGGTTTATGTTTTGGTAACCAGATTGGTATGTTTAATGTTTTTATTTATACTTTCACTGTACATCCTTCTTGTCAAAGATATTTGATTTTTATGAGCATGCTGTAGTCAAGAAAAATACGTCGTTTATATAAGTACAACCATATGGTAAAATGCATATTGCTCAAACAGAGATACATATGAGAGATTGATTTTGTAAATATTTAGCAAATATTATATTTAAATAATGTTTTTTCTCATAAGCAATTTATTCACTGCTTATCAAAATGTTGAACATATTATTGGATTTATTAAACATAACTGTGTTTTACCAAACTAAAGGTGCATTTGCTCTTTTTTCTCTGATGTTCATGGGTTAGGTTCAGGTAAAATATTGTCGAGTCACTCTTTCTGTTTTTCCTTTCCATACTTTTCTATCGGCTGCCCCCTCTCCATCTTTCATCTTCCCCCTCTCCATCTTTCATCTTCCCCCGATCTTCTCATATCCCACCGCACGCAGTCCTTCGATCTTAGCTGTTCGTTCCCCTTTTCTTGCATCCTTGATGTTTTTTCGCCTTTCTCTTCCACTCTCTTTACTAGTATGTCTGCATCCATCCTTACCATGTGGCCTACCCATTTCACCTTGCTTCTCACCAATCTTCCTGTTGAACTGTTTTGTTGCATCACATATTTCCTCAGGTCGTTCATCCTTCTTTCGTCAAACCTCTTTGTTCGTGTTATTCGACAAACCAAAACCAACCATGCAGCTGCTGTTGTTGTTCTGTCAACGCCACTGTCACCAGATACAGATTAAGGCATGCTTGTGTAACGCAAGATCTCAGGATTTCCTTTTCAGCTTTTTCAAAATGTTTCTGTCCAATATGACTCCCTCCACCTTTCCCGAAGCATTCGCTCCCTGTTGTATCCGGCATCGCATTTCTACCTCTGAATGCTCATCCTTATTAACCATTCCTCCAAGTTACACAAAGCCATCCACTTGGTTGAACTCCTTATCATCCAAACTAATGTTCAAGTCCTCTATCTGATGTCAAACCCGCATCTCTTCTGTCTTCTCCCGGCTCATTATCGGTCCTTTCTTCTTGAACACACCCTTCCATTGCTCCAACACTTCCTGTAGTTCTTGTTTTTGTCTGCTATCATGGCCAGATCGTTTGCATACATCCCCTTCCTGAGAACATCCTTCTTGCTGAACTTCCTGCTGATTAGTGCCACCACCATGATAAAGAGTAAAGGGTCATTTCCTTGCCTCTAACCGATGTTAACTTTAAACATTTCCGACAACCCATATCCAACCACAACTCTTCTTTTTGTTCTCAGGAACATGACAGTTCTGGGTGTTGCACACCATGACACAGAACTGACTAAATACAACCAACTCATTTAAAGTCAGACTCCCAGATAAGTACAAAATGTGTTGGAATGAACAGGTCAGCCAGGGAGTGAACTGTTAAGCACGTTGAACAATCCCAATGAGTGGATACAGTGCTGTGTAAACATAAACATGCCTTTACTTTAGGTCTTTTTACAGGTGCTGCGGCAGCCAGGAACAATTTTGGTGGACCGAGAGTGAACAATATCAAGGGTCACTTCTATCGGATCGGGCTTGCCTATCCCCACTTTGTGTGTTGGTACAGGTTGGTGTCATAAGTAGACATAACCGACTTGGAAGCAGGCCATTTATGGTGCTCTTGCAAATTCATTGGATTATGAGTGAAACAGACATTGCAAAAACTGTAACAATGAATTGTGGGGGAGGGGAGAATGTCACATTGAATTGAGAAACTAACTTTTACAGTTGTTCTAATAAATCAGTATTTGCGCTGAGTAGTAATGGCTTATGTTTTGTTTACCAAATTGATTTGTTTAATGTTTTTATTTATACTTTCACTGTACATCCTTCTTGTCAAAGGATATTTGATTTTTATGAGCATGCTTTAGTCAAGAAGAGTGCGTCATTTATAGGAATACAACGATATGGTAAAATGCATATTGCTCAAACAGAGATACATATGAGAGATTGATTTTGTAAATATTTACCAAATATTCTATTGAAATAATGTTTTTTCTCATAAGCAATTTATACAGTGCTTATGAAAATGTTGACCATATAATTGGATTTATTAAACATAACTTTTTTTTACCAAACTAACGGTGGTTTTCCTCTTTTTTCACTGATGTTCATGGGATAGGTTCAGGTAAAATATTGTCGAGTCACTCTTTCTGTTTTTTCTTTCCATACTTTTCTATCAGCTGCCCCCTCTCCATATTTCATCTTCCCCCCTCTCCATCTTTCATCTTCCCCTGATCTTCTCAAATCCCACCTCACGCAGTCCTTCGATCTTAGCTGTTCATTCCCCTTTTCTTGCATCCTTGATGTTTTTTCACCTTTCTCTTCCACTCTCTTTACTAGTATGTCTGTATCCATCCTTACAATGTGGCCTACCCATTTCACCTTGCTTCTCACCAATCTTCCTGTTGAACTGTTTTGTTGCATCACATATTTCCTCAGGTCGTTCATCCTTCTTTCGTCAACCCTCTTTGTTCGTGTTATTCGACAAAACCAAAACGAACCTTGCAGCTGCTGTTGTTGTTCTGTCAACGCCACTGTCTCCAGATACAGATTAAGGCATGCTTGTGTAACACATGCTCTAAGGACTTTCCTTTTCAGCTTTTTCAAAATGTTTCTGTCCAACATGACTCCCTCTACCTTTCCCCGAGCATTCGCTCCCTGTTGTATCCGGCATCGCATTTCTACCTCTGAATGCTCATCCTCATTAACCATTCCTCCAAGTTACACAAAGCCATCCACTTGGTTGAACTCCTTATCATCCAAAATAATGTTCAAGTCCTCTCTCTGATGTCAAACCCACATCTCTTCTGTCTTCTCCCGGCTCATTATCGGTCCGTGCTTCTTGAACACCCTCTTCCATTCCTCCAACACTTCATGTAGTTCTTGTTTTTTGTCTGCTATCATGGCCAGATCATTTGCATACATCCCCTTCCTGAGAACATCCTTCATGCTGATCTTCCTGCTGATTAGTGCCACCACCATGATAAAGAATAATGGGTCACTTCCTTGCCTCTAACCGATGTTAACTGGAAACTCTTCCGACAACCCAGATCAGATTCCACCAAAGCTTCCCAGGCCTGGAGACAGTGGTGGTCAACAAGGACTCTCATCACGGCCACACAGTTAATATAAGCTGGTGTACTGACAGGACAGTAGTTGGTGTAATGCTGGTATCGAGATGAAAAAAGGCAGCCATATTTATTATCTTTATGATGACATAGAAAACAAAATAAAATCTTTCTAAAATTTATTCCCCACCCCCGGGGGCCCATATGGACGGTTCCCCATTTGACCCTCCATGTTCGGCAGAAGGGGAATAGGGCACAACAGACAGATCAACATAAACTTCTTGATATGTTAGATATAGTACACAGAATATGTGTATGCAGACATTGAAAACTAAAGCTGATTGAGTGTTGTTGTTTCTGCGTGCTACCTACAGACATGCAGAAGTTCCCGCTGCGTATGAAGGAGAGATACCATAGTAGGGACTGTGTTACAGCCCTCAGTGTCTATCTCGCTCCCAAAACGGGTGAGTCTCCCTGCTTCCTACATTTGACTAGAATGTTAGAACTAAACGTTATGAATTCTGACTAATTCATAGCAACTACAATTATGACTAACGTCTCATTTAGATGTGTTGATTATATTTGTTACGCTAATGTGCAAGTTGCTCCTTTGAAGCAGGGCTGTTTTGGTATTGTCAGTTGCTCGACTGTTTTCAGCCCTGAGTGGGAAATGTATTGAGATAGCCTACTGGACAATTTCGGGAGCTGCGCAAATGATTCTGCAGCAACCAGAGTCAGTTGGACAGGGCCACAGCTCTTCAAAACGTTCTCTGTACACACCAATCCCATCACCAGGGTGATGTTTTCAACGAAGCATTGCGTCTCTGGTAGGTCCAATTCTCAAGTATATTTCTTTGGAAAATATTCAAATATACCTGGAAAAGCTTTGTTTCATGATGATGACCATGTCACATTTATGGATTGATTTTTAGTGGGCCATCATTTACATATACTGTGACATCCAAAGTTCTATAAAATATACAAGTAAAAGCTTGGTTTTCTTTTCAAGTAATCCAAGTTGAAGCATTGATTATGATCATATCAGCTTTAGTTTGATATGACGCGGCTTACCAGTATCAGGGCCTTGAAATATTGAAAGTGAATCACTGTAGCTCACTGCTGTGTTTGCAGTGTGCTCTGAGTACAACCATGTACATTCGTGGAACGTGACCTGATTCCTTGGCATGACCAGCACACAGCCCGGCTCAGTGGCCTTGGCATCATTCAAGTTTATCTCCATAGAGAGGGTGGAACCACACCTTCAGTATATCCACAGTAACAACTTTGGTAAGTCAGGAACTAGAATTTGACAGGATCTAGAATTACAAGAATTAGATATTTCAGTAAATTAGATTATATATTAAGATACGTAATAATTTTTTTATTGGAAAACTGGACACCCCCTTTTTTGTGGATCCGATCAGTTGTACTTAGTTGCTTAGTAGCTTTTTTACAGCACTCACATCTTTCAGAAGGTACTAGAAACAGCGGTCGCCAAAAACTTAGTCATAGTAAAGACATAGTAAAGGGAAACTTGCAGAAAATAAAATATAGACGCCCAACAGTTGTACTTAGTTTCCGACGAAAGACCAATCTGGAGAGGACTTATTGCGAACTAGGTGAGCAGTCATAGTCGCAACCACAGCTGACAGCGAGAGAGAGGCAATATGCATTTTACTACATTTAACAGCCAGTGCATCCTTTCTCCGTTCTCTCAAATCTGTTTGCCTGTCAGGGAAATTCTTCAATATTAACTTACTAGTACAAACATTCTCAATTCTTTTAGACAAATGGTCGTTTATTACAAGGAAATGCTTCTAAATAAACTGCCAAAGCATCGTTCTTTTTTCTGGAAAATAGATTGTTTTAAATGGTATAGCAGCTTTCTGTCAGTTAAAAAAAAATTCTAAATTAAGTTATTTTGTAATTTCTGTAAAATATTATAATGACCAAATTACAACACTGACTGATATGTATTGCCTGTATAGACTTGATGTCATCATTCCAGGTGCCTCCATCAAACCTCAGTCACAAAAGTCAGTACGCAACATGACTACATCAGTGGACGACACAGAGCCTTTCGATTACACAACAATTGACGTACCAGCAGTAAAGACGTCACGACAGGACGGCGTCGGTGTCACCTGGGACAAACAACACAAGGATGAGAACATCGACAGCGTAAGTTCTTGACTCATGCTGATTATTGCACTCACAGCCAAGTCAGTCTTTACGCAGACATTACAGCTTACTTGAAGTGTAAAGGGATTATTGTACTCACAGCCAAGTCAGTCTTTATTCCGACATTACAGCTGACTCGAATTGAAAAATTATTCTTCCACTCACATACCAGTGAGTCTTTATATAGGTCATACAACTGACTCAAAGTGTCAATTAATTATTGCACTCACATACCAGTGAGTCTCTATACAGATATAACAGCTGACTTGTAGTGTAAAGTGATTTATTTTTGCGCTCGCAACCCGGTTAGTCTTTCACGGACATTACAGCTTACTAGAAGTGTAAAGAGCTCTCTTGCTCTTGCATTAAAAACACGCGGGAAGGAGTTGTAGACCGAACTGCCCCAGGTATATGGGTAGCTGTCTTGCACCAGGGGGCACCAAGATGGCTTTTTGGGGTATTTTTACTGCTGCAAATGTTGATCCTTTTATGGTCGTCGGCACACTGCTTCAAATATTCATCCTATCATTCCACTAGTATTCAACAGATGTGTAATATAGATGTAATGTTTGGTCGAATTATATATATTTTTGGAATGGAACCATTGGTTGATTCAGACAGAAAAGGAAGCATTTAAGCAGACATGTTTTCTTACGCCTATGTGTAACAAGATATTTGTAAAAAAAATGTGTAACATATTCACATGGCCTGCATTAAAAGAAACTGTAGAAAATTTGACCCATTCATTTATTGGCTTTTGGGATGATGAAATGACGACATCTGTTAATATCATTGCAGACACAATGGGTCAGCTCTTTACTCCATCTCTCGTGAGTAGTACGTCACCACGAAGAAGTGAGTTGGTTGTTGTGCATCAATCAGCTGAGATTTTCCCAGAAGCATATGGTAAGTGAGCAAGGAATATATATTTAGACTGAATTAATATTACACCATTAATTATTTCAATACTATGCGGGAAAGTTCATTTTGGCAAAAGTGTACCCTGTACTTGAAAACGCCCACATACAAATGTATTTATTATTACCTTTGTTAAATTTAATTTATATAAATGTTATAACTTATTGTATTATTTAAAAAAATACCGTTGCAGTCGACGGTCCAACATAATGAAGATATTGCCATATGGTTTCTCCTTGAAGTGTTTAAGGACAATCAATGCAGACTGTTCTGGCGACACAGCAAATGATCAAGTGTTGACTGAATTAATACCATTCAGTGAACCATGTGTAGGTGTTAAATCTGTTATTGACCAGACTTGAGCGGATCTACACACTGGGTAGTGGGTCCAGGAAGTGTATGGAAGAAGACCATTTTCTTGCTGAAGCTATCTGCCGCATTTGATACCATTGGTCACAGGACAACTTATTAAAAGTGTGTCAATGTGGTGTGGCATATCTGGAACAGAGCTGGTTCTCATAATATTTAACTGATAGATGCAAAAGAATGAAGATAGCGAATTGTTTCTCAGCTACGCTCCCTACTTCACGTAATGTTCCTCAGGGTGTTTCACATTCTACGCTACTCTACTTGGCTCAGTTATCCAATGTCACAACTTGGATCACCAAGTGTATGCTAATAAATCACAGACCTATGCTATTTTGACTACATGAGATACAAATCACTTCCAAAACTAGCTCAGGGATTGTCTCCACAAAATCTTCCATTGGATGACAGTGACCACATTAAAGTTAAATGCAAGTAAATCCGGGTTAGTTATTATTGGTGTGGTAAATTTTGCATGTCTATTTGAATCGATTAGGTGCGCACAATATGTTGCAAGACGTTTCCTTATGTGTCAGACTTTAGATTGCATGTAGAGAAGCACAGTAAAATCAAAACGTGTGGAAAGCATTAGCTTAACAGTGTCGCCTGGCTGTTCTTCGATGAGAACAAATTTGCATGTTTGCTGGAGTGCCATAAAACACTAATATTATATAGCCTTTTTGTTTAGGGAGTGACGTAGAGTGATATAATGAAAGCATTGATTTACTAAAATGCAAGGAAGGACATCAACGTAATAATTTACATGTAATTGATTACGGATTGACAGACGTTTGCTACGATGACAACAAAACTGATGCCGGTTGACCAACTAATGCGAATCGAGAATAATAACCTGAATCTGAATATGTAATGATCGATGTACGTTTGTTTAAAAAATAAGAGTCCAATGACGTGAGTGACACTTAGCATTATCTGCTATTTGGTTGCACCTCCTATCGGTCGCTGGAGAGACCAATCCACAGTCACCGGGTCTCTTATGGTTACATATCGAGCAGCTCTCAGGGGAGAGATTTGTCGGCCCCCAGACCTTCCTGTAGTTCTCCAGCCAAACTACTGACAATCCCTATATGTCGAGCTTGTAACCTCCTATGACAACACGACAACCCGTTTATATAGTAGGAAAATCTATTTAGCTGAATTTGTGGTGTGAACTCTTGAAACAGGTTAACTTTACATTTAACTGATATAACAACTACTAATTAAACAATTTAGTTAAATAGAATGTTTCTTATATGGCATAGTTCATGTTGTAATGCTGCAAAGTGTATAACATGCATAAATAATATTACTAGTCTATGTTATTGATATTGAATTATGCAGATCTAGTTGTGAAATTATGCGCATGCGCCGGAAGTGATCACTCTAAGATGGCGTCTACTAGAACGTTGGCCGTGTAATTGATATCAACAACCCTACAAAACCCTGTCTTAGGAATACAACACACTCCAAGTGGAAAAGGTTTATTATATTGGCAATAGTATCATCGAACAGTTGTGATAACTGGTACGTCTGTTTATTATCTATGCATCTAGCAATTCCCACCGCCGTTACTTTGTTAACTGTTACGTTAGCCAACAATAAGCCAAAACGCATAGAAAGTGTCTCGTCTCCTTGCCAGCAACAATCTAGCCAAATTTTCCTGCGACTAAGACACAGTCATGATTTGCATCAGAAGCAGAAAAACATAGTTGTCACTAATAAGTAATCTGTCCCAATACATTAATCAAAACTCCATATGAAATGATCAATCGTTTGTAGAATTAATAAAATATGTATCAGATTTAAAACAATGTCAAATATGTGTACTCCGTAGTATAGCTTTTATTTATCTACAAAGCCAAACAATGTTTATACACAAACCTTCCGCATTCTGGTAGGTCAAAAAGTCCCTGTTTATAATGCTCCTTTTGTTAGTAGCTGTCTCGAATCATCTCTTTCTTCACCAATTTCGTCCGACTGGCTGTCAACGCAATGCATTTCTACCTATCTAGATGAGATCAGCTTTTACATAGAACACCACAGGAAGCACGCAGCGTGTGCTATTGATATACAACGTATGTTGAAGCAGATAACATGCACTCCAACACGGATGTAGCTCACGAAATGCTATCTTGCACACTCCTCCATATTTCTCCAATTGATCATTCTTCGGTCATGGTAGGCCGTACACCGTATACCAATTTTTGGAAGAAGAATCACCAACTTCGCATGGATTGCTATATAAGACAGGCTAAATGCAAGAACTCCCCGCATGCTGGCTAGTAAACAGGAATGAACCATTGTGGTCTGTTGTCTGTGCTGGCGGAAGTAATCAACGAACTACGACACGCATTGTCCATGCGCTCGGACGGCGTTGTCATGTTTGCATAACATAATCTGTTGCAGCACCACGCCTTGACACCTGTCAACGCCCTGAATGATTTTGTAATCCTCACTTAGAAGCGCAATTTCTATGTCGCAATTATTCTGGTATCCTAATTGTATCGACACATGCGTATTGTTCTATTGAGGATACGTAATCGTTCTGTTTACAGCAATTTTCTCAACATGGTTACACCAAAAAATAATAGTACGCATCAGTTAGTGTACGTTCAGTGTTCAAAGTGTTTTACACTTCACCCCTAGCACACCTGTTCATTCCAACTCCATCTCGACTTCTCTGGGAAGCACTCAGTCATGCTGCAGTTACTGCTCGAAGACCACTCGTACGTATAATCACCACTGCATATAGCCAGATACTCATTCATACAAACGAATGAGCTGTGGCAACGTTCGGTGAAACAAATTGCCAAAGCTTCGAAACGGCAGCAAGACGGTTCAAGCTAGGGTTTTCACGACTGGGAGCCTGACGTTCTATCTGGAACGTTGTCACGCCCCATTCGATGGGAGAGAAGGAGAAGGGTCAGAGAAGAAGCGAGGAAGGGTGAGGAGGCAGCGCGGGAGGGAGATATGCCGTTTGTTTGTTAATGCAGACATGTACAAGTGTTTAGCAATATTTAATATGGCCATGGTTCGCACCACGCTGTAGCTTACTCATGCGGGCATCTTACTGCTAACACTAGTACGAAAAGTAAAATAATAAACCGCGCAAAAACAAATGTTGCAACATAGGCCTCTATAGCTCAATGCGCATACCAGCTCATATCACGGCATGAGGCTTTTATTAAACAATTTATACAGTGCTTATGAAAATGTTGACCATATAATTGGATTTATTAAACATAACTTTTTTTACCAAACTAACGGTGCTTTTGCTCTTTTTTCACTGATGTTCATGGGTTAGGTTCAGGTAAAATATTGTCGAGTCACTGTTTCTGTTTTTTCTTTCCATACTTTTCTATCGGCTGCCCCCTCTCCATCTTTCATCTTCCCCCTTTCCATCTTTCATCTTCCCCCGACCTTCTCATATTCCACCGCACGCAGTCCTTCGATCTTAGCTGTTCGTTCCACTTTTCTTGCATCCTTGATGTTTTTTCACCTTTCTCTTCCACTCTCTTTACTAGTATGTCTGCATCCATCCTTACCATGTGGCCTACCCATTTCACCTTGCTTCTCACCAATCTTCCTGTTGAACTGTTTTGTTGCATCACATATTTCCTCAGGTCGTTCATCCTTCTTTCGTCAAACCTCTTTGTTCGTGTTATTCGACAATCCAAAACCAACCATGCAGCTGCTGTTGTTGTTCTGTCAACGCCACTGTCACCAGATACAGATTAAGGCATGCTTGTGTAATGCAAGCTCTCAGGACTTTCCTTTTCAGCTTTTTCAAAATGTTTCTGTCCAATATGACTCCCTCTACCTTTCCCCAAGCATTCGCTCCCTGTTGTATCCGGCATCGCATTTCTACCTCTGAATGCTCATCCTCATTAACCATTCCTCCAAGTTACACAAAGCCATCCACTTGGTTGAACTCCTTATCATCCAAACTAATGTTCAAGTCCTCTATCTGATGTCAAACCCGCATCTCTTCTGTCTTCTCCCGGCTCATTATCGGTCCTTCCTTCTTGAACACACCCTTCCATTGTTCCAACACTTCCTGTAGTTCTTGTATTTTGTCTGCTATCATGGCCAGATCGTTTGCATACATCCCCTTCCTGAGAACATCCTTCTTGCTGAACTTCCTGCTGATTAGTGCCACCACCATGATAAAGAGTAAAGGGTCATTTCCTTGCCTCTAACCGATGTTAACTTTAAACATCTTCCGACAACCCATATCCAACCACAACTCTTCTTTTTGTTCTCAGGAACATGACAGTTCTGGGTGTTGCACGCCATGACACAGAACTGACTAAATACAACCAACTCATTTAAAGTCAGACTCCCAGATAAGTACTAAATGTGTTGGAATGAACAGGTCAGCCAGGGAGTGAACTGTTAAGCACGTTGAACAATCCCAATGAGTGGATACAGTGTTGTGTAAACACAAACATGCCTTTACTTTAGGTCTTTTTACAGGTGCTGCGGCAGCCAGGAACAATTTTGGTGGACCGAGAGTGAACAATATCAAGGGTCACTTCTATCGGATCGGGCTTGCATATCCCCACTTTGTGTGTTGGTACAGGTTGGTGTCATAAGTAGACATAACCACCTTGGAAGCAGGCCATTTATGGTGCTCTTGCAAATTCATTGGATTATGGGTGAAACAGACATTGCAAAAACTGTAACAATGAATTGTGGGGGAGGGGAGTATGTCACATTAGATTGAGAAACTAACTTTTACAGTTGTTCTAATAAATCAGTATTTGCGCTGAGTAGTATTGGTTTATGTTTTGGTAACCAGATTGGTATGTTTAATGTTTTTATTTATACTTTTACTGTACATCCTTCTTGTCAAAGATATTTGATTTTTATGAGCATGCTGTAGTCAAGAAAAGTACGTCGTTTATATAAGTACAACCATATGGTAAAATGCATATTGCTCAAACAGAGATACATATGAGAGATTGATTTTGTAAATATTTAGCAAATATTATATTTAAATAATGTTTTTTCTCATAAGCAATTTATTCACTGCTTATCAAAATGTTGAACATATTATTGGATTTATTAAACATAACTGTGTTTTACCAAACTAAAGGTGCATTTGCTCTTTTTTCTCTGATGTTCATGGGTTAGGTTCAGGTAAAATATTGTCGAGTCACTCTTTCTGTTTTTCCTTTCCATACTTTTCTATCGGCTGCCCCCTCTCCATCTTTCATCTTCCCCCTCTCCATCTTTCATCTTCCCCCGATCTTCTCATATCCCACCGCACGCAGTCCTTCGATCTTAGCTGTTCGTTCCCCTTTTCTTGCATCCTTGATGTTTTTTCGCCTTTCTCTTCCACTCTCTTTACTAGTATGTCTGCATCCATCCTTACCATGTGGCCTACCCATTTCACCTTGCTTCTCACCAATCTTCCTGTTGAACTGTTTTGTTGCATCACATATTTCCTCAGGTCGTTCATCCTTCTTTCGTCAAACCTCTTTGTTCGTGTTATTCGACAAACCAAAACCAACCATGCAGCTGCTGTTGTTGTTCTGTCAACGCCACTGTCACCAGATACAGATTAAGGCATGCTTGTGTAACGCAAGATCTCAGGATTTCCTTTTCAGCTTTTTCAAAATGTTTCTGTCCAATATGACTCCCTCCACCTTTCCCGAAGCATTCGCTCCCTGTTGTATCCGGCATCGCATTTCTACCTCTGAATGCTCATCCTTATTAACCATTCCTCCAAGTTACACAAAGCCATCCACTTGGTTGAACTCCTTATCATCCAAACTAATGTTCAAGTCCTCTATCTGATGTCAAACCCGCATCTCTTCTGTCTTCTCCCGGCTCATTATCGGTCCTTCCTTCTTGAACACACCCTTCCATTGCTCCAACACTTCCTGTAGTTCTTGTTTTTTGTCTGCTATCATGGCCAGATCGTTTGCATACATCCCCTTCCTGAGAACATCCTTCTTGCTGAACTTCCTGCTGATTAGTGCCACCACCATGATAAAGAGTAAAGGGTCATTTCCTTGCCTCTAACCGATGTTAACTTTAAACATTTCCGACAACCCATATCCAACCACAACTCTTCTTTTTGTTCTCAGGAACATGACAGTTCTGGGTGTTGCACACCATGACACAGAACTGACTAAATACAACCAACTCATTTAAAGTCAGACTCCCAGATAAGTACAAAATGTGTTGGAATGAACAGGTCAGCCAGGGAGTGAACTGTTAAGCACGTTGAACAATCCCAATGAGTGGATACAGTGCTGTGTAAACATAAACATGCCTTTACTTTAGGTCTTTTTACAGGTGCTGCGGCAGCCAGGAACAATTTTGGTGGACTGAGAGTGAACAATATCAAGGGTCACTTCTATCGGATCGGGCTTGCCTATCCCCACTTTGTGTGTTGGTACAGGTTGGTGTCATAAGTAGACATAACCGACTTGGAAGCAGGCCATTTATGGTGCTCTTGCAAATTCATTGGATTATGAGTGAAACAGACATTGCAAAAACTGTAACAATGAATTGTGGGGGAGGGGAGAATGTCACATTGAATTGAGAAACTAACTTTTACAGTTATTAATCATAATTACCTCTCAAGAAACTTGCAGTTTGTTGTTGGATATTTCGACCGCATCTCGCAGTCTTCTTCAGCAGACTGAAGTTACGGATGTGTCACATGACCAATGTCATGTGACACAAGCTGGAGTAGGACTGGTGGGAGCTCCTGGCCGACGTCTCGGTTCAGCGTAGGTTTGTTTCTGTGGATGTTAATCGCCTCCTTTATTTTTCTCCTGTGCCAGTTCTCCTCGTGGTCTAGAATATTGACGTCCTTCATAGAGCACTGATGACCTGTGTTCAGTTTGTGTTCACTTATAGCTGATAGGGGTTGGCGACAAGATAGATGTTCTTTGATTCTTGTGCCAAGTGTTCTGGCTGTTTCTCCTATATAGTGTTGGTCACATTCTGGGCATTGTATGTCATATACTACCCCACACTTTGCTGCCTTTGTTGTTCTGTCTTTTGGGTGTACCAACAGTGACCTCAGGGTGTTGATAGGTTTGTGGTAAACCGGGATGTTATAGGACTTGAAAATCCTTGCTACTTGTTCTGATAGTTTACTAATGTAGGGCAGACCTATGGCATGTTGTCTTCTGCTGGTTTCTGTGGTAGTGTTCTCCTTCCTTCTCGTTGGTTGCGTGGTGTTAAACATCCAGGTTTTGTAACCGTTTGCTTTCAGCACTTTCTTGATGTGGTCCACCTCTGTGTTCTTGTCCTCCTCTTCTGTTATCATGTTTTCTGCCCTTTGGAGGAGTGTCCTGACTACTGAGCGTTTGTGTTCTAGGTGGTGATTAGAATCCCAGTTCAAATATTGGTCCGTGTGGGTTGCTTTCCGATATATCTTGACCTTGGTTGATCCATCATCATTCAGGCATACACACGTGTCTAGAAAGGCTAACGTATTGTCTTGTTCTGGTTCTACCCTGAACTTAATGTTCTCGTCCATTGAATTCAGATGGTGTGTGAAATGTTCTACTTCGCTCTCTTGTAATACTGTGAATGTGTCATCTACATACCTCAACCAGATGTCTGGAGGATGAGGTGCTTCTCTGATGGCTCTTTCCTCAAAATGTTCCATGTATAGGTTTGCCACTATCGGAGAGACCGGTGAACCCATGGCTGCTCCCTTCTTCTGTTTGTAGAATACTCCATCATAAATGAAATATGTGGTGTTCAGACAGATTTCTAACAGTGTGATGATCTGATTTACTGATAGTTCACATCTGTCTTTCAGTGTTGTATCCTGGTTTAGTCGGTCCTTTATCACTGATACCGCCTCTGTCACAGGGATACTCGTGAACAGGGCTGTCACATCAAAAGACACCATTTTTCTCCCTGGTGGAACTTCCAATTCTTTGATCTTCTTTACAAATTGTGTGCTGTTTTTCACAAAATGTTCTGTTTTTCCAACTAGTGGGCTCAAAATGCTGGCTAGGAACTTTGCTGTCTTGTATGTGATGCTACCTATACTTGATACTATAGGTCTTAATGGTACATTGTTCTTGTGGACCTTAGGCAATCCATAGAATTTTGGGACTGTTTCTGATGTAGGGTAGATCCTGTAGTATAGGGCATCTGAGATCGTTTTGGTTCTTTTCCACTCTTTCATGGTGTTAACTAGTTTACTTTTGTAAACTTTGGTGGGGTCCCTTTCCAATTTCTTGTAGGTGGTGTCGTCTACTAATAGTCCAGCAATCTTTGCGTCGTAATCTGTGGCCTTCATAATCACAGTTGCTCTACCCTTGTCTGCTGGTAGAATCTTGATCGTCTTGTCGCTACGTAACGTTTGAAGTGCTTTCCTTTCTTCCAGTGATATGTTAGATCTCTTTTTTTGGGCTTTGTGTTTCATCACGGCTTTAGCTACCTCACATCTCAACCCATCGGCCCTGTGTTTTTCTTTGATGTTCTTACATGCTAGTTCTGTTGTTGTTATCAGATCGTCTATGGGAAGGTTCTGTGGGGTAACCGCAAAATTTAAACCTTTCTTCAATAGGCTGACTTCGTCACTGTCTAAATGTCTGTTCGCTAGATTAATGACCCACCTCTCTGTGATGTTGTCCGGGTCATCTAGTTGTGGACTGTCCGCTCCGTGTTGTTGTTTGGATAACAGTTGATCATATTTTCGTTGTTGTCTTTCCCGCGTTTCCCGGAAAGTAGTTTCGTGCGCATGCTCGATGAACGCTGTCACTTCCTCCATTTCCGTTTCTGCTAGTTTCGTACGTAGGTTCGTTTCTAGCAATTCTTTTTCATCTTGTAATTTGTTCACCGTAAAATGGCACTGAGAAATTCTGATGTTTAACAGTTTCTTCTCTGCTTTTCTCAGGATTGTTGACGCTTTTATTCCCTTCACCGTCGATCGTATATGTAGGCTCTTTGGAATTACGTTGTCATGGAGACAACGTGTATTGAAATGGCGGTGGTTCTTCCAGCAAGCTAACTTCCTCGTCGTTTTCTCCAGGCCCCGTAACGTTTTCACAACCTCTCGTTCGTGTTGTCGAATGATCCTTGAATGGATAGATGATCCGGTTTCTTGGTTATTAATATTAATCATAATTACCTCTCAAGAAACTTGCAGTTTGTTGTTGGATAGAAAACAAAATAAAATCTTTCTAAAATTTATTCCCCACCCCCGGGGGCCCATATGGACGGTTCCCCATTTGACCCTCCATGTTCGGCAGAAGGGGAATAGGGCACAACAGACAGATCAACATAAACTTCTTGATATGTTAGATATAGTACACAGAATATGTGTATGCAGACATTGAAAACTAAAGCTGATTGAGTGTTGTTGTTTCTGCGTGCTACCTACAGACATGCAGAAGTTCCCGCTGCGTATGAAGGAGAGATACCATAGTAGGCACTGTGTTACAGCCCTCAGTGTCTATCTCGCTCCCAAAACGGGTGAGTCTCCCTGCTTCCTACATTTTACTAGAATGTTAGAACTAAACGTTATGAATTCTGACTAATTCATAGCAACTACAATTATGACTAACGTCTCATTTAGATGTGTTGATTATATTTGTTACGCTAATGTGCAAGTTGCTCCTTTGAAGCAGGGCTGTTTTGGTATTGTCAGTTGCTCGACTGTTTTCAGCCCTGAGTGGGAAATGTATTGAGATAGCCTACTGGACAATTTCGGGAGCTGCGCAAATGATTCTGCAGCAACCAGAGTCAGTTGGACAGGGCCACAGCTCTTCAAAACGTTCTCTGTACACACCAATCCCATCACCAGGGTGATGTTTTCAACGAAGCATTGCGTCTCTGGTAGGTCCAATTCTCAAGTATATTTCTTTGGAAAATATTCAAATATACCTGGAAAAGCTTTATTTCATGATGATGACCATGTCACATTTATGGATTGATTTTTAGTGGGCCATCATTTACATATACTGTGACATCCAAAGTTCTATAAAATATACAAGTAAAAGCTTGGTTTTCTTTTCAAGTAATCCAAGTTGAAGCATTGATTATGATCATATCAGCTTTAGTTTGATATGACGCGGCTTACCAGTATCAGGGCCTTGAAATATTGAAAGTGAATCACTGTAGCTCACTGCTGTGTTTGCAGTGTGCTCTGAGTACAACCATGTACATTCGTGGAACGTGACCTGATTCCTTGGCATGACCAGCACACAGCCCGGCTCAGTGGCCTTGGCATCATTCAAGTTTATCTCCATAGAGAGGGTGGAACCACACCTTCAGTATATCCACAGTAACAACTTTGGTAAGTCAGGAACTAGAATTTGACAGGATCTAGAATTACGAGGATTAGATATTTCAGTAAATTAGATTATATATTAAGATACGTAATAAATTTTTTATTGGAAAACTGGACACCCCCTTTTTTGTGGATCCGATCAGTTGTACTTAGTTGCTTAGTAGCTTTTTTACAGCACTCACATCTTTCAGAAGGTACTAGAAACAGCGGTCGCCAAAAACTTAGTCATAGTAAAGACATAGTAAAGGGAAACTTGCAGAAAATAAAATATAGACGCCCAACAGTTGTACTTAGTTTCCGACGAAAGACCAATCTGGAGAGGACTTATTGCGAACTAGGTGAGCAGTCATAGTCGCAACCACAGCTGACAGCGAGAGAGAGGCAATATGCATTTTACTACATTTAACAGCCAGTGCATCCTTTCTCCGTTCTCTCAAATCTGTTTGCCTGTCAGGGAAATTCTTCAATATTAACTTACTAGTACAAACATTCTCAATTCTTTTAGACAAATGGTCGTTTATTACAAGGAAATGCTTCTAAATAAACTGCCAAAGCATCGTTCTTTTTTCTGGAAAATAGATTGTTTTAAATGGTATAGCAGCTTTCTGTCAGTTAAAAAAAAAATTCTAAATTAAGTTATTTTGTAATTTCTGTAAAATATTATAATGACCAAATTACAACACTGACTGATATGTATTGCCTGTATAGACTTGATGTCATCATTCCAGGTGCCTCCATCAAACCTCAGTCACAAAAGTCAGTACGCAACATGACTACATCAGTGGACGACACAGAGCCTTTCGATTACACAACAATTGACGTACCAGCAGTAAAGACGTCACGACAGGAAGGCGTCGGTGTCACCTGGGACAAACAACACAAGGATGAGAACATCGACAGCGTAAGTTCTTGACTCATGCTGATTATTGCACTCACAGCCAAGTCAGTCTTTACGCAGACATTACAGCTTACTTGAAGTGTAAAGGGATTATTGTACTCACAGCCAAGTCAGTCTTTATTCCGACATTACAGCTGACTCGAATTGAAAAATTATTCTTCCACTCACATACCAGTGAGTCTTTATATAGGTCATACAACTGACTCAAAGTGTCAATTAATTATTGCACTCACATACCAGTGAGTCTCTGTACAGATATAACAGCTGACTTGTAGTGTAAAGTGATTTATTTTTGCGCTCGCAACCCGGTTAGTCTTTCACGGACATTACAGCTTACTAGAAGTGTAAAGAGCTCTCTTGCTCTTGCATTAAAAACACGCGGGAAGGAGTTGTAGACCGAACTGCCCCAGGTATATGGGTAGCTGTCTTGCACCAGGGGGCACCAAGATGGCTTTTTGGGGTATTTTTACTGCTGCAAATGTTGATCCTTTTATGGTCGTCGGCACACTGCTTCAAATATTCATCCTATCATTCCACTAGTATTCAACAGATGTGTAATATAGATGTACTGTTTGGTCGAATTATATATATTTTTGGAATGGAACCATTGGTTGATTCAGACAGAAAAGGAAGCATTTAAGCAGACGTGTTTTCTTACGCCTATGTGTAACAAGATATTTGTAAAAAAAATGTGTAACATATTCACATGGCCTGCATTAAAAGAAACTGTAGAAAATTTGACCCATTCATTTATTGGCTTTTGGGATGATGAAATGACGACATCTGTTAATATCATTGCAGACACAATGGGTCAGCTCTTTACTCCATCTCTCGTGAGTAGTACGTCACCACGAAGAAGTGAGTTGGTTGTTGTGCATCAATCAGCTGAGATTTTCCCAGAAGCATATGGTAAGTGAGCAAGGAATATATATTTAGACTGAATTAATATTACACCATTAATTATTTCAATACTATGCGGGAAAGTTCATTTTGGCAAAAGTGTACCCTGTACTTGAAAACGCCCACATACAAATGTATTTATTATTACCTTTGTTAAATTTAATTTATATAAATGTTATAACTTATTGTATTATTTAAAAAAATACCGTTGCAGTCGACGGTCCAACATAATGAAGATATTGCCATATGGTTTCTCCTTGAAGTGTTTAAGGACAATCAATGCAGACTGTTCTGGCGACACAGCAAATGATCAAGTGTTGACTGAATTAATACCATTCAGTGAACCATGTGTAGGTGTTAAATCTGTTATTGACCAGACTTGAGCGGATCTACACACTGGGTAGTGGGTCCAGGAAGTGTATGGAAGGAGACCATTTTCTTGCTGAAGCTATCTGCCGCATTTGATACCATTGATCACAGGACAACTTATTAAAAGTGTGTCAATGTGGTGTGGCATATCTGGAACAGAGCTGGTTCTCATAATATTTAACTGATAGATGCAAAAGAATGAAGATAGCGAATTGTTTCTCAGCTACGCTCCCTACTTCACGTAATGTTCCTCAGGGTGTTTCACATTCTACGCTACTCTACTTGGCTCAGTTATCCAATGTCACAACTTGGATCACCAAGTGTATGCTAATAAATCACAGACCTATGCTATTTTGACTACATGAGATACAAATCACTTCCAAAACTAGCTCAGGGATTGTCTCCACAAAATCTTTCATTGGATGACAGTGACCACATTAAAGTTAAATGCAAGTAAAGCCGGGTTAGTTATTATTGGTGTGGTAAATTTTGCATGTCTATTTGAATCGATTAGGTGCGCACAATATGTTGCAAGACGTTTCCTTATGTGTCAGACTTTAGATTGCATGTAGAGAAGCACAGTAAAATCAAAACGTGTGGAAAGCATTAGCTTAACAGTGTCGCCTGGCTGTTCTTCGATGAGAACAAATTTGCATGTTTGCTGGAGTGCCATAAAACACTAATATTATATAGCCTTTTTGTTTAGGGAGTGACGTAGAGTGATATAATGAAAGCATTGATTTACTAAAATGCAAGGAAGGACATCAACGTAATAATTTACATGTAATTGATTACGGATTGACAGACGTTTGCTACGATGACCACAAAACTGATGCCGGTTGACCAACTAATGCGAATCGAGAATAATAACCTGAATCTGAATATGTAATGATCGATGTACGTTTGTTTAAAAAATAAGAGTCCAATGACGTGAGTGACACTTAGCATTATCTGCTATTTGGTTGCACCTCCTATCGGTCGCTGGAGAGACCAATCCACAGTCACCGGGTCTCTTATGGTTACATATCGAGCAGCTCTCAGGGGAGAGATTTGTCGGCCCCCAGACCTTCCTGTAGTTCTCCAGCCAAACTACTGACAATCCCTATATGTCGAGCTTGTAACCTCCTATGACAACACGACAACCCGTTTATATAGTAGGAAAATCTATTTAGCTGAATTTGTGGTGTGAACTCTTGAAACAGGTTAACTTTACATTTAACTGATATAACAACTACTAATTAAACAATTTAGTTAAATAGAATGTTTCTTATATGGCATAGTTCATGTTGTAATGCTGCAAAGTGTATAACATGCATAAATAATATTACTAGTCTATGTTACTGATATTGAATTATGCAGATCTAGTTGTGAAATTATGCGCATGCGCCGGAAGTGATCACTCTAAGATGGCGTCTACTAGAACGTTGGCCGTGTAATTGATATCAACAACCCTACAAAACCCTGTCTTAGGAATACAACACACTCCAAGTGGAAAAGGTTTATTATATTGGCAATAGTATCATCGAACAGTTGTGATAACTGGTACGTCTGTTTATTATCTATGCATCTAGCAATTCCCACCGCCGTTACTTTGTTAACTGTTACGTTAGCCAACAATAAGCCAAAACGCATAGAAAGTGTCTCGTCTCCTTGCCAGCAACAATCTAGCCAAATTTTCGTGCGACTAAGACACAGTCATGATTTGCATCAGAAGCAGAAAAACATAGTTGTCACTAATAAGTAATCTGTCCCAATACATTAATCAAAACTCCATATGAAATGATCAATCGTTTGTAGAATTAATAAAATATGTATCAGATTTAAAACAATATCAAATATGTGTACTCCGTAGTATAGCTATTATTTATCTACAAAGCCAAACAATGTTTATACACAAACCTTCCGCATTCGGGTAGGTCACAAAGTCCCTGTTTATAATGCTCCTTTTGTTAGTAGCTGTCTCGAATCATCTCTTTCTTCACCAATTTCGTCCGACTGGCTGTCAACGCAATGCATTTCTACCTATCTAGATGAGATCAGCTTTTACATAGAACACCACAGGAAGCACGCAGCGTGTGCTATTGATATACAACGTATGTTGAAGCAGATAACATGCACTCCAACACGGATGTAGCTCACGAAATGCTATCTTGCACACTCCTCCATATTTCTCCAATTGATCATTCTTCGGTCATGGTAGGCCGTACACCGTATACCAATTTTTGGAAGAAGAATCACCAACTTCGCATGGATTGCTATATAAGACAGGCTAAATGCAAGAACTCCCCGCATGCTGGCTAGTAAACAGGAATGAACCATTGTGGTCTGTTGTCTGTGCTGGCGGAAGTAATCAACGAACTACGACACGCATTGTCCATGCGCTCGGACGGCGTTGTCATGTTTGCATAACATAATCTGTTGCAGCACCACGCCTTGACACCTGTCAACGTCCTGAATGATTTTGTAATCCTCACTTAGAAGCGCAATTTCTATGTCGCAATTATTCTGGTATCCTAATTGTATCGACACATGCGTATTGTTCTATTGAGGATACGTAATCGTTCTGTTTACAGCAATTTTCTCAACATGGTTACACCAAAAAATAATAGTACGCATCAGTTAGTGTACGTTCAGTGTTCAAAGTGTTTTACACTTCACCCCTAGCACCCCTGTTCATTCCAACTCCCTCTCGACTTCTCTGGGAAGCACTCAGTCATGCTGCAGTTACTGCTCGAAGACCACTCGTACGTATAATCACCACTGCATATAGCCAGATACTCATTCATACAAACGAATGAGCTGTGGCAACGTTCGGTGAAACAAATTGCCAAAGCTTCGAAACGGCAGCAAGACGGTTCAAGCTAGGGTTTTCACGACTGGGAGCCTGACGTTCTATCTGGAACGTTGTCACAAATTAACATGGGTGAGATGACCCAAATCTACAATTTTCAAGTTAACTGTTCAACATTTTCACACCTTATGGCATGAAGTTTTAGGGAGGGAGCTCGAGCCAGGTCAGACCCCCAGCATATCATAATTTTATAGCTTTGAGAATGCCCTATAGCAACTGTGGTAGATTTATTCCACGTGCAGACCAAAAACTAGACAAGTCTATTAAAAATAAGACAGTGCCTGATATATGAAGCCAAAAGACAGTGGAAATGTGAATGAATACATCATTAATATTTGTAAAGAATTGTGTCATGAATGTCTGTCTTTACCAACATAAGTATTAGTACTTTTATATACCATACAAGAAAATAGATCACAATTGTATTTCTCTCAACATTATTACCACTATATCTTTGGCGTGTAGTCTGTATGTCAGCAAATATACATAATTATTATGAACTTTCTTTTTGTATAAATGATTATTCTACATTCCAGAGATTCAGACAGACATGGTGGTGACATGTGACACAGGGTCACAGTACAGCTTGGATGATACCTCTGTCGACATTCAACTTGAGCCACCCTGTCTAATGTCTAAACCCAAGAAGACTCCTGGTGATGATGTCCCATTAGCTGAGCCACCATCGCCCTCTCCCTTCATCTTGTCGTCACGAGTACAGTCATCCAGTGACTAGAAACCATCTGACCTCTCTATTCTGGATGCTGCAGAAGTGACCAATGATGAGGAGTCCATTGATGAAGAGTTAGTATTATTGTGTACATTTTTGGTTTTCCATTCCTCTGAGATTTTCAATACAACATTAGTGTGGCACGGTAGTCGTGTGATAGAGCGCCGAGCTTTTGGTCGAAGGGACCGGGGTTTGATACCCCCTCCGCCATTTCATAGCTTGGGCAATTTCGTTTACCCCACTTTGCCTGTGTCTTTCGGAAGAGACAGTAAAAGCCATTGGTCCCTTCTATCTGGTGTCTATGCCAGGCGAAGTAAAAGATCCCATGCAAATATTATTTATTCACCAACCAGCAAAAGCCATTAGGGGGTCAATAATATTGACTCAGCGTAGTTTAATACCATATATTCAAGGACTACCTACGATAGTAATTATCACTAAAATGTACAACTGTAATGATGCATTTACATATGACAAATGCATTTATTAAAGTTACTGATAGTTTTGCATAAACTACCTTGCATGGGGCAATTAACTTGAAATGTTAATTAATTAAATTACGATTAAATCAGAAATGTTCCAATTAAATTAACCTCCCAAATTGTCCAATTAAATTAACAATTAACTTTAATTCAATTAACAATTAAATTATTTTTGGTACAAACCAAACCAGAGTGGCTTGTTCCAGGTAATGAAGCCACTACTGAATACAAATTAACAGAGACATGTACAGTTTTTTTTTCAAGTTTTAGCTTAGAATATACAGAAAATTTTCTCATACAGAATAACCCATTTTGAAATTAACTGGACAAATCTTATAATATTCATATCTCCATACTCCTAATAAATCCTCAAAATATTGCAATATGTAATATTTGTAGTATTTTATTTTCAGGTTCTAAGGCTGCAGTAATATTGCAGGAGGAACTGTTACTCAAGAATGTGCTGCAAGATGTCAGGAAACTCACCAGAGGGTTAGGTTTTTTGCTGTCTTGTCAATCATTTTGCGACCAAACACACCAGCTTTGACAAAGCCTATATATGGTGACATGTTAAGCTCTTCCAAAATTATGTTTAATTAATTTATATTCGACAAAAAAAAAATTCCATTTGTTTTAGAAGTACAATTTTCTTGAGAACATGTTAAAGTAAACGAAAATACTAATATTATGAAATGTATCTTTCTATAGGATATGTTGCTAACATCTTCGACCATATTCTGAAAGGATACAGAGATGGGCCCCAATGACCACTGGTAGTGGTATCCTAGCTAATGATGTAGATGGTTCAGTTTCAGGCACAACTTTTCACACTTATACTGCATGCACACAATACTTGTGGTGGGAAAAGCGCGTGTCACCTTCTCGTGGTTCCTACTGTGGATCACGACAGCAAACTGCTGTCGTGTGAACTAAGAACAGCGCATACTGACACTATTTTGTCAACTGTGGATATTGTGTTTGTTTTATAGTGGCTTGGTGGTCAGTGAAGTCATCGGTTGCTGACTCGAGATGGTAGGTACACGGTTTTGTGTCAAAAGGGAAATGTGGTTGATACCAACTAAATATTAGACTGCCACATCATTCAGCTTGACGTCTTAAATGATGGTGATATGCAGCCTGATTGTTATGAAGGAAACACATATTTGGCTCGGTTGCATTATTGACGTTTGCAGTCCGACCCATATTTGCTGTTGTTAACAATGATGTGCAGCAGGAACATTGTCATGTCTTCGGAATGGTCTACAACTGAGCATCCTTTGCTGTCTCTGGTATTTCAAAAGGTACTTCTTTGACAGCCTAGACAATGTTGGTTAGTGCAACAAGGTAATGAACATAACAAGTTACACGCTTCCTCTCATTGTTATCTAATTTTTTCTCCAGTGGGATAGTAGTTTTGTATGTTAAACCCATCAAACCCAAAAGAATGTAGAATATTACATTACATAACATAGTAGCTGTCGCACCATCATGGGACCACTACTTGAATAAATGTATTCACATGGACAGTACATGTTCTCGCATTTTATATTGCATATGTCCAAATTTGCTTATTTCATAATTGTATACCTTGTACAGATATACATTTGGCTTTTAGAGTCATTCTTGCAAATAACTGTCTTAAGTTTTCACGTGTTATGTCATAAACTGTTGAATAACCACAGCATATTATTTGGTAACAACTTTTTGTTTGTTTCACACATTATATTGGGAGTTTTTAATTTTACAAAATCAGATAGCTTTAATATATGCAATTCACATTATAATCCATTTTGTATAATGGCAATAGTATACATTTCTGACAATCCTTGCTAACTGCTTTTGTAGCAATGAAAATTATTATATTCCTTGCTTCTCTGCTTCCACATCTGAGCTAGCTCAGTTTCATTATTACAAACACCCTGCGAGGATGGGCGGTCCTAGTAGCGCAATGATCACTTCGAATTGCTTGACCGTTAACAGCGTGGGAAGGTGGACACGTCGTTATGGTCATTATGTGGAGCGTCCCCGTTATATTATGTAGTGAAAACGGGCAGTTGGGTCTTCATTATGCGTTTTGAATTCCAAGTGTGCAGTTGTATTTTTTACGCTCCCATAGACCCGGCAGTTTCAAATGTTCAAAGTTGATTCGGACCTTCTAACGTGTTTCTTTGTAATTTCTGCATGAACTGCACCACGTGTTTGTCCAATGTATGCATGCATATTAAATATCGTGACCTTTCGCGAATGGTTGTACTCTATGCTTTTGTTAGTGCTAACATGCAGAAACTTATGGCTTGAGACAACGTAATTTTTACATACCCCATGGGGAGGTAGGGACATAACTGGATAGCTAAAGATATTCAGCCAATTGAATAATCTATGAATATAATTTATACTGAAAGGCAACGTGTAATGATGTATATAATAGGATGAGCTGATGATAGGGTTATAAGATGGCGATATAAAATCTGCCTAATATTTTTTCATTGTTCAGCAGATAATTGTTCTTGTTATAATCAAGAATCTGGTTACCTATTTTGTTATGACAAGAAACTAGTTATTCCACAAAACATGTTTTGTGGTTTCCACCATATCCTTTCTACACTTCCTTAGAGATCGTTTCCACTCCAGTTGCGTTATCAACACACAACCAGACACATCCTAGTAGTAGCACACTTGAAGCATTTAAGCCAGGCGTGTGCAGATTGGATTAAAATGCTAGATGTTTTTTCATGTCATTTTTAAATTCGAAGTTAATAAAGACAGTGTGATAATTCAACGTGATGACTAGTTGTGTTCTTATATGAGATTAATTACGGTTCCGAGTATGCCTTCATAGTTGCTTTCAATCAAACTTGCTGCGTTCTTTTGTAATCGTCTTATCTTGTTTATGTGTAATATGTATGGGATCCCAGAAGACTGATACGTATGAGACATTGGGAATTATCAGATATCAATATGCTGTTACCTTAACTGTTTCAGAACAATTGAACATATTTCGTCCCGTGTTTAAATAAACCGCAACGGCATACATAATGAAAGATTTATTCATTTTTCAATTCTTTCCAGTGTATTATAAAGAGCTGTCCCGGATAGAAATTTTAATGACTCGAATTGCACTCATCTGGTGCCCTAGTTTTTTGGGAAACATAACACCTTTTATGCAAAATAACAACACAAGTCCAGCATAGATTGAAATAGGCCAAAGAATGACATTTAGATTTATTAATTAAACAGCAGGAAATTAGGCAAGCATACACCATCAAAATAAGATACATCCAATAATCTCAGCAAGCATTCCGGCCCCTACTGACTTATATACAATTCACATGGTATCGGTGAGGGTCACTCCGCCGTGAATTAACCATACACATACATGTACAAACAGAAAGGCTGGGGTACTCGATCCCCCAGCCATGGGTGTGCCTACAACACGCTGGTCATTTACTTGTAATGATTGCGGACCCAGCTTACTACTGTGCTTAATTGCAACCACCATAATACCACTACATACTGACACCAGTTTAAGCTGTCGACTGATTGTACCAGCAACAATTACAATTATTAAACTATAATTTATGCCACTCTCCAGAGTATCGGCGACAATGTCACACTATGCACCTACAACATATAAGCGACAGTACTGATACGTGTAGATTTATGGCCGCTTCCAGCAGGCCATCCATGGGGAGCAACCTAGCCAGCCTTTTGACCAATTGTTGAAGGTGTGGTGTCGATGCAGCTGCTGCAGTCCCTGCTGACTCAACGCGCCATCGGTGTCGCTGTTGATTGCCACTTGTCGCAGCATCTATAATTATTAATTGTGGTACCCAGGACCAGCTGTGTCATTACATATCACGAACTACCATTAAACCATAACTAAACGTTAACGTACGGTCACCTATATTATCATGAAAATTGTGCCATTTACACTATATGGCTTAAATAGTACATGGAATGCAAAAACTTCTCCATTTGCCGCACGGAATATAAAGGGTTCTACAATTGTGCCATTTGCACTGCATGCCTTAATAAAACTTATACTCCAATTACAATGCATGGACCTAACAAAACAAACATATTTACATCTGTTTTTTCCCTGCAAGGGGTAACAAAACTGTTCCGCCTTGTCTGCATGGATTAGTAAAATTTCAGTAATTTGTCCACTTCATGGATTCACCCAATTTTCCATATACACAGCATGGAATATAGAAACTCCTCCGTTTCACCGCACGGACTACAATTGTGCCATTTACACCGCATGGAAATAAACCTTCTCCGTATCAATTCTCCGCTTACACCGCACAGAATACACTGGTGTCATTTAGTTGCATGGCTAAACAAAAGTTAGCGTTCATATACACCGCATGGAAATAACAAAACGTCTCTATATCACTGCATGTATTACCCAAATGTACATCCGCTTACTCGCTGCCTGGGTTAACAAAACTGTTCCGCCTGCAATGCACGGATTAGTGAAATTTTCAATAAATTTCCTATTGCATGGGTTAACCCACCATCTCCGTGTACACCGCACGGACTATCGAAACTGCTCCGTTTACACCGTACGGAATATAAATGTGTTATTTACACAGCATGGCTTACCAAAAGTTAATTTCAATTTATACCGCATGGCAATAACAGAACTTTTCCATATCACTTTCCGTTTTCACTGCACGGACTACAGAAATTGCTCCGTTTCCACCGCACGGAATACAATTGTGCCATTTACACCGCATGGCTTACCAAACGTTAATTTCCATTTACACCGCATGGAAATAACAAAGTCTCCATATCACTTTCCGTTTTCACCGCACGTACTACCGACATTGCTCCGTTTACACTGCACGTAATACAATTGTGCCATTTACACCACATGGCTTAACAAGAGTTAACTTCTCCATGTCACTTTCCGTTTTCACCGCACGGAATACAGAAACCCCAACATTTTCAACGTATGGAATACAATTGTGTCATTTACACCACATGGCTTAGCAAACGTTATCTTTTTATTTACACTCATGACACCGCATGGAAATAACAAAAACTTCTCCCTATCACTGCATGGATTAACTAAATTTAGATCCGCTTACTCACCGCATGGGTTGACAAAACTGCTCCACTTCCCCCGCATAGATTAGTTACATTTTCAATATTCTTACTGCATGGCTTAATCCAGTTTCCTCGTTTACACCGCATGAAATAGAAAAAACTGGGACAGGAAGGTCAGTGGATGTCTCCATCAAGCGGTCGGTTGTCGGCCAAGGAGGATCCACCATGCCAGTATCCTGATGATTCGATGAGGGCACTGGCTCAGGAGCCACGGAAGTCGCCGCTTGACGAGCACTGGAGGCAGAGTGAATATCGGCTTGTCCACTCGTCGAGGGCACAGGCGCTGGAGCAGTAGGTGCCACCACCTGGCGACCAACGGCAGAAGTTGGCCGGACGACCGGATGACTCGATGGGGGTCACTACGGATAATGCCGCCACCTGGCGATCAACATAGGCTGACGCAACCGCGTCGTGACCACCCGTAAGACTTACCAGTTGCAGCGCTACACGTGACAACTCCCACATCACGCGCATCTCATTGTAAGGTTTGGTCAGCCTAAAATTGTAAGAACAGAGATAGCGGTCATTGCAGACATGTTTAATCAATGATTTAACGTTAGCATAAAGAAAACCCAGGTTGATACAACTTATGTAAGGCAAACTAGTTTTTGGCCAGTTTGCAGCTTTGCTTATTGTTTAGTATACACAGTAGGGAGGGATAGAGTCGCCCCGACTGTAATAATAACTGGACTGTCAAACGGGAGAAATGTTTACCCGATTTAGAATGCAGGCCATAAGAAACTAGTTTAGTTGGCAACTGACCGTCCCCAAGGACACAAGAAGGTCTCCCAGTCCTGGGGGGTTCAGAAGGTGACCCGATACCTTGCATACGACGGTCATTTCCAGCATGTACGGGGATGACGATTGTATTTGGACATCGGCCAATAACGGCTTTCTCGATTTCCTAAAATGGTTAACCGCGCCTCCACTGAGGCGGGGTTCTTCTGAAAGCTCTGGTATAAATAGGCCAGAAATAGACTCATAAAACAACGGGTCCGCGCGATCTAAATTACCACGCACCTCGTTCAGTTTGGACTCAAAATTATCGGCAAGGATGGGACACGCCGGCCCATACCTACCTTACCGTTAGAAAACAAAATTTATTGAAGACTTTTAAATGTTAAATGGGAGACACAAGAACAATGGTAGAGAACCTGTCTATGTTGTACAATCAACAGTTCTGCGTTAATAAAATCTTGCGAACCTGGAAGATGCGTTCACGGCTTATTGTACCGATCTGATCGTCTGCGGTATTATCAGTAAGCAGCTAGACGATTTGGCAAGCGACAATGCCAATTACTACACAACTGTGAGTATTCTCAACGAATGCACGCGCCCTTAAGAGAAGATGAAGTTGCTCCGTTGCTGTAACATTTACTGTTCAAGTTGAACACTGCACCCAATCGTAGTAATGTGAACCTTATGTACGCTGTGTCATTACAAAATAGGGACCACGGTTAACCCTTGACCAACATTATCCACTCACAAACTACAACGTTACCCGCTCCGGTAATCCAACTGTATGGTGGAATCAGACAAATGAAAATTACAATGCCCTGTACACCGTAGGAATGAATAATGCAAACCGGTCATTTAAGCCAAATGGCGGAATAATAAAATTACCATGCCATGAACATCACGGGGACCCATATTATCATCAGACAAGTTACAATGTATGGTGGGACAAGAAATTAAAATTAACATGCACTACCTAGCATTCGAACGATAGCATAAACCGACCATTCACACTGTATGGCGGAATAAGACAATTAATGATTAACATGCCCTGTACACTATGGGAAAAACCATCACAGCCACCATACCCACCGTATGGCGGAACCAGAAAAATTAAAAGTAACCTGCCCTGTACACCATAGGGCCAAAGAACATAAACCGACAATTTACACCGTATGGCGGAATAATAATAATAAAAGTGCCCTGTACACCATAGGGCCAAAGATCATAAACCGACAATTTACATCGTATGGTGGAATAAGACAAATACAAATGCCCTGTACACCATAGGGCCAAAGATTATACACCGACCATTTACACCGTATGGCGGAATAAAATTAAAAATGCCCTGTACACCATAGGGCCATTCCTCTAGTCCGACCATTAACACCGTATGGCGGAATACAAAAATTAAAAATGTCCTGTACACCATAGGGCCAAAAATCATACACCGACCATTTACACCGTATGGCGGAATAAAATTAAAAATGACCTGTACACCATAGGGCCAAACCCCTAGTCCGCCCATTTACACCGTATGGCGGAATAAGAAAATTAAAATTAACGTGCCCTGTAAAATGTAGGAACTACGTTCGTAGTCCAACTATTTTCACCGTATGGTGAACATGCCCTGTACACCGTGGGGACCAATATAATAATCCGACCATTTACACCGTATGGCGGAATAGAACAAATGAAAATGAACATGCCCTTTACACCATAGGGACCAATATAACAATCCGACCATTTACACCGTATGGCGGAATAGAACAAATGAAAATGAACATGCCCTTTACACCATAGGGACCAATATAACAATCCGACCATTTACACCGTATGGCGGAATAGAACAAATGAAAATGAACATGCCCTTTACACCAAAGGGACCAATATAACAATCCGACCATTTACACCGTATGGCGGAATAGAACAAATGAAAATGAACATGCCCTTTACACCATAGGGACCAATATAACAATCCGACCATTTACACCGTATGGCGGAATAGAACAAATGAAAATGAACATGCCCTTTACACCATAGGGACCAATATAACAATCCGACCATTTACACCGTATGGTGCACAGGAGAGTAGTAAAGTGAAAAACATCTGCCCTATGTACTATAGGAACCAAAATATTGACCTCAACGCCACTGTATGGTTTAATAATCACGATTAAAGCTACTAGGCCCATCACACCCGAAGGAGTGATCTCAGAAATTACCCATGCCACCTGAAGGCGTCATAACCATAAATTAAAGTAACATAACGCCATTTTTCAGTGTTTGGATCTAGTATTCAGGTACAAATGAATTGACGGAATGTGGAATGTGTGGTGGACCTGTGGACATGACGTCACTGATCACGTGGATCGCAATATACGGGACCGTGTGTCAGAGGGAATAAGTGCCAGACCTGTTCTAATGTGATTACTTTGAAATTGACAGACCTAGAGTAAGATCTAGATTACGACGCATTAACAACATCAGCGGCCACAGGGAGGAAAATAGCACCAGTCTTAAACATTGGATTAAGAACGGAACGATACAAGAAACGCAGCAATGCAGCGTTAATGAATCGGACAAACCGTTGACGTCGGATAAAGAGGAAGATGACGACGACGCCGAAAGAACCTCCAACGATGGCAGTTATTGAAGTTGGCAGTTATGTCGAATAAAACTCCACCTTACCATAGATGTGTTCGCGTTTGTTATAAATATCTGCTAATATGAAGGCCTTCAACTTTGCATCCCTTCCCAAAAAGATAGGATATACATCGGCAGCACCCAAATGTGTGAGCGGCGAGACTTATACGCGATCACGTTTTTCAGTGTTTGGATCCTGCCAATATCTTTCGCATGTTCGTCGACACAACATGGCAGCTCTGATCATAGATGTGATAAGCTGTAAGGAAATTACATACAATGTAATAAAATAATGTGTCAACTGGAGGTCTTCATGTGTGTTGATGCCATGTTGCTGTGAATTACGCTCGCAATTTTGACTGCAATTTGGAACACTGACAACGTTGCACTCAGAAGTGAAATAGAGTCTGTTTGTGTAGATATGACAACGTGTGGTAAAGATCAGCAGGTGGAAGAACTGGTGGCGACGTATAACAACAACTTAACGATGTGTCTCGATAAACACGCTCCGTGGCGCAGTGTATGCACTCGAAACAACATTCCCCACCCGTGGTACGATGCGGATATAGCAGATGCCCGCGAAAGAAGACGCAAAATAGACCATCTGTGGAAGAGGACCAAGCTAGAGGTACATCGTCAGTTGTATGTTAATTCACGTGATGAGTGTTATGCCTTGATAATTCAAAGAAAAATGGGATATTTCCAAGAACGTTTAGAAATCGCTGACAACAAAAGTATAGGTCAAATAAATAGCCAAATAGTATAGTGCCGAATAACAGTATGCTGTAGAATGTGTCAGACTGATCATTGGCTCCTTTTGTTGGGTAGACAATTGGCTAACAAGGAATGTCGCACCTCACTTCCGGTAACATTGTCACGTTACCGTATGCGGTTTGATGGGTTTTCTGTGCGTACAGTCGTTAACGTACCTCTTTTTATAAGAAATCCATATATGTTTTTAATGACAAGTAGGTATAGTGAAAGTTTATTCACTGGGACATTTGTGTAAGGTCATAGTATTCGGATTACGCATCGCAACGCCGAGATACGGATGTTGAAAGGTGAGTGGGGTCATTCCTAGTTGCATACCCTTTTATATATATAGTGGATATGATATATACAGTGGATTTGATATTTTGTCTCCGACAACTACAAGAAAAGTGCATTGAGCAGGACCGACCACTATACATGGTATTTGTCGACTTCACGAAGGCGTTTGATACAGTCGGAAGGGCCGGGCTATGGCAGCTACTGATGAAATATGGATGCCCAGAGAAATTCACAACCATGATCGAGGGTCTACATACGGGAATGATGGCGAATGTGAGTGTTGGAGGGGAAGTCTCGGAAACGTTCGGTGTTACCAATGGTGTCAAGCAAGGCTGTGTACTGGCCCCCACGCTCTTCTCCATCTTCCTATCAGCAATGCTCGTCGAGGCTTTCCGAGGCATGGGAGATGGCGTCTATATATATACAGTCTAGACAGAGCGCTGACCTATTCAACGTCGCACACTTCAGAGCGAAGACCAAGACTACCTAGATACTTGTGAGAGAGCTGCTATACGCAGATAACAGTGCACTGGTTGCCCACTCTGCTGAAGAGATCCAGAGAATAGTGGATGCTTTCTCCGATGCATCAAAAAAGTTCGGCCTGAAGATTAACATCAAGAAGACGGAAGTGCTGTACCAACCCAACTCTACAAGAACCCGAGAGGAGGATATCATGGTTGATGGAAACAAGCTGAACTCTGTTCCGGAATTCACCTACCTCGGAAGCGCTATATCAAGTGATGGACGCATTGATGCTGAAATACAGAGGAGGATGGCCAAGGCTAGTGCATCTTTCGGCCGATTACGCCAGAGACTCTGGAACAACCACCATGTGTCCACGCGGGTCAAAGGCAAGATCTACCGCGCAATTGTGCTATCCACCTTACTATACGGAGCCGAGGCCTGGCCAATCATTTCACACACAGGTGTGGCTAAAATGCCATTGCCATTGGTAAAAAAAGCACGATTATTAATTCTACTGTTATTATTCAGTATTGTATTTACACTCACCTTGGACACATGGGGTTTGTTTATTTCCTTTGCTCTTAAGACCTTCACATCAAGTTGATCATTCATTTGAGAAAAATGTTCCTGCACACACACAGAAGCTAAATTGTCATATATTAAGGAATGAGTCATTCAATTCCTAAGCGACTATAGCATATTAGCATATACTCAAACGCTGGCTGAGGCTGAGCCTGAGATGTCCCCTGCTAAAAATCCAGCCGCGTCAAAGGCATATCATTTAATAAATTCGCACATTATTTTCTTGAAAGAAAGATATAGTCCATGCCTAGAGGTGCTTTCACTTAAAATGTAAACTGTACAACAAAATCAACATTTAACTTACCGCAAGAATCGCACCGATGTCAAGCTCCATGTTGCGAAGTGAGACCGGAAGTAAACAATACAAATTGTCGGGCCCAAGCAGCTAACACAAACTCCACCACATTCAATAAATGACAACAGGCAATATTGTGTTAGTCAAAATGTATGCTTTGGTCATGCACCATACCAAAGTGCATGTTGCAATTCAAGGTATTTCCATGCAATAGTAAAACTTACATTTTTCGAGATGTGTTCAATCCTTCAGTTTTTTCAAAGTGTCGTCTGCTGTAGTCAATCTTATGCAGTTGTGTCTGTCAGCCCATGCTGAGTGATGTCGTCGAATGTCGATTGATGTATAGCTCACAAGGAGGCATCATGTGCCAGTCATGGTCCATTGTCTGTTGGTGGTTTCTTGTATTGTGGTTGCAGGTCTATGAGAGATGAAACTGGGAGAAAGTAGAAAGTTCACATTTGTTAGAAGTGTTCTGTTTTCTGTTTGTTTAAAAATCTACCCTCTACTTTCTGCTGGCATAACTGTGATCAGCAGACTTTCGTGATTGCAATGAATAAGGATGATCTTCCCTGTTTGCAGTTGGCAGTGTTGTCTTTCTGCAGCGACTCCTTGTGACCACTGGCTTAACTACTGCTGCTGGCCTTTTCTTCCCTTTACGAGTAGATGGTTTTGGTTCAAGCTGACACTTCAGGTATCGATCTTCTGGACCGAGGTTTCTGTTTGAATCTAAGTAGTTCTGCATGCGCTTTAACTAGGTATGATGGATATGCAGACGCACTGATGATCGACGTTTGTATTGTCTCTGGTATTCCACCTCATGCTGGATTTGCTTGACAGCTCTAGCGACCTGTTCACCTCTCGTAATAGGACAATATACATTCTCCAACTTGCGCAGCATTGAATTCCCCGCTCCATAATTTATGCGATCGATCACTGAACTCACTCGTCCATGTGCATTTCTACTGAATTTAACATTCTTTGGCAATGCAGCACTGAATGATCGGTTAATGGATTCATTCTTGTCAGTTGTAAGTCTGTGTCGTGTCATCTGGAGTGCTGAATTTCCAAGTCGCATTTCTATTAATCCTTCAAGTGTTGCTCGGTCTTCATCTGTCATATTGAGTCGAGTCAGGCCACGTGCCTTCAAATGCTGTGACCTTTTCCACCAGTTGTTTCGCTTACCTCCACGACAGACAATTCCATGTCACTGACAGTTCTGACATGAGCCGGAATAACACTCCAGTATTGCTTGGATTATCTTTGGCATCTTAGTAGTTATCATTATAATATCACCAGCATAAAGTGTGTGCATATCTGTGTAGATTTTCTGGCATCGTGTTCTTACATCCTTTGCAAACATTTTCTTGTTTTCAGCTCTCACCATGGCATTCTCTCCCAGGAACATTCTGGATGAAAAAAATGCTCTCATGATATGTCGGAACTGTGTCTGACCGAGATGTGTTGTGTCAGCCTGCCGTTCTGCCTCTATTGTTGGCATGGCATCCTGTAACCCATGAAATGCTTTCACATCACCATATGTTGCAACGAATTTTAGTACGACTTGTTGCTGGGCAAAGCTCACTCCGATTTGACGGCCTATTTCATATTCTGATATTGGATCGACCACACAAATCGTGGCTGTACGTCCTTGATGTCCTGGGCACGACACATTTTGATCTTAATTGTGAAGTGATGAGCCTAGTCTGCATAGCTTGTTCTCCATGTGAAAACCTAGAATCTCATGCTTGTCCGTCTGCCATTCAATCGTGGTTCCCACTGCTTGACTTGCACTCTGTCCACAACCGTAGCTTTTTCAGGGATGTTGAGTTGTACCTCACATCCATGCTTATATTGATTGGTACATTTGCTGGAAGACCACGCAGAACATTTATCTCTCTGGTTTTTTCCCTCTTCTGCTGTAGGTCATCAGTCGTGGACCGAGAGGTAATTGTGGCAACCCGGTTGGATTTCCTTTGCATCCCGCTTCGACTTGGGGGAGGTGTGTTTGTTGTTGTCAGAATGTGTCGCAACTTTGTGTTTCCCATCGTTGTATCTTGTAGTCCTACATGGATGGCTACATTTGGAGCACACGGTTTCTGACCACGACTGCCAGTGTTTACTTCGGAATACAGTTTGTACATACGTGACTTGTAGTGACAGGCTGTACAGGACAATGACTGTTGCCAACACAAACCAAATTTTTTCTCATGTACTTCGAAGTGTGGAAGAATACATGTGTCCTCTCTGCTAGCATGCTCTTTAAAGCAATCATTCCACATTGCTGCACTTTTGTCTACACTAAGTAGACGCATTTTAGAAACTGCCTGAGTATCTGCCTGTTCGTCAGCTTGAAGGTAGATGTCTGTTAGGTCATGGCATTGATCAAGCTGTGGCCGTAGAATTTTGCTCGTGCCTGGCCGGCCCTCTGCGTCGGAAACTGCCAGCAATCCTGAAGGAGTGGTTTGCACCACTCTGTCAAAGTCATTCTGGCTTAGCCGTGGCAACCAAACCCCACTGCTAACCCCATTGGGTTCCTGTTGGATTGGTGCATCTGATGGTTTGTGGTAACAGTGGCCGGTCTTGAAGCCGCCAGTTTTCATCTTAATTCCACCAGCAGGTGGACATTTCTCCTCACTCTTTCTACTACTACTACTACTACTACTATCATGTGTGGTCTCCTCCATTGTAAAATCCCAGGTAAATCCAAGTAAAATTACTAATGATAGTGACAAAACCGTTATCTGAATGCAAAGACGTCTAATCCGCCTGAGAACCCAGATGACAGTGACAGGAGACCAGTATATTAGGGGGGGGACATATTCAAACTAGTGCAGCCTCCCTCTGATAAGTTACATCAAAGCAGAACAAGTCACATTATAATATAATTACTTAGCAGTCAACTTTTGTTTATTTCAGTTAATTAGACACAGTCACCTTTACTGAAGTCCATGTGAAGAGCACACATCTATTGGGAGTTGAGAAAATCCTGGACAGGCCCAGCTGTTATCTCATATGGCCTAGTGATATGACCTAACTGTTCCACATGGAAGGTGAGTTGTTTCTAAGGACTCCACTAAGTAGGTTATGTAATGTTGTGCAATTCGACAAGTTGAGGTGTCTGGCTTTTCAGTAATCCACACTCAAAAGTGATATTTGGGTCTGTTTACATAGGTGTATTGTGGCACCAGGTAAAAAAAATTTTTATAATTTTCAGTATGCAATAACAACTGGCTATATAGAATTTGATTACAGAACACATGCTGGACTATTCCAAAAATTATGTTACAAGTTCATTCGAGTGAGCTGAAAAAGTGAGTGTATTCGAGTATCGTACTAGAATACAGACTGTCTCAAGCTGAAGTAGCTCATATATGTGTGTTCTGCCCACCACAGGTGGTGGTTCCTTGTGTATGTAAGCAACTCCAACAACTAGGTAGGACATAGATTTTGTGCATGAATGCATGATTTTCATTTACCTTTATCAACAGGCCAAATTAAATTTTTGTCTGCACAATTACCATTTTTATTTAATAGGGGTAAGACCACAGTTGACCTTCCTGTTTACTGTTTCACACGAATGTAGGGCACGTGAAATTGTGAACTTAATAAATTCATATTATGTGACATGATTGCCTTTGAGCATGAATATTATTATTATTTTAATTTAATGCTATTTTGAGCAACTAGACATTTATATAAATGCTGGGTGTAACATCACAGACAAATTAATTAAGGCCAGGCTAAACCCCAAAAATTGAATAAAATACATTTTTTTTAATTCATTTATTTTACTTGACATTATCATTCTAAGCACTCACAGTGTATCAAACTTGAATAAAGTAAATAAATACTAGAAAAGTTGCATTTTATCCAAAGCCTGTTGTGTAATATTTACCTAATTAAATATGCATAATTTAAAAATTAAGATTTTTGCGATCTACTCCACCAGGGCACGGACCACAGTCACTTTTCCCATAGACGACCATTATAACATTCTTGCCCCTACATTGAAAATTTATCCTACAATTTTGTTTTTAAATTCACAGAAAATGACAGACCCACTAAGACACCTGGTGTGCGAAATTCGTGAAAATGACATACCTCCTTTTCGCACAAATTGCTTCAAAGCATGAGGCCCGTGCATTTCTGCCATGAAATTCCCCGGTTTCTCAGATACTACTGACAAATGGCATCATTTCAAAGCTTAGGTGCTACTGTGCACAAAAACATCGCTTCTACTCACTCATACACACAATTTCTGCTCTCACAAATAAACCCTATCTGCACAATGAATTTTTTCCTTGGGACTCTTTATGTATGCAATGGCAGATGGATTCTGACTGTGGTCCGTGCCCGTCTTGTCATAAAAGTAGGAATAATTAAAATATGTTAAATATACGAGAAAAAAACATTACACCCGTACATAATTCCGTCCTGGAATTTAAATCTACAAATGTTGTTGTGGGCAATATTGTTTTTAGATAACTGAAAGTCCGTAGAACGGCTCTGAATTCAGAAAACGCAAACAAACTGTCAATTAATTTCAATTTTTTTGCCACCCATAAAACTCTGCGTTTGTGCATATTCACCCATTACAGACGGTTTGATGAACGTCATCACGGCAGTCGATGTTCCTCCCATCTTGGGAAGACCTACAGAATTAATAGTTGTAAACATCCTTGTCAAAATAATTAGCAACGCTATAGATTTTTATCCACGATTAACCTTTGTACGTAACAATGGTAAAGAAATTATTGTTCCATACTTTAGTCACGATAACTATTATAACTATGTTGGTTTTTAGGAAAGTTATATTTTAAAATGTGGAAGTTATATTTTCTCATGAGGGTGTAACCCAATAGAATAATTTAAAGTTCTACGAACGGTCGTAATTTAAGACCACTTGTATTATTTGGGTTGCTTGTATTATAAGACATTATTAATTTTGTGACAACGGAAAGACACGGTTTACGTACTGAGCTCCGTATTTCTCTTCTCCAATGTTTTTTTCGCTTCTGTGATAGTTGGTTTGTAGCTATGAAATAAACAAATGTCAATAAAAGTATTGTCACATCTTTTAGATTAGCATTCCAGCGTACAGAATCAGCCGTGGTTTTCTCGGATGATTTCAGCAAAATGTTACAGTTAAAACAAATTCGCTCAACAGTTTCGAACCCACCCAAAAAATATGTGCGTGTGCGTGCGTGCGTGCGTGCGTGCGTGCGTGCGTGCGTGTGAATAATTCCAAGATTCCACCACACCATTCATCAGAAGTCATGCTTTTGCACATTGTTTATTTTAGTATGCAGGCATACGATACGTTATACTAGTATCTTCATAAATTGTTATTTTTTCCCCACTAAATTAATATGTCTCTATATTTCTCTCTCTTCTGGGAAGAAATTGATAGCATGGTCCATATTTGGTACATCCACGTTATTAGACCATCACAAAAGCAAGTGACTCCAAGTGGAAAGCCAATAGTTATGTTTCACCTACCGCATATTTACGGAGCTCAGAACGAACTCTGAGAAGTCAACCAGCAACGCATCGCCGCCTGCCAAGAGGAATGTGTACGCAAAAGTTCCATCCCCTGTGACGAAACTGTGTTTCAGTTGTGCTGTTTTATAATGCAGAACATGTCTGGAATGTTCCTTCTTCTTTCGTAGAAGGAATGGGATTATATAAAGGGCTAAGGATTGAAATACGGGCGCATGTGTAGCTACCGGTATACGTACACGCATATTTGTGATTGTTTGGGATATTACTCAGACCTTTAGAATTATATTATGTGCATTATATTTATGAAATTGTATTAGTATATGGATCCATAAACATAGCAATCATTACGCTTTATATATTTATCGGAGTATATTTACATATGTGTCGTTATGAGTTGCACGCATCAGTGCATGCATATTCTTGAGTTCACGAATAGGAAAAAAACGTTTTACAGAAATCTTAAATTAAATACAATAAATGTAAGGATGTAAATTGTAGTCAAGCACATAGCCAGAAATGTTTGTAATGTATAAAGTGATAGACTAGTCCCCTGCATAAAAAAGTGTATTATTTTCACAAAATGAGTGGAGGGTAGAAAGACAAAAGGACGACCGGAAGTGGGAGGACTACGTGAAGCTACATGTGACGGGAGTGGGAGGGGAGTGCAGGAAACGGGAAGAGTAACGGAAGAAGAAAATAAATAATCGACGACCAGTGTCGATGCATATTTCACCCCGGACAAATAGGGTAATGTCCTACTACAAATCAAATGAAATCAAACAGTTGGCTAGTTATTGTTTATTGTAGTTTCAAATGGTTAGATGTATTAACTCTTATAGGTGCGTATGCCAAAACTGACATATTGTGCTTTATATAATTTGAAAATATCAAATTGTAATATTCCTGCAAGATTTATTTTTTGAATAGTAGATAAGAATACTAATAATAGTAAAAACGTCTATAGCATCTATGTCCTCATGAACCTGAGCTCAGAGGCGCAACCAACCAGAATTATTAAATATTATCATGAACAAGGACGCGCAAAGATCATCATCCCGTGTTACGACCGGTTGTGATGAGAGCACAGTAATTTGTTAACGGATGAGGTGGGGGTCTCAAAAAGGCATAACATAGCTTACTTTATGGATAGCATGTTCCTGTGACGTCTAAGCACGGACGTCATTGTAAAACACTACGTAACGTTCGCACGTGGACGTTATGGTAAAACGTTCCGAAATGTCTACGCACGGACGTCAATAATAATAATAATAATAATAAAATGACTTCTTTGA